>JAFMOD010001368.1:39806-112306 GCA_019802435.1 Corydoras maculifer | reverse complement strand
CTGCTCGACGACGTCCCCATGTAAAGCTCCTCGTTCTCCGTCTGCGCCACCGCCTTCGCGATAGACTCCGCCCACATCATCCCAAGCTCCACCTCTTTCATGTCGGCGAGAGTGACTATGTCGGAGTGATCGCTGAGGATCACGGGGTCACCCTGCATGGAAAACGCCGTTAGTTTAGGGTTACGGTTTCGGGGGGTGGGGGGGTCGTTCATCGTAGAGTCCGCGGTCTCGGTACCTGAGCGTCGGGCTCCGCCTCCAACACGGTCCTCTCCGCCTTTAACGTTTCATCTAAACAGGATTCCAAAGCGGCGGCCGAACTTTCACCTGCGCACAGAATTAAAGATCAGCATTTCCCGTCATTCTGGTCATTCCTGCCCGATGATGATGATGATGATGGAACGAAGACTTCTGTATCTTCTTCCAGAGGGGAGCAACACCACCCTGCACACAGTTTGTTCAGCATGCTCCCCTCTGGAAGAAGATCGGTCACTGACTCTGGCCTACAGAACCATCTCTGGATCTGGCCCCTTCAACCTTCGCTTCATTTTTTCAAATACACTCCGACTCATTCACTTCGCTCCAGTGATGATCGCCCCCTGGTGGTTCCACCTCACCGAGGAGCTGATTCTCACTCCGTGGCGTTCACCACTGCAACATGGTGGAACGATCTTCCCAACTCGGTTCGTAAGGCCGAATCACTAAACGGTCGAATAACAATCAGGTTTGATGAATTTACAGTATAGTTGGTTTTCTTCATAGCTTCTGACTTGTGTTGTTCTCATTTGTAAGTCGCTTTGGATAAAAGCGTCGGCTGAATGAATAAATGGAAATGTAAGATACAGAAGTGTTCGTTCCAAAACCACGAGACTCAAAAACAGCTTCATCCACCAGGCGGTGAGGATGCTGAATTCCCTGCACCCTGTTTTATCCGGACTACTAAGGAAATAAATCCATAAATCCATTGCACACAAGACTCTTTTTTGCACCATTATGCCTTTTGCACAAAAAAATTAAAATAAAAATTAAGATTTTAACATTCTGCTGCTACTGTAAAAAAAAAAAAATAAAACTCACTGTATAACACAAACTCAGGTCTATATTTTTACTACACTGTACACAAAACATATATTATTATTTATTACTTATATATAATATATATTTATTATATTATTATTATTAATATTACTACTAGGGCGGCACGGTGGCTTAGTGGTTTGGCACGTTCTCTCAGCTCTAGGGATTCCCGGTTCGAATCCCCATCTGGGTGGAGTTTCCATGTTCTCCCCGTGTCCGCGTGGGTTTCCTCCGGGTTCTCCGGTTTCCTCCCACAATCCAAAAACATGGATCAAGTCAATTGAGTTCTCCAAATTGCCCCATATAGAGTGTGTGTGTGTGTTTGTGTGAGTGAGTGAGTTTGTGCCCAGCGATGGATTGGCGCCCTGTCCTGGGTCTATCTGCCCAGCGCCCGAAACGTTCTCCCCTGGATGGGCATGGAGAACCCCCCCCCCCCTCCCACCGCGACCCTAATAAAGGATAAAGCGAAAGATAATGAATGAATATTACTACTACTACTACTTATTATTGTTATTGCTATTATTATTATTATTATCATCATTACTGTTACTATTTAAATCGCATTTCCAAAGCCTTTCATTGTCACTACATAATCATAGTATTTTTACTGTAGGATTCCATCACACTGCATCACACACACTTTCTTGTTTTATGTCTAAATCTCATAAATGTCTTGTAGCCGTGGGACAGCGAGGAACGTAATTTCGATTACTTTGTATGTATAGAACATGTGAAGGAATTGACAACAAAGCCGACTTTGACTTTGAGAAAAGAAAAAAAAATTTAAAAATAAGAAATAAAATGATGCGATCTATATTCTTCTCATTACAGATAATATTGCTATGGAATCGTGAGCAGTTACCGATGGGGGCCGAAGCTCCCGCTGCCTCCTCGCTATCGAACTCCAGGGCATTCTCGGGACCACAGTGCTCGATGTCAGAGCCCTTTAGAATAAACAGATTAAAAGCACATTCGTTATACTTGCCCTTAATTGGCATGACGGTGCAGAAAACAACCCCCGTTTCTTCGCCTGTATTTGGTCATTTATTGGACGCTTTTATCCAAAGCGACTTACAGGGTGAGCACAGGGTTCATCACAACAACCCTGGAGCAGTGAGGGTTAAGGGTCTTGCTCAAGGACCCACACTGGTAACTTCAGTGGACCTGGGATTTGAACCCACAACCTTCAGATTGATAACCCAACACCCTGACCACTGAGCTACCACTCCCTCTGTATGCCGTATTGGGGCTGAAGCAGGCTGTGGACAATCGATCGATTAATTAATTAGGGCGGCACGGTGGCTTAGTGGTTCAGCATGTTCTCCTCTCAGCTCTAGAGATTCCCGGTTCGAATCCCCATCTGGGTGGAGTTTCCATGTTCTCCCCGTGTCCGAGTGGGTTTCCTCCTGGTTCTCCGGTTTCCTCCCACAGTCCAAAAACATGGATCAAGTCAATTGAATTCTCCAAATTGCCCCATATAGAGTGTGTGTGTGTAAGTGAGTGTGTGTCCAGCGATGAATTAGCGTCCTGTCCTGGGTCTATTTGCCCAGCGCCCGAAACGTTTTCCCCTGGATGGGCATGGGGAACCCCCAACGACTCTAATGTAGGATAAAGCGGTAGATGATGTATGAATGAATGAATGAATTAAAATGCATGTGTAAAGACTCACCTCGTTGCTGATAACCGTCCAGCCGCATGAGGACTCGGTGTCGCTCGAGCTTTCCATCATCTGTCTGACCTCTTAAAAAAAAAAAAAAAAAAAAAAAAAAAACTGAGCGTTGGAATGAAGTTTCAGTCCATGTTTTGCCAGAACAGACATGCGGTTTCAGCTGCTGGTGCCTTTTACGCTCACAGCTCCACCTCACAACCAGAGACATTTACATCAACAGCCATGGAGGACACGAGAACAAAGTCATACTTAAATTAGCATTTATATACATATACAAATTCTGTGAGCTGGGACTGCAATTCATTCATTCAGTAATAATAATGACAATAATAATAATCATAAAAATAACAATGACAATAATAATAATAATAATAATAATAATAATAATAAAAATAACAATAATAATAATAATAATAATAATAATAATAATAAAAATAACAATAATAATAATAATAATAATAATAATAATAATAATAATAATAAAAATAACAATAATAATAATAATAAAAATTTAAAAAATAATAATGACAACAAAAATAAAGACAATAGTAAAGACAATAATAATAATGACAATAATAAAAAAAATAACAATAATAATAATAATAATAATAATAATAATAATAATAATAAAGACAATAATAATAATAAAGACAATAATAATAATAATAATAATAGACAATAATTAATAATAATAAAAATGATATAATAAAATAAAAATGATAAAATAATAATTTAAATCGGCATCTTAATATATATACAAATTCTGTGAGCTGTGACTGCATTTCATTTCATTCGTTATCTTCCATTTAATCCTCTAACAGAGTCGTGGGAAGTTTCCCTGTGCCCATCCAGGGGGAGAATGGTTTGGGCGCCAATCTATTGATGGGCACACACTCTATATGGGGCAATTTGGAGCATTCGATTAACCTTGAATTCATGTTTTTGGACTGTGGGGGGAAAAACGGAAAATGGGGAGAACATTGGAAGAACATGAAAACTCTTCCCAGTCCAGGATTCGAACCTGGATTCCCAGCGCTGAGAGGAGAACCTGCCAAACACTAAGCCACCTAAACTCAATGTTCCTTAATAACTTCAGTGGACCTGGGATGTGTGACCAGAGATAGATTGGCATCCTGTCCTGGGTGTATCTGCCCAGCAACCGAAACCTTCACCCCTGAATGGGTATAGGGCTTACCCCCCCCCCCGACCCTAATAGAGGAATAAGCGTTAGATAATTAATTAATTAGTTAATTAGGGCAGCATGGTGGCTTAGTGGTTTAGCATGTTCTCCTCTCAGCGCTAGGGATTCCCGGATCGAATCCCCATCTGGGTGGAGTTTCCATGTTCTCCCCGTGTCCACGTGGGTTTCCTCCGGGTTCTCCGGTTTCCTCCCACAGTCCAAAAACATGGATCAAGTCAATGGAATTTTCCAAATTGCCCCATATAGAGTGTGTGAGTGTGTGTGTACCCAGAGTGTATCTGCCCAGCGCCCGAGACGTTCTCCCCTGGATGGGCATGGGGACCCCCCCCCCCCGCGACCCTAATAGAGGATAAAGCGCGAGATAATTAATTAATTACTGAATTAAAATACATGTGTAAAGACCACTGAGGCTTTGAAATCTGCTTCAAGACAATGTTCTGTTATAATAAGCATCATATAAATACAGAAACTGATTGATTTTAATTGCTCACAACACAAATATCTGAGGGTTAAGAGCCGGGCAGCGGGCAGCGGGCAGCGGGCAGCGGGCAGCGAGTCGGCATCAGAGCCCGAAAGTTAATAATCCAGAATTGAGACCAGCGAACTGCCATTGAGCCAAATCCGCACCACAGCCGTGTCACGTCGACCACAGAGCTGGTCAATGATTACACATAAACCCGCTGAAAACACCATCAGGTCTGTACACAACACCCACAGAACCTTCACCTCACTAGGATTAGGTGGGGGACATTAAAATAGGTCAATAAGTGGACGCTTTTAATCCAAAGCCATTCTCAAAGTGTCCCGATCTGATTCATGGGTTCAGAACAGACGGTGGGTCACAGCACCTACGAAGCAAGGTGGGGTCGGGATCTTACTCAAGTTAACCTGGGATTAATTAAACCAGACTTGCATAGGTATACAAAATATATAACAGGAGGGAGCCTTCAACCGTAGACACACACCACTGGGGTTCCCGGACTTTTCCATGCAGGACGCCCTTGGTGTAGATAAGAATACTTTGGAACCTGGATGTTATTCATTGGACTGGCCGTCCTGCAGGACGCCCCCTAATGGACTTATATAATGGACATATAGTTTTCCAGTTGTTGGAGTTTTTTCATTTGTTAAATATAGTCACCCGGTCTCGACACTATCTGGACACGGCTGTCCTACACTGTCGCTGCTGCCCGGCCGGCCGCTCAAGGAGGACCGGTCCCCCCACTGAGCCTCGGTCCTCACAAGGTTCTTCCTTAAAATAACAACATAACGGGGAGTTTTTTCTTGCCGCTGTCGCTTCGGTTTGCTCTTTCGGGGGTTTAAAGGCTTTTCATTCTGCAAAGCTGCTTTGTGACGACGTACTGATGTAAAAAAATAATAATAATAATAAAAAAATAAAAAAGCACTATAGAAGTAAATAACTTTAAATAAATAAATAACCTGAATACTTTTCAAACCCCCAACACACACACACACACACACACACACACACTTGATCTTTCTCTGGAAGCCCATTTAGCCACCAAGAATTCAAAAAACCAACAAAAAAAAATCATCTCCGAATTCTGAATGTTTATCTCAGAATTCTAAACTTTAAAATCCCAGAATTCTAAAACACTCCGGCCTTCTTTTCTTCCTCTCAGTGGCGAAAATTGGCTTCCAAAACTTTCCTGCAGCGAAAACTGAACAACGAAGAGAATGTAATGAACACACTCACCGCAGAATGAAGCGTCTCAAAAAGGGGACCGTGTATCACATGCGCAGTAGCAGACGACCGGCGCTAGAGGGTGCGCTTCCCACCCACCGGAACATCTGGTTTACAATAACTCCGAGTGCGGCGTTATTAGCGTTAAACGTTTGATCAGAGAGCGCCGCAAACATGTGATTATAACAATAAAAATAGTAAAAAGTTGTTCTTTAGGTGGTTGTGGTGGTTTAGTAGTAAGAGTGAAGCTTTTTAATAAAACAGATTTGTGGAGACATTACCGTGAGATGTATTAATGGTATCATTCCCGTTACACCAAAGCGGTTATAAAGTAAATTAAAATGATTATAATTAGAGTTAATTTTGTAAACAACGCACACAACAGCTGACGGCTTTAAAAACAGCGGCTTTGTGCAAACCGACATTAAACCTGTATCGTAACAATGCACAGACGCGCTCGAATCTCACAATAAGCCCCGATAATTAAGCGTTATTAAGGTTTGTTTACCTGAATATCGGCTGCAATTTCACTCAAAAAGAGAGAAAACACGAAAGAATCGGAACGCCGACTTCAATAACACCGCAACCATCAACAACAACACGGCTGTGGCTTGCAGAAGCGGGGCATTATGGGAAATGTGGTCTGGCGCGTAAGATGACGGTGGGAATGGAACGTCGGCATGACTACAGTTCCCATAGTGCACCAGTCACCGTCGCTTAGCGCGGTTGAAATCCCCTGACGAAACACTAAATCCTCGAGTGTAATTAGTAAAATCGTTATTTTAATGATTAATTATTAATATATTAACTTTAGTATCAACTTTAAACAGAACAGCGGTTGGTAACGTAAACGTGCATGACACACACGCACATATATATTGAACGTTAATTGTAGACTTGCCCCGGTGTTGACTACATTACCCATAATTCCTCACTACGCCTGAGGAGAACGACGATCGTTCAAGAACTTAAAACATAAATGTTAAAGTTTTTCGAATTTGCTTTTTGCGTTGTTTTTCGCATTTTACCGATGTTTTATAGAATTTATTAAATACTAAACTACGCTGTACATTAAAAAAAAAAAAACCGTCGCTAAGGTTTAGTAACTACAACAAAAAGCGTCGCCAAGGAAACAGCACCGATCGCGAGGACCTGCAGCCGAAGCTTCAACCGGTACGAAATATTAAACTTTAAGTTTTTATACATTAAGTGTTATTTTCTGTGATGCATTATATACATATATATATAAATAAAAATACAGCGGCACGGTGGCTTAGTGGTTTAGCATGTTCTCCTCTCAGCACTAGGGATTCCCGGTTCGAATCCCCATCTGGGTAGAGTTTCCATGTTCTCCCCGTGTCCGCGTGGGTTTCCTCCGGGTTCTCCGGTTTCCTCCCACAGTCCAAAAACATGGATCAAGTCAATTGAGTTCTCCAAATTCCCCCATACAGTGTGTCTGTGTGAGTGAGTGTGTGCCCAGCGATGGGTTGGCGCCCTGTCCTGGGTCTATCTGCCCAGCGCCCGAAACGTTCTCCCCTGGATGGGCATGGGGAACCCCACCGCGACCCTAATAGAGGATAAAGCGGAAGATAATGAATAATGAATGAATAATGAATATACACACACACACACACATAAATATATATATATTTTTTTTTTTGGGGGGGGGGGGGGGACACGTGGCTTAGTGATAGTGATCCCTCTCAGCACAAGGGATTTCCGGTTCGAATGTGTTCAATTTCAAGTTATTTATTTCTGTCGCACTTTTTACAACAGTACATCGTCACAAAGCAGCTTTACAGAATGAAAAGCCTTTAAACCCCCAAAGAGCAAGTCGAAGCGACAGCGGCAAGAAAAAACTCCCTGTTATGTTGTTATTTTAAGGAAGTAACCTTGTGAGGACCAAGACTCATTGGGAGACTCATCCTCCTTAAGCGGCCAGGCAGCAACAACAATGTAGGACAGCCATGTACAGATATATGTGTCTGTGTGAGTGAGTGTGTGTGTGCCCAGCGATAGATTGCCCCCCTGTCCTGGGTCTATCTTCCCAGCGCCCGAAACGTTCTCTCCTGGATGGGCATGAGGAACCCCCACGCGACCCTAATAGAGTATAAAGCGGGAGATGATGTATGGATGTGTAAATATATATATATATTTACTTGTGCAAGTGCAAGTTTAATTGTGTGTTTTTAATCATTGTACGAACAAAGGGACCAACCTTTCTGTTTTTAACGGAAGTGAAGAATCCTGAACATGGAAGCTGTGAAGCCCGTGCCAAAAGAACGTGGAGAGATACCCTGGAGACGCCCCATTCACATCGCAATTAGATCACAACGTAAAACCCAAGCAAACCCACATATCCACAGATATTGGGAGAACATGCAAACCCCACAACATGCAAACAGAAGAATGGAATCCAAAACCTCATTGTTGCGAAATAACATCCTTTTCACTTAATAGCAACAATTCGGACAGTAACTTGTGCATATAGTAAAGTTCATGAAGACATTTTTGACACAGGGTTGACTTCAGGGACCTGTATTTTAGATCTGTCCACACTTTAAAGCCGGACAAATCCAATCTTTTTAGAAAAGAGAATTAAAAATCAAAAAAATCTGTTCACTCTTTTGCAGGTTCCGTCACCTTCCCCGTTACAAAATGTCACGTACAGAGGAGAACCAACCCGAAGGTGCTGCTCCATGTTGGAATCTGGGTAACCCTGTGTTCTCCTGCACTCTCACCCTGCCCGTCACCCCAGACGCCCCACGGCAGAACCCTTTTTACAGAACAACGTCTGGGCAGTACGGCTCTCGAGCCCCCACCTTTGAGTCGTCTCCGTGTGTATACTACCCTCAGTCTCAGACTTTCTCCAGGCATCTCTTAACATGTGGGATGCCCCGGGACACCTCGTTCAATACCAGCCTGGATCGCAGCAGGGTCTATGACTACCCCAATCCACACAACACTCTCTAACGGGAGACACCAGTGATTATAAGCTGCCTAAGCTGTGTTTTTAAATCAGATGTAAAACGTATACTACTGTTAAAAAAAGAATGGAAATGATTAGATTATGCATTTTAATAATCATTTTAAAAACCTGTACAATAAACCACATTTTTGCCTTAAGTCTTAAGTATAAGTCAATATGATTAGTGAGATGTCATAATTAACACATGGCTTTATTATATTTTAATTACAATTAGTATAATTAAGGCAAAACATTACTCGTAATAATAGTAATAATGGCAAAAATGCAATATAAAATCAAAAATATAGAAAACTTATAACTGTTCATTAGTTATTATCTCAACCTATAAATCATTTATTTCATTCATTCATCCATTATCTCCCGCTTTATCCTCTATTAGGGTCGCGCGGGGGGGTCCCCATGCCCATCCAGGGGAGAACATTTCGGGCGCTGGGCAGGTTTTCCTCCCACAGTCCAAAAACATGGATCAAGTCAATTGAGTTCTCCAAATTGCCCCATATAGAGTGTGTGTGTGTGAGTGAATGTGTGTCCAGCGATAGATTGGCACCCTGTCCTGGGTGTATCTGCCCAGCGCCCGAAACCTTCTCCCCCCCGCGACCCTAATAAAGGATAAAGTGGAAGATAATGAACGAATGTTAGAAGGCGGCCTCGTTCCATCACAATGTTTTTATGTTTAAAACAGCAATGCAAAGAGGTTTAAATTTGACTGCAATCTGCAAACTTACCACCAGATGTCTCCACATCTCACACTGCGTTATTAATATACTGATGAATTCCCTATAGTGTCAACCCAATTCAATAGAAAAGAACTTCTTAATGGAACTAAACTGATGGATTTTGTAAAAAATAATCAGGATTTAATCAGGATTTTTGCTGAGGGTTATTTTCCAAATAATATTGCAAAAAATTTTTTTTTAATTCTGGCTACACGAGTGTAACGGGGTGGAGGACTCTGAATGCGGACCGGAGACAGGATTCCACAGGCCCAGGATGGGGCTTTATTGGCACATTATTTTAAAATGCATTCATTCATTTGTTAACACACGTGTTCCTGCAGCTCGTGGTTGATCTCTACAGGTTATAAAGGGTGCACACATTCATCAGGCGGAGCCGCGACAGGACGGGTGCGTTAATCATCTCTAATCGAAGTCCATTGACGACAGCTCCCCCCCCTGTCCAAACGAGTCAACTATCTGCGATGCACCAGCTCTTTATACTGTGAGATGTTCTAATGGCCATAATGAGTTATTGACAGGTGGATCTATTCAGACGGCGCATCGCTGATTCAGCCTCCGTTATTTTCCATCACTGCTCACGAACCCTGTATGATCTCCCGAATCCTAGCGGCATCCTTTTGCAGAGCTTCGTTGTGCGGATCGATCTTCAGGGCGGCCTGATAATCCTGAAGTCCTGAGAGGTAAAAGGGGCTGATGGAGGCCAATGGGCTACGAAACCAACACTTTACAGCGAGCTCTAAAGCATTTAATTTATATTTATATACAATAGACATTAAAGCCGGTTTAACTGAACTGACAGCATGTGGAAATTATTTATACATTCATTCATTCATTCATTCATTATCCTCCGCTTTATGCTCTATTAGGATCACGGGGGGGGGGGCTGGGCAGATACACCCAGGACAGAGGGGCAATCTATCACTGGGCACACGCTCACTCACACAGACACACTCTTTATGGGGCAATTTGGAGAACTCAATTGACCTTCATCCATATTTTTGGACTGTGGAAGGAAACCGGAGAACCCGGAGGAAACCCACGCGGACACGGGGAGGACATGGAAACTCCACCCGGATGGGGATTCGAACTGGGAATTTCCTTCGGGTTCTCAGCTTTCCTTCCACAGTCCAAAAACATGGATCAAGTCAATTGAGTTCTCCAAATAGCCCCATATAGAGTGTGTCTGTGTAAGTAAGTGTGTGTGTCCAGTGATAGATTGGCGTCCTGTCCTGGGTCTATCTGCCCAGCACCCGAAACGTTCTCCTGGATTGGCATGGGGAACCCCCACGTGACCCTAATATAGGATAAAGCTGAAGATAATGGATGGATGGAATAAGATGAGCATAATGTAAGGACCGGTGTAAATCTGAGCCTGAGTTAGTTTTGTTTTTAGTGTTGTCAGTGGTACCTTCCACATAGAGTTCGAGCTGACAGAACGCAGTCCCCCTCCTCACGTGAGCCTTGGTACGAGCCGCAGCGTTGGCGGGCACCGGGGGCGTCAGCAGCTCCAGAGCCTGAACCAGAGAACGAGCTGCATTAGACCTCAGGGTCAATCATCCAGATGTTTATTATTCCCATCATGCCTCTACGCAGCTTCGTTTAGTACTCGTTTAGTCTTAGTTCGTTTAGTACTCCTGATAATTGTGTCTTCAGAGTTCTTGACGCCTACATTAAAAAAAATTGTGGCAATGAAAATCGTTTTAGTGGCGGCTTGGTGTTCTCCTCTCAGCACTAGTGATTCCCGGTTTGAATCCCCATCTGGGTGGAGTTTGCATGTTCTCCCCGTGTCTGCCTGGGTTTCCTCCGGGTTCTCCGGTTTCCTCCCACAGTCCAAAAACCATGGATCAAGGTCAATTGAGCCCATATAGAGTGTGTCTGTGTGAGTGAGTGTGTGTCCAGTGATAGATTGCCCCTCTGTCCTGGGTCTATCTGCCCAGCGCCTGAAACATTCTCCCCTGGATGGGCATGGGGAACCCCCCCTGCGACCCTAATAGAGGATAAAGTGATTCCCGGTTCAAATCCCTTTCTGGGTGGGGGGGGGGGGGGGGGGGGGGGGGGGGGGGGGGGGGGGGGGGGGGGGGGGGGGGGGGGGGGGGGGGGGGGGGGGGGGGGGGGGGGGGGGGGGGGGGGGGGCCCCCCCCCCCCCCCGCGACCCTAAGAGAGGATAAAGCTGAAGACGATGGAAAATTGTTTTATAACAGTGTGTATTTTCATATAACTTGCTGAAGAACCTATTGTTCCCCAGTCCCCCAAAAAGTCTGGACATCCCTGACCTTATGTAGCACAACTGCACGTAGAAAGCAAAATTTGAATGCCGATTTTGGAACTCTGTGTCTTCCACTGCTCACGAGACAGTGATGTCCACTGAACCACTGCGCCCCCTAACACCAGCACCCAGAGATCACATGTTGTTCAACACACACCAATAATAAATAATAAATAAGCAGTGGAGATACTGACCCGGGAACTGTCCTCGATGGCTTTGTGAAGGTTTCTTAACTTCAGGTGACACGCAGCTCGGTTGGAGAACACAGCAGGGATGCGGCTGTTCAGCTGGACGGCGAGGTCGTAGGCGTTCAGCGCGGCTTGGTAGTTTCCCACGGTGAAGAGTTTACTGCGTTGGGGAAACGAACGGATGAGAGAGTTTAGCGACGGCCCACGGACGGATCCAACCTTGAAGTCGGAACATTGGGGCAATTGGGGTAAATCTGTGCACGGATCGACCAGACATTTACATTTACATTTAGTCATTCAGATTGTTATTTGCTGCTGCGCACCCCCCCCCAAACAGGTGTTTGTTGAAGAGGGGCGGCACGGCGGCTTAGTGGTCAGCATGTTCGCCTCTCAGCTCTAGGGATTCCCGGTTCCATCTGGGTGGAGTTTCCATGTTCTCCCCGTGTCTGCGTGGGTTTCCTCCGGGTTCTCCGGTTTCCTCCCACAGTCCAAAAACATGGATCAAGTCAATTAAATTCTCCAAATTGCCCCATATAGAGTGTGTCTGTGTGAGTGAGTGTGTGCCCAGCGATGGATTGGCGCCCTGTCCTGGGTCTATCTGCCCAGCGCACGAGACGTTCTCCCCTGGATGGGCATGGGGAACCCCACCGCGACCCTAACAGAGGATAAAGCGGGAGATAATGAATGAATGAATGAATGTTTGTTAAAGAGATGCGTCTTCAGTAGTTTCTTAAAACCGTTAAGTGATTCTGCCTTACGGACAGAGTTGGGAAGATCTTTCCACCATGTTGCAGTGGTGAAAGCCTCGGAGTGAGAATCAGCTCCTTGGTGAGGTGAAACCACCAGGGGGCGATCATCACCGGAGCGAAGTGTACGAGTCGGAGTGTATTTTGAAAAGATAGAGTGAAGGTAGGAGGGGCCAGATCCAGAAATGGTTCTGTAGGTCAGAGTCAGTGACTTGTACTGAATGCAGCAGCTACAGGGAGCCAATGGAGGGACATGAGTGATGGAGGGACATGAGTTCTTGGGTGGTGGAATACGAGTCGGGCTGCAGAGTTCTACCACCCGTTACTAACTTGCGTACTGCTGACCGAGGTCCAGTGGGATGGGTCCGGTGAGCAGCTGGTTGAGCGTAAAAATTAAACTTACTCTCCTTTGTCTTTCAGCCAGTCCGGGTTTTTCTCCTCGTTCTTCAGATCCTCCATTTGTGCCAGATCTGCGTTTGCTGCCCGTCTCACTTCTGCCTGCTTCCTCAGCCACTGAGTGTGAAACACACACACACACACACACACACACTTTTCACATTAAATCGAACCCTACTATGATTAAGAATAAAAAAAAATCTACATAAATGAAGATTCATAAACAGAAGCATCACACGGCAGTTGAAAGCAATATAACGGGTTGTCCAGCCATGACATTATTAACAATAAAACACACCTCTGAGCGCTTCACATTTATATCAATGCCTATATAGAAAGACACATCACACCCCAGTAATCACCCGTTTGACCGGTTACCATCTGGCCGACGATATAGGTCACACAAAACTAGAACTAAGAGGCTAAGGGACAGCTTTTACCCCAAAGTCATCACTATACTGAACAATAGGAAATAATAAGTAGCTACCAACTGTTAAGAGTCCACTGTAAGCAAAACAAATGTGTGCAATACGTAACAAGTGCAATATATTCTTGTGAATTGTGCAATACTTATATTTATATTATATTTTATTTTATTTTATTAAGCTATTTTACTTAAATTTATTCATATTCTATTTGTACACTGCTAGCACCTTTGGAGATGCAACCAAATTTCATTGCAATGAAAATTACAATGACAATAAAGGCGATTCTGATTTTCTTTTTAATAAGCTGCGTTCTGTAAGTACACACTGTAACACATTACAGAAGGCTACAGGAACTTGGAGATAAAACTTGGGGCGGGTCAGCTTAGTGGTCAGGGTGTTGGGCTATCAATCTGAAGGTTGGGGGTTCAAATCCCAGGTCCACTGAAGTTACCAGTGTGGGTCCTTGAGCAAGACCATTAACCCTCATTGCTCCAGGGATGCTGTGATGAACCCTTTGCTCACCTTGTAAGTCGCTTTGGATAAAAGCGTCCAATAAATAACCCAATTTATTTTATATTTATTTATTTATAAAGGAATGATTGAATGTACTCCAAAATATTAAATGGTAAAGAGCAGAACGTAGCAGAACCTCCTCCTCCTCCGGTACGAGCGACTCTCGTAAGGCGGTCGGGAAGACGCGAGGAGTGAAGTGGACCTGAATGCAGCCTGCTGACCTGGGTGGAGGTGGATCCACCTCAATGGACTTCGACCGACTGGTCCTCACCCCTGAGACAGACAACCGAAAACGAAGCCATCCATGATAAAGGCACACATTTCTGAGTAAATCTTTTCTAATTTTACCAAACACCAGATGAGTGTTTAATTATTCATTTTAAACGAGTTAAGTTTAATATCAAATATAATATTAATATTATAATATTAAATATCAAGAATCCTAATATCAAGTTTCCTCCCACAGTCCAAAAACATGGCTCAAGGTCAACTGAGTTCTCCATATTGCCCCATATAGAGTGTTTCTGTGCGAGTGAGTGTGTGTCCAGTGATAGATTGCCCCTCTGTCCTGGGTGTATCTGCCCAGTGCCCGAAACGTTCTCCCCTGGATGGGCATGGGGAACCCCCCCACCCCCCGCGACCCTAATATATGATAAAGCAGAAGATAATGGATGGATAGATGAGTCAATGGGAGGGCGGCACGGTGGCTTAGTGGTTGGCATGTTCTCCTCTCAGCACTAGGATTCCCGGTTCGAATCCCTATCTGGGTGGAGTTTGCATGTTCTCCCTGTGTCTGTGTGGGTTTCCACCGGGTTCTCGGGTTTCCTCCCACAGACCAAAAACATGGCTCAAGGTCAATTGAGTTCTCCAAATTGCCCCATATAGAGTGTGTGTGTGTGTGTGAGTGAGTGTGTATCCAGCCCTGTCCTGGGTGTATCTGCCCAGCGCCCGAAACGTTCTCCCCTGGATGGGCATGGGGAACGCCCCCACCCCGACCCTAATAGAGGATAAAGCAGAAGATAATGGATGGATGGATGAATCAATGGGATTGTTGGTCAGTGATGGACTGACCTGCAGTGGTGCTGGGATTGGGTTCGGTTCTCGTGTTGGTATTGCGTTCCATTCTGATCTCTTGTAACCTCAGCTGAGCCTCCGCCTCCTTCTCCTGACGTTTCCAGGCCTCCAGATCCTCCATGGCTCTTGCACGCGCTTCATCCTTCAGTTTCTGAATCCTCGAACGCTCTTCTTCCTCCAGCTGGAGAAGAGGAAGATACATAAAGCAAATGAGCTTCAGGAGATATTCCAGACTGGCCTCACGTTAAAGAGCAGTCTGAACAATCGCACTCCGTCACCTTCATCATGTTCTCCAGCGAGAACTTGTTCTCCTCCTGGATGGCGACCGCTTTAGCTTTGGCCTTCTCCTCAGCTTTCTTCTGGACTTTTACAATGGCTTCTTCTCGTATCGCTCGCCGTCTGTCTTTGTCTTAAACAGGTAGAAAACGGCGGGTTAAATAATTTCCCGGTTATGATGTGAAAACGTGGAGAAGGAACTCCACATACCCACGTCCGCATCGAGCTGCCTCCACAGGCCTGGCGTTATTTTGGGCAACGTGAACGAAGCGACGCCATTTCCGATTTTCGCCGCGCTCTTCTCGTCATCTACAAGCTCAAAGAGGAAACACTCGAACAGAAAGGGCGGGAAACTGACCTGGAACGGGAAAAAGAACCTCGATGTGATTATGATATGATTTATATGATTGATACATCACATCACACACACACACACTCTATATGGGGCAATTTTGGAGAACTCAATTGACCTTGATCCATGTTTTTGGACTGTGGGACGAAAGCGGAGGAAACCCACGCGGACACGGGGAGGACATGAAAACTCCACCCAGATGGGGATTTGAACCGGGTATCCCTAGTGCTGAGAGGAGAACATGCCAAACTACTAAGAAGTGGACTTTCTACAAATAAAATCATAATTTATTGTTTATCTATATCTATATATCTTAGTGGTTTAGCATGTTCTCCTCTCAGCACTAGGGATTCCCAGTTCGAATCCCCATCTGGGTGGAGTTTCCATGTTCTCCCCGTGTCCGCGTGGGTTTCCTCCGGGTTCTCCAGTTTCCTCCCACAGTCCAAAAACATGGATCAAGTCAATTGAATTATCCAAATTGCCCCATATAGAGTGTGTCCTATATAGAGTGAGTGTGTGTCCAGCGATAGGTTGGCGTCCTGTCCTGGGTCTATCTGCCCAGCACCCGAGACGTTCTCCCCTGGATGGGCATGGGGAACCCCCCGCGACCCTAATATATAGTATAAATCGAAAGATAATGGATGGATATATATATATATATATATATATATATATATATATATATATATATATATTCACCACGACGGTGGAAAAAAGGCAAAAGTATCTCAGAATTTTTGACTTTTTTTTTCAGAATTCTGATTTTTTTATCTCAGAATTTTTATTTTCTCTTCTCGGAAACAGACTTCTCCATAAAGGTGCTTTAAATTTAGTTGAATAATAACTCGTGTTCGCGTTTTAATCAAACCTTCAGATATTCCTGAGTGCAGATGACGTGGACGGCCGACGTCCTCGTTCCCTTTAGCGGCACACTTATATAAAGCGCGCTCTCGGTTTGATTCCATGTAAAATCTTTAACAATCAGCGGCATTTCAAAGCTGAGTATTTAATTAAATTTCTGCAGAGTTCGGCAAACCGCCGCTTGTTTATTAAAGGGGAACGCGGTTGCTACGGAAACATCGAGCCCGACCGCAAAACAGCTTCCTATTGGCTGGATAGTTCACTACACGTGACGTGCCGATAGTTTAGTTCATTATCTTGGTTTAGGTCACGTGCGTAGATTTGGGATACGAACTAATCACGGAACGATTGATACATTGATAAAAATGTATATTAATAATATATTTTAATAATATATTGTAAAACATTTTAAATAAATCATCTCATTTTCTAAAATTGGCTAAAAATTGGATCGGTTGAGCCGTTTGTCCAGCCGTGACGTCATTGACAATAACACACCTGTGGGCGCGCCGCATTAGTATTAATGCACAATACATTGTTTTAAACGATAATATACAGATTCATATAAACAGCCATCCGATTTCCGAAACTCTGCAATCTGTCCACTAGATGGCAGCATTTGACTGTTGGAGAAACCGAATTCTGTTAGCGATTAGGGTGGCACCGTGGCTTAGTTGTTTAGCATGTTCTCCTCTCAGCACAAGGGATTCCCGGTTCGAATTGCCATCTGGGTGGAATTTCCATGTTCTCTTCGTTCCTGCGTGGGTTTCCTCCGGGTTCTCCGGTCTCCTCCCACAGTCCAAAAACATGGATCAAGTCAATTGAGTTCTCCAAATTGCCCCATATAGAGTGTGTCTGTGTGAGTGAGTGTGTCCAGCGATAGATTTGCGTCCTGTCCAGTGTATCTGCCCAGCGCCCGAAACATTCTCCCCTGGATGGGCATGGGGAACCCCCCCAACCCTAATAGAGGATAAAGCGGAAGATAATGAATGAATGTTAGTGATTAGATCACGTTAAAACGGACTAGATTGTCTATAAACACACAATATATATATATATATATATATATATATATATATATATATACATATATATATATATATTAAATATATACAGTTTTATATCTAAACCATCACTACACTGTATTTCTATATTTTTATTATTTATATTTACCCATTATAATAATGTGTTATTTATGGCTTTTTTTATTTTATGTAATTCCGCCTTTTACCACATGATGGCACCATTCTAATATGTGTCTGTCAGTACCTCGGGCAGAATTCTGGACCTATCAGATATTCAGAGGCCGCTAGGGGGCAGAAGAGTGTCTTTTGATTATTTCCCATCGGCCTGAAATCAGAGATACGAGCACAAAAAATAAACATAAACCTAATAAGTGAAGCTCTTCCTTTAAAAAAAGAAAACAGATTCTGTCACTAAAAAGTCATAAATATATTTATTTTTATTTACCATTCATTTATTTACAATGATGATAAACATTCACAGGAATATCATTTCTAAAATAGTGATGGTTTCATCATTTTTTATAAGCTCTCTCCTAAAACTAGTAATGCACCCACCAAGCACTTCATATAAAATGGCACTAACCCTTTAACAACTACCTTTATTGTAGCCCATCCTCCTCAAGCTGAACATTCGGAGATTCTATAAAATTTTACCGAGCTGGTATTTATTTCTGCCGATTCTCGGTTTACCTCTTTTAAAATGTATTACACCATTCTAAGTATCTCAAACGTCTCGTGTGTAAAGCTACCTGGATATCGGCGGATGAAGCCACCCGCCTTGTGCCAACAGCTACGCCAAGGTCGGAGTCGGAGACTTTACGTGTCGCACCCCTGGCTCGTGGCTGACTGGAGAACTGCCTGAAGTTGCCGGTCCTGATAAAGTGCTTAATAAGCGTATTAGGGCTGCATTCCTAAATGTTTACAGGACGTTTGTTTGATATGATTAATACAAAGGTATAAAATTGTTAATTCTCTATGAATAAATTGAATGAACTGCGTGATTACTGCGGAGACCAAAATGGATCCCTGAAGAGGCGACGCTCGGATTCAATTTGGGGGGAAAAGACGAATTGTTTGAATGAATTCAGTGTTTAGGATTGTCTCTTGCCGCCCGCCGTGGTCGTGGTGCCGGGGGCGAGCGTTTCTCGGGGTTTGAGGAGCTGCACGCCGTCTTTCTCCTTCATGCAGGCGTCGCAGCCCCACACGGCGGCCGATTCGGCCGTGAGCAGGTTGTAGGCCGTCTCGGTCATGCCCGTGCAGAGGCGGTGAAACCATTTCTGGCAGGACGCCTCACACAGGATGGCGTCCTGGTCGTCCTTCACCTCCACCCGGCAGATTCCGCAGGGGTACACGGGTTCTGTGGGGGTGCTACTCGGTCGGCTCCGGTTGCCGGACTTGTTGCTGCCGGCCCGCCGGCTCCTCTCGCCGTGGCTCTCCGTCGGGCGGGGCGATTTCTTCAGCGGTTCCGAGTTGGGATGCAGGACGCCGTTCGACTTGTTCTTGGCTTTGAGCTCCGCCTCCCGGATGCCCACCTCCTCTGAGGTCTGAAAGGCTTTTTTCAAAGGCGCGTCGCTCTTCCCGGCGGCCTCGCTCGCGTCCGGTTTCGGGGTGACGGGGTTGCCGAAGCTGGCGGGAGGCTGGACCGATCCGGGGCCGAGGTTGATGCGATCCGGGCTCCGTCGCTTCACGGCGTGCCGGTGCGGATCTGCTCTGTGGCTCTGGTTGGCATGTTCTCTAAACACCTGTGCAGGTGGGAGGCGCATGCCAGCGTCACCCGGCAGCCCGTTGAACATGTGGCCCTCCAACTGGGCGTGGTTAAAGCCATGTGCCCGCGGGAGGCCCCCGACTGGGTGTGGTGCGAATGGGTGTGGATGGTTCCGGATGTGGTACGAGGACCCATATGGAGAAGGCATCCTGTTCTGGATGTGGGGTGACGTGCGGGTGACGGCATAACCGAAGCCCGGGAGGGGGGACGGGGTGAAGTAGGGGTTGGTGTGGCTCAGCGGCTTCGAGGAGACGGGTGGAGTATTGTAGCTATCATCGAACGGGTTGCAGGCCACCAGGTGATCCGAGCTCAGGTTTGTGGGCGGGGCATATTCAGACAGAGGTGCGAAGGAGGGCACCTGAAGAGACAAGAGGACAAGTCAGCGCATTTCATCTACTATGTATTAATTAATTCTCATGGTTTTAGACTCGGGCGGCACGGTGGCTTAGTGGTTTAGCATGTTCTCCTCTCAGCACTAGGGATTCCCGTTTCAAATCCCCATCTGGGTGGAGATCCATGTTCTCCCCGTGTCCGCGTGGGTTTCCTCCGGGTTCTCCGGTGTCCTCCCACAGTCCAAAAACATTAATCAAGTCAACTGAATTCTTCAAATTGCCCCATGTAGAGTGTGCTTGTGTGCGTGTCTGTGAGTGTGTGCCCAGCGATACAGCGATAGATTGCCCCCCTGTCCTGGCTGTATCTGCCCAGCGCCCGAGGCGTTATCCCCTGGATGGGCATGGGCATGGGGGAACCCCCCCACGAAGCTAATAGTGGATAAAGCGGAAGACAATTAATGGTTTTACACTCGTGTAGCTTTAGGTTATCTGTGGCCTACTTGAGTAATAGCGGTGCTACCAAATAAGGAAATTGCCCCCACAATAGTGTCTTCAGTTACCACAGTTCTGCACCCAGAAACACCTTGAAAATGTGAATATAGAATGAGGCTGCTAAAGCAATATGGTACAAATGGGTGTGGCATTATTGGAAATAAATTACTGGAAGGAGGTGTTATTAGTCCTGATGTGTAGAGGAGTACAGTTACACCTCCTTCCCATGACTTATTCACAATAATACACAACCTCAAGTGTTTGACATCTTTTATATAATGCTTACAAACTCACTATAATAAAGATTTGATTCACAAACACATTGATTAAAAGAAAATTCCTTAATAATCTGGTCTTCCGTGATGTAATCGAGATCATTTTGTAAGTGAACACTGATCGCCGAGTAACAGCGTTTAAGTTTCTCTAACAAATATCACCATCAATGCCATCTAGTGGCCAAATTACACAACACACTGAATTAAAAACAGCCGTAAGAGGTTCAGTATTAATCGTAAATCGGCTCACCACTGTATTGTATATCACGCATTGATACGACTGTGAAGCGCTCGGAGGCGTGCGTTATTGTCCGTAATGTCACGGCTCGATAAACAGCTCAGCCAGTCAGACACAAGAACCAGAATGATGTAGAACCGTGGTAAACAGCATCTCCAAGTCCGAGAACGTAATTTTCGGGTTATTAGAATGAACTTAACGAAGGTTCTCAGTGAGTGCATGTAGGGTCAGGTGACGTCTCACTTTGGCATCGGAGGAAGAAAAACTGGTGTTGCGGTCGCCCGAGGCTTTATCTAACAGACAATCAAGAACCGTTTTATAAACCGTCTTACGCAAACGGCAAGAGAGTGAGTCAGCACGACACACCAACCCGCTCTGTATAACTGACAACCGGGGGGCGGGGGGGTAGGTTATTTCCTACACGTCGTTCTATTTAGAACAGGAATGTCAAACCCTATCGCACCGGCGGCCAGCAGACTTTAGGGTCGAGGGCCGAACAGGTCAACATTTGTTGAAGACACTAAAAGTAAATGTTTTCTGAACCTGAATAATACAAAAACAGTAATTAAAAAAGACAGGAATATTATTCCACAACTTTGGATAAAGTTGGGCAGATACACCCAGGACAGGACGCCAATCCATCGCTGGGCACACACTCACTCACACAGACACACTCTATATGGGGCAATTTGGAGAGCTCAAATGACTTGATCCATGTTTTTGGACTGTGGGAGGAAACCAGAGAACCCGGAGGAAACCCACGTGGTTTTCTTCACTCGGCTTTTCTGTGAGATGAGCGCGCATGGAGTCACAGATCAGCAGGGCGGCGATGTGTGGAAAAAAAAACACCCGGTCGCACAACAACACTTTTATAGAATTTGGAACTCAGTACACGTATAAGGTGCAACGGATTATAAGGCGCACCTCCGATTAATAGGAAAATTTTAGGCTTTTAGGTGCGCCTTATAGACCGGAAAATACGGTAGGTTCATTTTCCATCGCGCAAAACTTTAAAGCTCAGGTGGTAGACTGCGCGACTGATAACGGGTGTTGCCCTGAATTCTGACATCCCTACAGTTGTCCTCATGTAACATCACACGATTGTATAGAGTAAGTCACAAAACCATGTTTTAGGGTTCATTCATTCATTCATTATCTCCCGCTTTATCCTCCATTAGGGTCGCAGGGGGGTATCCCATGCCCATCCAGGGGAGAACGTCTCAGGCGCTGGGCAGATAGACCCAGGACAGGGCGCCAAGCCATCGCTGGGCACCCACTCACACACACTCTATATGAGGCAATTTTTTGAGAATTCAATCGACTTGATCCATGTTTTTACACTGTGGGAGGAAACCGGAGAACCCGGAGGAAACCCACGCAGACATGGGGAGAACATGCAAACTCCAACCAGATGGGGATTCAAACCAGGAATCCCCAGCGCTGAGAGGCCAACGTGCTAACCACTAAGCCACCGTGCCGCTCCCGAGTGTGAGGTTATTTCATTAAATAAACGGTGACTGAGCAGGACAAGGTTTGTGACTCGCGAGCCGTTGGTGGATCAGTGTTTTGCGATAAGAGCAACACAGCGCCTCCATGTTGATTCTAGCAGCCGTGTTTGTTCAGTCAGGCGGATCAGCTGATGTTTGCAGATGCACCATGAGCCGAACAAATCCAAATAGACGTTTGCAAACGACGTTACTATTCTTTCTTCCTTACACTATTGCGAACGTTCTGAACGCTCTGCTGTGAGCTGTGGGTTCTGTCCCGATGTACCTGTACGTTGGACTTGCGTCTCTTTTTGTCCTGACTCCCCAGGAGCAAACCCGGTCCTCCTAAACTCTCCAGACCACCATCTTCTCCTGCAAAACCAGAACACACATTCAGAACCATGATTCATTAAAGAGCTTAGATACACCATCTATATGTTCCATTTCTCGATATACTTTGTTAGGACACGCCCCCTTCTTGCTCTATAGAATATTCTCTACACTCACCATACGGATCACAAATGACAACCTCGCAACCCAATTCTATCCGATCAGCAATATTTTATATTAGTCTATTATTATTGTTAATAACGGCTGGGCGATATGTTTTTTAGGACCATGCTCATATTTTAAATTGTATGATTTTTTATATTTGGATCATTTTTATGATTGAAAGCAGAATCATTTAAAGATTTTTTTTTTTGTTTGTTTTTTTTTAAATGGCCAAAAAGCTGAATGTTTTAAAGTGTTATTTTCACTTTTGTGGAAAATCATCACTTTTATTTAATTTTTTTCCTGTTTTCTTGCAACATTTTTAACTTTTATCATCTTGACACGAGATATTTTTTATGGGAAAGTGTTTGAAGTTAAATAAAGTTTAGGTTTATTTATTGTGGAATAATATTCCTGTCTGTTTTTATTCCTAAAACATTGACTTTTAGTGTGTTCCTTTTCGCCCTTCTCTGGTTTCCTCCCACAGTCCAAAAACATAGATCAAGGGCAACTGAGTTCTCCAAATTGCCCCATATAGAGTGCATCTGTGTGAGTGAGTGTGTCCCTAATAGAGGATAAAGTGGGAGATAATGGATGGATGGATATAGATGAGCTTTGTAGTTTTACAAACAGCATGCTGTAGTCCATCTGTGTTCTTTATTCAGTTTATGAGGGGGTTCTAGTGCAGCTGTAGTTTCATTTCTCCACCTCAGCAACACTGCCGGGATAAGACTAATGCACCCACCGATTAACCCCTGCTCTGTGGTGGTACTATTGGGGTCCTGAGCATTAGAGAACACAGTGTGTGCTGTAGAACACAAACAGATGGACTACAGAGTGAAATACTCATTGTAGAACTACAAAGTCCAGGAGCAGAAAGAGGGCGTGTCCAAACGTTTGTCTGACACTGTATATACGCGCACACCGTAATGGTAGAAACTCAACGCGCATCTATATGAAAATTCGAGCTGATAAAATTGATAGAGCGTGGAAACAGTACGGGATCTTATAAAGTTGTGAGTGAGTGCATGTTTATTAAGATCATGCCGTTCTCACACTGCGAATCAGTTTTTAGGAATCTATTACGAGTCATATTGAGGAGTCGACTCCACACCATTACGGCTATTCAAACAGACACGCTGCCTAAAAACGCTGATCTGACAAAAACGAAAGTAAAACGAGTTCCCCCCCAAAAAACAGCGACTTTCACATCAAACCGACCCTGATTTTTATTTATTACTCTTCGGCAAAATGTCAGCGCGGGTTCGAATCTGCTTTTTAAAAAACGATTCTTGTCGTTTTCGCCGATTTGTTTTCAAAGCGGGAGGGTGGGGGGGGGGGTCCATCCACAGTCCAAAAACATGGATCAAGTCAATTGAGTTCTCCAAATTGCCCCATAGAGAGTGTGTATGTGTGTGCCCAGTGATAGATTGCCCCCCCCCCCGGGACCCTAATATAGGATAAAGCGGGAGATAATGGATGGATAGACAATTTAATTTTATCCAACATCACTAATTAATGATCAAACAAAAATGAACCACACGTTTCAAAAAATGAATAAACACACGTGGGCGGCAGGTGGCTTAGCGGTTGGCATGTTCTCCTCTCAGCGCTAGGGATCCAGGGTTCGAATCCCCATCTGGGTGAAGTTTCCATAGCCTCCCCGTGTCCGCGTGGGTTTCCTCCAGGTGAGTTTCCTCCGGGTTTTCCGGTTTCCTCCCACAGTCCAAAAAACATGGATCAAGGTCAATTGAATTCTCCAAATTGCCTCATATAGAGTGTGTCAGTGTGTGTGAGTGTGTGTCCAGTGATAGATTGGCGTCCTGTCCTATCTGCCCAGAGTCCGAGACGCTCCCCTGGATGGGCATTGGGAACCCCCCCCCCCCTAATAGAGGATAAAGCTGAAGATAATGGATAAATCATTTTATTTTGTCCAACATCACTAATAAATGAAGGGTGGCACGGTGGCTTAGTGGTTTAGCATGTTCTCCTCTCAGCACTAGGAATTCCAGGTTCGAATCCTCATCTGGGTGGAGTTTGCATGTTCTCCCCATGTCCGCGTGGCTTTCCTCCAGGTTCTCCGGTTTCCTCCCACAGTCCAAAAAACATGGATCAAGTCAATTGAGTTCTCCAAATTGCCCCATATAGAGTAAGTGTGTGCCAAGTAATAGATTGCCCCCCGGTCCTGGGTGTATCTGAACAGCGCCCGAAACTTTTTCCCTTGGATGGGCATGGGGCATGGGGATGGGGAACCCCCCGCGACCCTAGTACAGGATAAAGCGGAAGATAATGGATGGGTGTTTCAAAACCCTAAAAAAACGCCCCCTGGAGCCCACACGCCGAAGTCGACTCTCGCCTGCCCAAACGTTTGAATCAGATGGAGTCGACTCGCGGCCGCGAGCGAGCGACTCACACACTCTCTCTTGTCAGCCCGCGAAAGTCGTTGGCCAAATATAGCGAGACCCGACACGTCGGCTTTACCTCGATTTCGTTTGAGCGAGAACGGGTCTGTCTCCTGCTCCGCTGACATTACAGGAGCTCACATGACGCCGGCGAGCAGAACGAAGCGAAAGAGACGCGGCGTCGCGCAAAGAAATGAAGTCGCTCTTCCCTCAAAATCACTGCCCTGCCTGAGTGACACGGGCGAGCGCACCCCGGCGGGGAAGCTCGGGCAGGGGGGGGGGCACGGCACGTTTCGCCCTCGAATAAAGCACTTTTACCAGCAAACCAACACAGTTCTCAATTGGTACTAAGTGTATTATCTTTTCTATAAGTCAACAGTTCGATTAAAACTACTGTAGGTGGAGGATTAATAGAGAAAACGAGGTAACGGAGCAGGCGGACACCCCTCTCGCCAGCTGCCTGTTAACCCGTCCGAGCGACCGCCTTTGATGTGCACACACCGGCGCCGACGTCACAGCAATTGCGTTTCAAAACTTAGAACCATGTTTGTTATGAAGGGTTAGAATTAATTATTCACTCATTATCTCCTTAATTTAACCCCTTAGTCAGTAAAACAACTTTAAATTCACTGTGCCATAACGTAATCAGAATAATTATTCAAATGTGCAATATTATATTAATCTACCATCTGCCACACAGTGCACTACATTATTTATTTATTTATTTATTTATTTATTTATTTTAATTAACAGATATTAATTATGTACACATGCCACTTTAGTATTACTTGATTGTGTATTTTTTTTAGGAAAGTTCGGGGCGGGGGTTGCGGAACGTTTCGCCCTCGAATAAAGCACTTTTACCGGCAAACCAACACGGTTCTCAATTATTAATAAGTTTGAATAGTGTCTTTATACGTCAAAAGTTCAATCAAAACTACTTTAGGTGGAGGATTTATAGAGAAAACGAGGTGACGGAGCAGGCGGACACCCCGCTCGCCAGCTGCCTGTTAACCCGTCCGAGCGACCGAACGGCCTTTGACGTCACAGCAATTGCCGCCGCCGCGTTTGAAAACTTAGAACTCTGTTTGTTATAAAGTGTTAGAATTAATTATTCATTATCATCTTAATTTAACTCCTCATTCAGTAAAACAACTTTAAATTCACTGTGCCATAACGTAATCAGGATAATTATTCAAATGTGCAATATTATATTATTCTACCATCTGCCACACAGTGCATATGTTTTAAAATTTTAATTTAAAAAATTTTTAAATTTAGATATTCGTACTGGGGCGGCATGGTGGCTTAGTGGTCAGCACGTTCGCCTATCGGCGCTAGGGATTCCCGGTTGGAAGCCCCATCTGGGTGGAGTTTGCATGTTCTCCCCATGTTCTCGTGGGTTTCCTCCGGGTTCTCCGGTTTCCTCCCACAGTCCAAAAACATGGATCAAGTCAATTCATTCATTCATTCATTATCTCCTGCTTTATCCTCTATTAGGGTCGCGGGGGGGGGGTCCCCATGTCCATCCAGGGGAGAACGTTTCGGGCGCTGGGCAGACAGACCCAGGACAGGACGCCAATCTATCACTGGACACACACTCACTCACACACACACTCCATATGGGGCAATTTGGAGAACTCAATTGACTTGATCCATGTTTTTGGACCGTGGGAGGAAACCGGAGAACCCGAAGGAAACCCACGAGGACACGGGGAGGACATGCAAACTCCACACAGATGGGGATTCGACCAGGAATCCCTAGTGCTGAGAGGAGAACATGCTAAACACTAAGCCACTGTGCCGCCATCAAGTCAATTGAGTTCTCCAAATTGCCCCATATAGAGTGTTTGTGTGTCCAGCCATAGATTGGCACCCGAAACGTTCTCCCCTGGATGGGCATGGGGAACCACCCCCCCTCCCCCACGACCCTAATAGAGGATAAAGCGGAAGATAATTTATAGATATTCATAATGTCCAAGGGAGAAGGTTTCAGGCGCTGGGCAGATATACTATCACACAGCGACACAAACACACACTGTATGGGGCAATTTAGAGCATTCATTTTAAAAAGTCCAATCCAAGTTCGAATCCTGATCTGGGTGGTTTGCATGTTCTCCCCGTGTCCATCAGCATGTCTTCGAATTGTGCGAGCAAACTGAAGTATGTGAGGAAGCCCCACTCAGACACAGAGAGGACATGCACACACAAAGGATCGGCGTTCTGCTCATCTGGAACTCGAACCCAGGACCTTCTTACAGGAGAGGTCAGTAGCTCTTACCGCTCCGCCAATGTCTGTCAGCTTTTGACATGAAGTGAGACAATGACGATGAAGAGAACTAACCATTTTCATTATTTTATTCTGGCAATCAACCTTTTCGGATATAAAATAGGGATAAAATAGGGATTTGGCTTTTCTTTATTTCGAGGAAATAGAATTTGGAACATTAACCTTCAACATTAGAGAAACAAATGATGAAAAATCTTAGAATAGAAACAATAGAATAGAAATAACACTGAAAATTAATTATATTAAAAAAAAGTTACATTCATTGTCCGAGGCGTGTGGCGCAGCCGGGCCGTGGGCGTGGCCTCCGGGTTCGAGAGCCGCCCTGAGTTTAATTTTGTATAGCTCCAGAATCGGGCCACACCCAATCAGCCCACCGTCCACAGCCCGTATGAGTCTCGTGGCGTCAGAACCGACCGGTCCGCGAGACGAGGTTTACAAAAACTCAAACGAAATGCTGAAATGCAGCGTGAATTCCACAACAGAACCGAGCGCCTAATTACTTCAACCTGTGAGAACTGATGTCCAATGATATTTCTGGTTCTGTGATTAGTGTTTTTTTTTTTATTTCTAAGTCTTCTAAGCTCGGTGCCGCTGTAGATTTCACACAAAAATAGAACAGCATTCGCAACTTTACAGTGTATTTATAAAAACATGAACAAACATCGTCGCAGAAAACAAATCTCACGCTTTAAAACGGATGTTAATAAAATATATATTTTCTCCTCTAGTGAGAAACGGTACCGTGGACTCAGACGGACAGCGTTAATCTCTTATCTTTGGTTTGGGCTGAACGGACCAATGGTGATTACACCCCTCCACGAGTCATCGGATGTGTCATTACGCTGACCGTCCACTTACAAAAGCATGCAGGAGGGTAGAAGACGATGGTCCGCGTGCAACGGCGAGCGCAGGCTTTGGTTTTTAGGCCGCTTGCTTTAAAACGATGATAAAATTCTGATTGTTTAAATAGGCACATGGGAAACAGACCAATCAGCAACCACTGATTGTACATTTTGGCAAGACTGGATGTGTGCTGGACGTGATGATTACGTGAATGTCGTGCTAAATATGACTACATTTATTTTGTCTACATTGATAATCCTGTTTGATTTACCTAAAGGAGCAAAATGTGGGATTTAGTGGCATCTAGTGGTAAGATTGCGAATTGCAACCATTAGTATAACCACATTCTCTTAGCAATATGGTGGCTGCATTGACACACTGCTTCTAAGAAACGCAGCTACCTATGGAGTTTCTCTTTAAAGGTGAAAGGAACATGGTTGCCCCACCAGATCCTTCTGAACCAAAAAATTAAAAATTTGGCTGTTCAATTTTCATATATTAAAATTTAGCAGTCATTTATTTACACAAAGTGTCATAATCCTGCAATTTGATGTCATTGCCATGGAAACTGTAATATCTGGATGCCCATCTCGTTACACATTTGCCACTTAAATGGTCATCAGATTATAATCGGTTATAAATTGTGACTTAATTTTATAAATCATGATCACTATATATAATGCGAACACCCTCAGCATGATTTTTACGTAGTTTAGTATGATTGGTTTGTATGACACGGTGCAGTAAATGGCAACTCTACAAATACAAATATACAAACATCCATGTTGCTTAAAAATCTTTAGAAGGAAGCTAAACGCTGATCCGTTTCCCATGAGATCCTGAATTTACGTGATTTGTGTCGCATTTAAAGCAACCTCTACATCTCAGGGACATACGTGAGGATGACGTACAAGACGCCAAGCATGAGGGAGCATCAGTGTAGGCTTATGTTCCACAGCTTGACAACGCAACGGAAAAAAGCAGATTTAAGAAATGAAGAGTTGCAGAGTCTCATTAAGACAAATTGCAAAAAACTACTAAGATTATTAAAAAAAAAAAAAAGAAGTCTTTTTTTTATGGCTGTGTTTTTTTTTGTTTTTTTTTTTATTCCAAGAGGTTTCATAGGTGAGTTTTTACTTTTTTTTTATATTTTAATATATAAATTTTTAATTTACTTTGAAAGTAATGCATTAATTCGCCCTAAGTTTCCTGAAATCTTCAAAACTTTTTTTAAATTTTTTTAAAGTTTTTAATTAAGTAGTGGTAACAAAAATTTTTTTTTTTTTTTTTGTTAAAAAAAAAAAAAGACAAATCAGTTTGTCAAGCGGTGGAACACGTTTTCTGTCGGTCGCTGGGTTTTCTTTGGTTTGGTTTGATTCGAGAAGCTCATTGTCATAATCGTGTTTTTCCAACGACCGGCAAAAAACATAAAAACAAAATCAACTATACGGAGCGGAAACAGCAAGCGGCGTTGGTAGGATGGCGCGTGTCGCCGTTGCACAGAGTTGGTTCTACGAGATCTAAACCCAAGTGCTAAACTTACATTCCTACATCTACAATACACGTGGTCAATATTACAATATTAAAATTGTAAAATGTAACTAGAAATCTGTTGTCAGTAGTAAATATATATACGGCGAGAGAAAGCTGCAGCTCTGAGGTAAAACGTTTTGCACTTACAGCCCTCTCTCTCTCTCATCTCGACTCCTGCCTGACTAATCTCTTTCTCCTCTCCACCATAAGGCCATCTACTCGATATAAAATAAGACGTTTTTTTAAGGAACGATTCACCCAAACGAAATGTAAACAACACCACGCCTTAATCTCTAACGTTTCTGGGTTTCAAAGATCCCTGGAACATTTCGCGGCGTTGGAACAGAACACACGGAGACGAAAAGCAGATCAACCGCAGACGCAAGACTTCGAGGACGTCCTGAGCCGAGAAGAAATAAAAAAAACAAAACAAAAAAAAATAAAAACGTACACATATTCAACGACCTCAGCGCGAGTCCTGCGAAGATACCCTGTCAATGAAAACCGCGTCTTTTACGAACGCCCTACAACCTCCAGTCCCTGAGTCGAGGTTCAAGGTGAACACTGAATAAATCAAAAACACAAAAACGAGGTAGTTTCGGTCCGGGACTGTAAGGGCTGCCAAAGGACAGACGATTGGGACAAAACTTAAATAAAAGGACAGATTGAACTTAAAGGTTTAAGAAGTGAGGTAGGACCAAGGAATCACCCTTACAATCCCAAAAACACAAACACACGGACAGAACAACCTGTTTCCACCTGGATGATGCAGGAACCAGAACCGGTACCTGGAACCATCCAAAAAAAAGGGCAAACGAGAACTGTTTAGAACTCTGTAGTATAAGAACCTATTAGAACCGGAACCAACTCCTGCACCGGGGTACCATATCGGTGGAAACAGACAGATGGACAGACGGACAAAATCTAGACTAACATTAGCAACATCATTGCCATCAGGAAGTATCTGTTGTCATGACAATGGGGGGAACCCCCATTATGTTCTTTAAGTGAGTAGCTATTAAATATATAAGTATCAGGTCGGAACCGCCTCCTGTGATTGGCTCCCATAAGGTCTGATCTCACGCTTCACATTGCTCGGACAATCTTGAACGGCGAACGAGGGCGAGCCGCTAGACGACTAAATGCGCTTCACCGACACGCTGCTCCTCCTGAGCAGCAGGTGGCGACGTCATGGCTTCTAGCCGGATGGCGAGATGCGGCCCGCGGCCCTCGGTGGCCGAACATAAATCCCCCTCTAAGCCCGCGGTCAGGTTGCCGAGGTCCTGCTCGTCGTGCGAGTAGCGTCCCGAGTCGCCCGTCTCGTGGCTGCCCTCGCTGGTGTGCGAGCCCTCACTGTCTCCCCCTGCCGACCCCAGGAGGGAGTGCAGGCAGGACGACGGCGGCAGCGTAGGGGAGCCGGATGACTCCAGTGAATACTGCAGTAAGGTGGATCCCGTGTGGTAGATCGGGGACGTGGTGAGGACCTTCACCCGCTGAGGAGAGTGGGGGCGAATAAATTAAATTTAATTAAAAAAAAATTTCAGTGTCCCGTCGTACTGAAGCGTAGCTTACCTTCTTATTGCTGCAAAACAGACTCCACCCATGTGCCTTGCTTCTCTCAGACGAGGCTCTGACCGGGCCGTTACTGTTAATGATCAGGTCCGTGCCCCCCTTTAAAGGTGAACAAGAAGAAAATCGGTGCTCGGCCCAAATGTAAACATTAAAAGCTAGAGAGGTGCAGACCACATATAATAAAGCAATACGGATGGGGGGGGCATGGCGGCTTAGTGGTTGGTATGTTCTCCTCTCAGCGCTAGGGATTTCCGTTTTGAATCCCCATCTTGGTGGAGTTTGCATGTCCTCCCCGTGTCCATGTGGGTTTCCTCCCACAGTCCAAAAAACATGGATCAAGGTGAATTGAATTCTCCAAATTGCCCCATATAGAGTGTGTGCCCAGTGGTAGATTGCCCCCCTGTCCTGGGTGTATCTGCCCAGCACCCGAAACATCCCCCCCGTGACCCTAGTAGAGGATAAAGCGGACGATAACGGATGGATGGATGGAAAGCAATACAGTCAACAAGTTAAAAAGTGGGCGTGGTCAGGTGAGAGGGTGTCTACTGTGGTAACATCAATGGTCGGGACAGGTTAGTGTTGAAACCACGTTGATATCGCAAAATATTTAAAAATATATATATATATTTTATGTATTTTTTTATTGAGACCGGGAATTTTGGCTTAGAAAAATGGGAATATCTTGGGAATAGTTCGACCGATTCCCTAAATTTTAATAAGCACTCATCTCGCCGATGAGCCGGACGTGTTCCGCGAAAGTCGCGTCGATAGCTCGAAAGTTGCGGAAGAAATAAGAGTGAGAAAAAGAGTGGAATAATAAAAATCAGATAATGGTGTGACTGCCCTTACCTTCGCATCAATGAAGTGCTGACCCCTGGTGGACACCATGACCTCAGCACTCTCATCGGCCTGATGATGCACCGTGGGCGGAGCCTGACGTTCCCCGGCCCTGAGGACTTTGCAGGTGTAGGATTTCCTGTGACGTGATGGAAATGTGATGTCGTAAATCGCATCGTCATGGAAACGCCGTTCTTAATGTTCTACAGATTCGGGAAGAACCTACTTGGCTTTCTCTCTGCACACGAGGACGAGGGCACAGACGATGATGCAGGCAAGGGCAATGCACACGCCCACGGTGATGCCCATGATGGAACTGTGGTCCAGATCCAAAAACGCTGCAGCAGGAACGCAAACTATTAACCATGAGCGACCACCTTAATGGAACTGTACAAAGGTAAGACGGGGGCTGTGTCTAAACACCACCACCTACTACTACACGGTGGGCGGGAAGGACGGGTATGTCCCAAAATGCAGTAGGCAAATCTAGTAGCTACTGTTTAGACGGTGGTTTAAGATAAAGCCGAGGAAAAAAAAAACAAAAAAAAAATTTTAAATAAAAGTACGAGAACACTGAAGCGTATTGGTGGTTGGTACGCACCTGTGGAGTGGGCGGAGCCGTGGGGAGCGTGCACCGAGCGCGGTTTATCAGAACTGACGGTCAGTTCCACAGCGGGCGAGAACGGTCCATCTCCCATCTGATTGGACGCGGACACCTTCACCAAGTAGACGCTACCGGCGTGCAGGTTCTCCAGCAGGACCATGGTGACGCCGCCTAAATGCAAACCGTCGTGACCCTTAAATAATGGCACCCAACCTCAGCATGGTCCTCCCACACAAACATTAGATCGTGCGTCCCACCTTCTTTCTGCAGGACTTGCCATTCGCCAGCCAGCCACGCCCTGCGCGACGCGTACAGGACGGTGTAGCGCGTCACCACCACGTCGGGCTCGTCGGGTGCTTTCCACGACACCAGGGCCGTGTCCGCTTCAATCAGGGTGACTTTAACACCCGCCGGCGGCAGGGCTGGAGCTGAGGAGGAGGGGAAACCAAGCAGCCAATCAGCATCCGGTGGGATTTGATTAGTTACGAATACGGTTTGATTCGTCGGCGACGAGGGGAGGCGGCTGACCATCAGGTAACGTGCTCTGAAACACCACCGGACTCCAGGGGCTGGACAGCTCATCCACGTGCAGCCTGACGGCGAACTCGTAACGCGTGTTGGCCTGAAGGTCCTTCACTAGCAAACTCTGCTGCCCCCTACAGACAGACAGAGGCCATGCAGGGAAACAAGAGGACAGACGTCATTCACAGCATTCTCACCAATCCATACTCTCTCTCGCTCTCTCTCTCTCCTAAAACTCACGTCTGGAAGTAGAGGACGAGCGAGGCGTTCTGCAGACCCACGGGGTTGCAGCGCACCGTGTAGTTGACCGTCAGCGTGCCAGTGAAGACCGGCCGGGCCCAGCGCAGGTGAATGGAGGAGGAGCCATTGGCCCGGGCGAAGACGTGATGTGGGGGGGGAGGAGGGGGCACCAAACGGTCGCGCACCGCTAGCATAGAATGTTAAAACACACTGAAACAGCATACTCCACCACCTTAATATATATATATATATATCATTCATTCATCCATTATCTTCCACGTTATCCTCTATTAGGGTCGGGGGGGGGGGGGGGTTCCCCATGCCCATCCAGGGGAGAGCGTTTCGGGCGCTGGGCAGATACACCCAGGACAGGACACCAATCCATCACTGGAGACATACTCACTCACACACACACTCTATGTGGGGCAATTTGGAGAACTCAATTGACCTTGATCTATGTTTTTGGACTGTGGAAGGAAACTGGAGAACCTGGAGGAAACCCACGCTGACACGGGGAGAACATGGAAACTCCACCCAGATTGGTATTCGAACCGGAAATCCCTAGCGCTGAGAGGAGAACATGCCAAACCACTAAGCCACTGTGACGCCCTTATATATATATATATATATGTATATAGTTTAATATTCTATATTATATTTGCAGTTGTATATTTTATATTATATATATTCATAGTTGAGGGTGGCACGGTGGCTTAGTGGTTGGCATGTTCTCCAATTAGCACTAGGGATTCCCGGTTCGAATCCCCATCTGGGTGGAGTTTGCATGTCCTCCCCGTGTCCTCGTGGGTTTCCTCCGGGTTCTCCGGTTTCCTTCCACAGTCCAAAAACATGGATCAAGTCAATTGAGTTCTCCAAATTGCCCCATATAGAGTGTGTATGTGTGAGTGAGTGTATGCCCAGCGATAGATTGGCGTCTTGTCCTGGGTCTATCTGCCCAGCGCCCGAAACTTTCTCCCTTGGATGGACATGGGGAACCCCCCCCCCTGACCCTAATAGAGGATAAAGCGTGAGATAATGGATGGATGGATATTCATGGTTGTATATATTACATACTGTATTTTTATTTCATTTTCTTTAAATGAATATTTAAGGTCTAACTTTGAAAGAACGGGGTCAACGGGGGCCATCATTTCGTTTTTGTCCCATGTACCCAATGTGATATAAATAAAAATAATAATAATAAAAATGTCCTGAATATCAGACGACGGCGTACTCACAGACGCAGCCCGGGGTGCTGATGGTGCGGTCAGCCTGATACCCCTCGCCTATGAGGTTGAAGGCCAGCAGCTTCACGTGGTATTTCCTCCTCGGATCTGGAACCAAGAGAGACGAAGCCTCTGGGTCAATTACGCAACAGACAAAGGACGGCTGTCCATTCCTCCGTCCCCACGGACAATACGCTGTCCATCTTCCAGTTAGAAAACAATAACACCCCCACCCCCCTCAGTGGCGCACTCTCCCGCCCACTCCACATGGCACTGGTCACTTTTCTTCTATTGTCCGGACACAAAGGTCAAACCGGTGGTCAAAAGATCATGGGAAAGAGGAGAGACGGGTCAGACCGCATTTAACACGCGCTGTATCTGAAGGAGAACGAGGGCGGCACGGTGGCTTAGTGGTTCAGCATGTTCTCCACTAGGGATTCCCGCTTCGAATCCCCATCTGGGTGGAGTTCTCCATGCTCTCCCCGTGTCCGTGTGGGTTTCCTCCGGGTTCTCCGGTTTTCTCCCACAGTCCAAAAACATGGACCAAGTCAATTGAGTTCTCCAAATTGCTCCATATGAAGTGTGTGTGTGTAAGTGTGTGCCCAGCGATAGATTGCCCCCCTGTCCTGGGTATATCTGCCCAGTGTCAGAAACGAGGATTAAGCAGAAGATGAGGCACTACCTTAATTGCCCTTATATAATATGTGCACGTGTGTGATGGACTGGTGCCCTGTCCTGGGTGCCCATAACACACACTCCTCCCTTTATTTTTGTTTAGTGTGAGTAGCATTACTTGGGTTACAGTTTTTTTTTTTTTATTATATAATTATTTGTATTTTTCTTGACGATGCTGGCGCACTCTTAATTAATTGTTATGTGTTTAATCGCGATTCATTGAAAAACGATTAATCGTCACATCCCTAATCTGTAGTATCCGGTGGTCAGTCTGTGATATTAATTCGGGGATGCTGATCAATAACACACCGATCCTTACTCATAAAAAGTTAAGAAATCAGTTAACCCCCTGTCCTGTCAGTAGGTGTCGCTATACTTTTTTCCCACTCTTTACTTTATAATTATTTTATTTATATTTTATTTTAAATAATAACCTATCCCAGCACTCATGGAGGGAAAGATGCTGAAATTATTGTAGATCAATTGTCAATCTTTACATGGCTCATATCCAAATTCCTACCCGGGGCAACTGTGACATTACTAATTAAGCTGAGCCATTAATTACACCTGAGTTCTGAGTCGTCGGGGGCGACGGCCCACCCACCAACGCGCTCCCGGAGGTTCAGCCAGACTCCGTCCTGACTCTTCTCGCTGCGTTTTGGAGACGAGAGGCACATCGGTATCCCTCACTAAACCCCCCCCCCCCCCCAACCCCGCAGGAGACTGAATGAAGCCGAGTGTTGCGATCCCTGACCCCCACATTCTGGAGCTTTATCAGGGTTTGAACTTTGACCTCAGCCCCTGGCTCCAACAAACTCTTCCTCAGGTCTGAAATCCAGAAGACACTCTGCTCGTTTCCGGTTGAGGGAACTTCCGGCCGAGTCTTCAGCCGCACGAACCCGAACAACTGCGAGAACTTCTGAAGGTCTTGGTTTGTTAGTGTGAACTCTCAGAACTGCTCTCGGGTCAGTGTGAAGGAGGCGGGACTATAAATACCAAATTCTCCAGACGTACTGACAGCACACACATCACCTTTAACCTGGATGCACTTCGGCTTGCTTGCTTGCATACATGCATACATGGTGGCACGGTGGCTTAGTGGTTTAGCATGTTCTCCTCTCAGCGCTAGGGATTCCCGGTTCGAATCCCAATCTGGGTGGAGTTTGCATGTCCTCCCTGTGTCCGCGTGGGTTTACTCCGGGTTCTCCGGTTTCCTCCCACAGTCCAAAAACATGGATCAAGGTCAATGGAAATCTCCAAATTGCCCCAAATAGAGTGTGTCTGTGTGTGTGTGTGTGTGTGAGTCCAGCAATAGATTGCCCCCTGTCTTGGGTGTATTTGCCCAGCGCCCGAAACGTTCTCGCCTGAATGGGCATGGGGGTACCCCCCCCTATCATATATATATATATAATGCTGACAGATTACATGAAGGGAATCCAGTGTGTATGTGTGTGTGTGTGTGTGTGTGTCGGTAAGTCACTTAGAACATACAGTTAATTAAAGTTCTACAAGTATTCGCATCGTTCAGAGTCTGGGGCGATACAGGAACCTTTGTATGGTTCCTAGAACGGTCAGCAGAAGTGACCTTTGGGTTCCCATTAAAGAACCATGAGTTCCATTTCCCTCCCACCGGATCCCCCCCCCCCCAGCTGACCGGAGATCAGCCCGCCCTTCCATTCTCCCGTTGTTCTCACCCCCGAACTGATCTGAACGTCAGATGCTGACCAGCTGGATGACCTCGCTCCGGCCACAGATGCCCACCGCCGCCGCAAAGCATGATGGGTCTCTCCCACAAACGGGCGCGGGCCGGCGTTCGAAGCACACGGCAAACGCTCCGTGGCCTTTAAGGCTTTTTTCGGGAAGGCCAGAGGTCAGAGGTCAGTGGAAGGGGTCGGGGGAAGAGTGGAGGAAGTGTTGACTAGAAGAAAGAGGGGGGGGGGGTGAAGAAGACGAGGAACGCTGGGATCTGAAAAGAGCCTCCTAAATCTGTCACCCAGCGGTTCCTCTGTCAATAGAGCTCATAAACCAGCACCCCCCCTCCCAGGCCCCCCCACATTGTTTCACTGAACTAATACCCCCCCCCCCCACAGGGTCACTGATAGGAAGCTGAATCAGCAAAATTACAAAGTTGTTGTCCACTGCTAAAGCCCCGAAAGCTGCTTACCGAGACCTCCGATGGTGTGCTGGTTGGTGTGGGGGGGCAGCTGGATGGGGGCACTCTCAGGCCGGGTCTCCTCGTGGTAGAACAGCCGGAACCCCTGCAGTCCAGCAACGGAACCGCCTGCGGACAGACGCCAGCGCACGGCCAGGGTGGTACAGTTCAGGGTCTCCAAGTGCAGCTCCGGAGCCGGGGGTACTGCCAGGAGAACGAGGGGGGGGCAGAATTAGGGATAGCTGAAACTGGGCTAAAGAGTGTGCTCCCCTGGATGGGCATGGGCATGAGGAACCCCCCCTCCCCACGACCCTCGTGTAGGACTAAGCAGAAGACAAGGAATGAATTTTCAGATGCTCACCTTCTCCACTGGAGGTTTTGGGGGTCTTGTGGGAGGTCCAGGCACACGGCTCCCCCCAGCCCGCCCTGGTGGAGGCAGCGATCCGCAGCAGGTAGACCGTATCGGGCTGGAGACCGTCCAGCAGGTGATGGGTCTCGTCGGCCGAGAGTTCCAACTGTGTGTCGGTCCCCTCGGCGCCGGTGCGGTACCAGAGCCGGTACGCCGTGACGCCGCCGCGGCTCAGCTTCGGCGCCAGGGGCTGCCATGACACCCGGATGTCCGTGGGGCTGTGACTGGTCAGAGACAACTCGGGAGCACGCAGAGGAACTGCGAACGGGAGCGTTTCACATACGATTTAATTTTCGAAACGGAAACCACGGCCTCCTCTCTCTCGCCAACACCAAGTACGAAACAACATGATGCGGCGAATCTAAACATCTGAGATTCCGCAGAGGACTCACCGTCCTCCAGGGTGCGCTGGACCACGTTGTCGGACATGCGGCTGGCTCCCATTGGCATGTAGGCTACGATGTAGAAGGTGTAGTTTTGCGCTGGCTCCAGGTCGTCGATGATGTAACGCGTCGTGTCGTTGCCGATGACCACTTGGTATTCCTCATTGTTTAGACCTGCGGTTGTTGGAACGTGGTTGAGTACCGACACACGGCCGCGCTGATGGTTTGTTACTTTACTGTCACATTAACACGTGGTAATAGTAACATTTACCAATGATGTAAATATTAAAAACATACATACACTACTGTAGGGGGAATTCGGGTAGGGGCAATTAGAAACAACTAATTCACCTTGAATCCATGTTTTTTGGACTGTGGGAGGATCCGGGGAGAACATGCAAACTCCACCCAGATTGGGATTCACACCCTGATCCTGAGCCACTGTGTCCCCCATACGTGGCATCAGTACAGTAAATAAGTACAGTACAGGGGTCATGGAGGGGGGGGGTTCTCCATCCCTATCCAAGGGAGAACATTTCGAGCGCTGGGCAGATACACTCAGGACAGGAGGACAACCTACGCTGACACACACTTACACATACACACAACTACATGGGGCAAATTAGAGTAGTGATTTCACCTTGAGTCCATGTTCTTGGACTGTGGGAGGAAACTGGAGAACTCGTAGGACACTCATGCGGACACGGGGAGAACATACAAACTCCCAGATTGGGATTCGAACCCGGATTTCCAGCACTGAGAGGCAAATGTGCTAATCACTAAGCCACCGTGCCACCCAATAGGGGCAATTAGAGACAGTTAATTCCCCTTAAATCTATGTTTTTTGACTGCGGGAGGAAACTGGAGAACGTGGGAAAAAAAAACATGCAGACACGGGGAGAACATGCAAATTCCACCCAGATAGAGATTTAAACTTTGATTCTGAGCCACAGCGCCCCCTATACGTGGCATCAGCACAAGAATCGGATGAATTGACATTCAAATTTCCGAGTAAAATGTCTCCCGGAGAACCCGGAGGAAACCCACACGGAGGACATGGAAACTCCACCCAGATTGGGATCCGAGCCGGGAAACCCCAGCGCTGAGAGGAGAACATGCTAAACCACCAAGCCACCGTGCCGCCGCGTTTTAAATCCAATTTAATTTGATTAATTTGACATGTAGACAGTGGCTATGATCCGAATATACACTGAAAGTATTACAACAGTAGGGGGCGGCACGGTGGCTTGGTGGTTGGCATGTTCTCCTCTCAGCACTGGGGATCCAGGTTCGAATCCCCATCTGGGTGGAGTTTGCATGTTCTCCCCATGTCCACACGGTTTTCCTACGGGTTCTCCGGTTTCCTCCCACAGTCCAAAAACATGGATCAAGGTTAACTGAATGCTCCAAATTGCCCCATATACTGTTACATAGACTTGCGCCCTGTCCTGGGTGTATCTGCCCAGAGCCCGAAACGTTCTCCCCTGAATGGGCATGGGGAACCCCTCCCCCTATGACACTAGTAGAGGATTAAGTTGGAAATAATGAATGAACGAATAATTAATTAGGCTTTTTAATATATTTTGGGGCTTTATTTGCTGCAAGTGGCACCACTGGGATAGGAACTAAATAACCCCTGCTCTGGGGGGGTCCTGACTATTAGAGTACACAGTATGTGCTGTAGAACACGTGGCATCAGCACAAGAATCGGATGAATTGACATTCAAATTTCCGACTAAAATGTCTCCATCTATAGAGAGGGGCACGATGCCCCCCCCCCCCCCCCGTGAGTCCTACCCCCCCCGGCGTCCCTGTTAATCAGCACATAATTGCTTAATCACCCCCCCATTCAGCGCCTTTTCTTCCTCTTGGTTAATTCGGTGCTCTTTTGCTGGTAATGAAGCAGTGTGGTTATTCTAATCGGGCCCCTTCGCACAAGGGACGTGTCAACTCCATCAAATCGGTCACGCCTCTTTAAACAGCTCAAGCTAAAATTCCACACGCCGGCTTTCTCACACGGCCCGGGGACCGCCATCGAGCCTTAATTAGCTTGGATGAAGCAAAGCGGACAAAGGCGGCCTGGACAGGAGCCGGGGCCCTCGATTTTAAAGTCGACAAAACAAAAAGCTTTACCGTCGAACAAAGCGAACAGGACCGGCCTCGTTCGCAAACTGAAGGTAAATAATGATATAATTCATTCATTCATTCATTCATTATCTCCCGCTTTTATCCTCTATAAGGGTCGCGGTGGGGTTCCCCATGCGCATCCAGGGGAGAACGTCTCGGGTGCTGGGCAGATAGACCCAGGACAGGGGGGGCAATCTATCACTGGACACACACTCACTCATACAGACACACTCTATATGGGGCAATTTGGAGAACTCAATTGACTTGATCCATGTTTTGGGACTGTGGGAGGAAACCAGAGAACCCAGAGGAAACCCACGTGGACACGGGGAGGACATGGAAACTCCACCCAGATGGGGATTCGAACCAGGAATCCCTAGAGCTGAGAGGAGAACATGCTAAACCACTAAGCCACCGTGCCGCCCTAATAATATAATAGTAATATAAAAGACATGAGAGGCCGGCACGGTGGCTTGGTGGTTAGCATGTTCTCCTCTCAGCACTAGGGATTCCCGGTTCAAATCCCCATCTGGGTGGAGTTTCCATGTCCTCCCCGTGTCCGCGTGGGTTTCCTCCGGGTTCTCTGGTTTCCTCCCACAGTCCAAAAACATGGATCAAGTCAATTGAATTCTCAAAAATTGCTCCATATAGAGTGTGTCTGTGTGTGTGAGTGAGTGAGTGTGTGCCCAGCGATGGATTGGCGCCCTGTCCTGGGTCTATCTGCCCAGCGCCCGAGACGTTCTCCCCTGGATGGGCATGGGGAACCCCACCGCGAACCTAATAGAGGATAAAGCGTGAGATAATGAATGAATGAATAAAAGACATGAGGACGCATCATCCGTGAATTTTAGAAGTCCCTGTACATGGGCAGGACAACCACGTGCGTCCAGTGATGTGGGAACAGTTTGGGGAAGGCCCATTTCTATTCTTATACTAACAGGACTACCGTCCCTCGCTATATAACGGTTGATTTATTGCGACGTCACTGTCTCTCTGGCTAAATATATAAAGATAGACACCTCTGTGTCGTGTTTTCACTGCAGTGCGGGATGTTGCTGTATATTTATTCATTCATTATCTTCCGCTTTATCCTCTACTAGGGTCGTGCGGGGGGGATGAGGGGGGAGGGGGTCCCCATGCCCATCCAGGGGACACCGTCTCGGGCGTGATAAATAAACCGACGAAAGAATACATAGACTGAAATATAAAACCAAAAATCACCACTCAATGACGACTCTGTCCAAAATGACGTTAACCCTCAAATAAATAAATATAGGGGCAATTTGAGGCAGACACACACAAACACACCCTATATGGGGCAATGTAGGAGCATTCAATTTACCTCCAATCCATGTATTTGGACTGTGGGAGGAAACGGGAAACCCAGGCAGACATGGAGAGAACATGCAAACTCTACCCAGATGGGGATTCTGAAACCTGGATCCCCAGCACTGAGAGGAGAACATGCCAACCACTGAACTTTCGACCGGGCAAAGTCAGTCTCATTCGGCCGTTAGCCTCTATGGATGAAAATTTGATGACGCAGCACTTTATCAATGAATTCATGCGGTTTATTCAGCGCCACTGTCACGGGTTTGACCATCAACCAAGTGGAAACACTGTAGGGGAGTCCATAAAGGTGTGAGAGGTTCTGCCCAATCTCACCCTCCTTCATTCTGCTGGTTGAGGCTGATCAACCAGAAAAGAGTAGTTTTAAACAATAAAAGTCTCTCTCTTTTGCCCCCCGAATGGCAGCAGGTGTTTCCTGCACTTACATTCTCGTCTCCCGGCTTTCAGGACGGATAATTAATTGGGGCAGACGGGAAGAGAGCTCTTGTCAGAAAATGACTTTTATAAAGAATAAGAGGGCAGTGGGGTGAAACGGCACTGTAAAGCCAGCCCGGTTCCCATGATGCCGAAGTCAGAACCAATCGAGGGCGGGCGGAGGAAGTGTGGGGCGACTGCCGGTCAGGTGGCGCGGTCCGGGGAACGGTGCGGAAGTGCGCGGCATTGTGGCTCGGCACTCGGCGAGGTGAAAAGACGCCACTTTAGGAAAATACACAATGGCGACAAACAGCAGAGCGACAAAGAGAAGGTTCTCAAAAGCTCAACGGCTGCGGATCCCAAACCAGAACGAGCGCCGGGGATTAAATGCACACTCGAGCACTTCTGCCGTTACCCATGAGCCTCGGCTTCCCATTCTAAAACCACAGGCGTCGACGCGGGAGTTGTGTCCTGATTCTCTGCCATTAACACAATGTGCACAAAAGTTCTTACGATTACAATTGTTGTGTCCCGGCACACGGAACCCCGTTTAATTCTGAGAAATGTTCTAAATCCATCCATTGTCATCCACTTTATCCTAAAGGATAAAGGAGGGGGGGTGTTTCCCCCATGCCCATCCAGGGGAGAATGTTTCGGGCGCTGGGCAGATACACCCAGGACCGGACACAGACACTTTGTATATGGGGCGATTTGGAGAACTCAATTGACCTAGATCCATGTTTTTGGACTGTGGGAGGAACCCGGAGGAACCCCACGCGGAGGACATGGAAACTCCACCCAGATTGGGATTCGAGCTGGGAATCCCCAGCGCTGAGAGGAGAACATGCTAAACCACCAAGCCACCGTGCCGCCTTGTTTTAAATCCAATTTAATTTGATTAATTTGTGGACAGTGGCTATGATCCAAATATACACTGAAAGTATTACAACAGTAGGGGGCGGCACGGTGGCTTGGTGGTTGGCATGTTCTCCTCTCAGCACTGAGGATCCAGGTTCGAATCCCAATCTGGGTGGAGTTTGCATGTTCTCCCCATGTCCACACAGTTTTCCTACGGGTTCTCTGGTTTCCTCCCACAGTCCAAAAACATGGATCAAGGTTAACTGAATGCTCCAAATTGCCCCATATACTGGTACATAGACTGGCGCCCTGCCCTGGGTGTATCTGCTCAGAGCTGAAACGTTCTCCCCTGAATGGGCATGGGGAACCCCTCCCCCTATGACACTAGTAGAGGATTAAGTTGGAAATAATGAATGAACGAATAATTAATTAGGCTTTTTAAAATATTTTGGTTTATTTTCTGCAAGTGGCACCACTGGGATAGGAACTAAATAACCCCTGCTCTGGGGGGGGGTCCTGACTATTAGAGTACACAGTATGTGCTGTAGAACACAGACAGATGGACTACAGAGTGGAACTGGAGAACTACAAAGTCCAGCTTTACGGTAAGTGGAACATGGAGAGGAGAAAAGGGGGGTGTGTCCAAACATTTGACAGGTTCCGCATGTACGCACCTTTGGCCTTCATGTAGTGGACCGAGTATGCGATGACTTTGTCGGCGTTGTACGCCGGTCGCTCCCAGGCCAGCAGGATGGCGGAGCTGGAGACGGTGTCGGCCCGCAGGTTTCTGGGCACGCTCGGCCGATCCTCGGACATCACCACGATCAGACGTGCCGTGGACAGAATGGAGCCCTGATCGTTCTCGGCCTGGCACTGGTAGATCGCATCGTCCTCGGGGATAATCTGGTTGATCACCAGTTTACTACCAAAATAACAACAGTGTCTTAGTTTTGGAATTGAATAAATAAATAGCAAGTTTAAACTTTTAAAATAAATAACATTTTAATATATTAAAGCAGTAAGGTACGAGAAGGCGTGGCATTATTGTAAATAAATCACGGGAAAGAGGTGATGTTCGTCCCGGCGCATCGCAAACTTTAAGTTACTCATTCACAATAATACACAGCCTCGAGTGTCTTATTACTTTAATAAAACGCTTACAAACACACTATCACAAAAAAACAAGGTTTAATTCATAAATGCATTTATTCAAATCAAAATTGTTAATAATCTGGTCCTCCGCGACATAATCTAGTCCGGTTTTTGAAGTGAACGCTGATCGCTGAGTTACAGGATACCGGTTTCTCTAACAATCAAACATCTAGTTTCGTTTATAACTGCCATCTAGTGGCCAAATAACAATGCCGCTTTTAAAAAAAACAAAAAAAATTTTTTTTTAATCGGGAAAATAATGTATTGTATATCATGCATTGATATGAATGTGAAGCACTCAGAGGTGTGCGTCATTGCCAATGATGTCACAGTGGGACAAATTGCTCAGCCAATCAGATTTAAGGACAGGAACTACCCATTTTATAATAATTTTTTTTTGTCATAATTTTTTTATTTTAATGTTTAAAAACAGATGACCACTTAATTGATCAGCCACAATTGTTGAGTTTAATGTCAAATAATTAGTGGCACCACTTTTTGAAACTGTGGCGATCTTCTGGGATTCGTTAACACAACTCTCGTTCCAGTCATTGATTTTTGAGTAGGTGTCAGCGGGGACCTCTGGAGACGCGTGTCCCACCGATTGTCCTTATTTACACTGAAGGTTCCGGACCTCCATCCAACAAAGAGCTGACTCCCCACCTGTTGTACATCTTGATGCGCCCATTCGAATGCACCGGTTCCCCATTTTTTAGCCAGGTGATGCGAGGAGGGGGCAATCCTTCAGCCTGGCAAACGAAGCGCCCGGTGCCGGCACGTGGACGGGTCAGACTCTCCGGCCATTCCACCAACGAGGGCGGCTCTGAAATACAAAACATCACACAGGTAATGTATACACAAATCACATCCAACTACACAACCACAGTGTCTGAATGCCCTACCAAGCACGGTGACGTTGGCAGCGGACAGGGTGAAGTTTCGGGTGCCGGGGGTGGTGGCCCGGCACACGTACACGCCGCCATGCTGCCTTTTGATATCGGAGATGAGCAGGTTGCCGTTGCCGAGGACTTTCGTGTTGTAGACGTCGATGGGCGTGTGGTCGGCGCGGCTCCACGAGATGAGCGGACGGGGGATTCCCACTGCCACGCATTCCAGGAGGGCGCTGCTGTGCACGAGCAGGGGGGGGGGGGGGGGGGGGGGGGGGGGGGGGGGGGGGGGGGGGGGGGGGGGGGGGGGGGGGGGGGGGGGGGGGGGGGGGGGGGGGGGGGGGGGGGGGGGTATATATATATATATATATATATATATATACACATACACACACACACACACACACACACACACACACACACATACATATATATACATATATATATATGAACATGGCATACACTCACCAGGAGCCACCGTGAGCGTGACTTCAGTGCTTCGGCGACGGCTTGCGATGTTAGCTGCCACACATCGATAATTCCCAGAATCCTTTGGTCCTGCGCCTTGAATTTGCAATATGCCGCTGGGCAGCGCCGTGATTCTGTACGAACAAAATAATACAATAATAAAAAATCAGCATGACTGAGTCGCTCACTAACAATTCAGTTTAAAATGATTGGCATGTTCTCCTCTCAGCCCTGGTGATCCAGGTTCGAATCCCGATCTGGGTGGAGTTTCCATGTTCTCCCTGTTCCTGTCTGGGTTTCCTCCCACAGTCCAAAAACATTGACTTAAGGGGAACTGGATGCTCTAAATTGCCCCATATAGTGTGAGTGAGTGTGCGGCTAGTAATGGATTGGCACCTTGTCCTGGGTATATTTGCCCAGCGTTCTCCCCTGGATGGGCATGGAGAACCCAACCCCCAGGTATACCACCCCCCGACCCTAGTCTCCGGTACAGGATATAAAGCGATGAGACAAACTGTTGCGAAGCAACACACAAGAAACATACAATAACATGGGGCAATCACTCAAGTCTTCATCTGAGGTTAAAGTTACGTAATTATAAGATACGATACGGTTTTGTATGCTCATCGTCCAGTGGAGGCGGGATCCCACCTGTCGGTTGCCAGCGGTAAAGTGACTCTGTTGAACTCCCAGGTGATGATTGGTGGGGGCACGCCGCTGATTTTGCAGGTGAAGCGCGCCACCGAGCCCTCGGTCACCACGATGGAGGAGGGCTGCTGGGTAAACGTGGATATACCTGAACAAATAGACACACAGAGTTCGTTAATCAACACCGGGTTAATGTATACAGGGTCCCGGGTCTGAACAATTGGATCGGCAATAAAACACCGGAAATTAAATGTCCCTTGATTAAAACATCCACACTGTGCAGCACCGGTAACCAGTTAACTGGGACTAGTTAAGGTCATGTAGTAACCATATTTTAATATAGAACGTTAACATTACCATCAGGTTGTATTTGAGGTTCAATAAAACTCTGAATCTCATTGTTTCTCCAGTGTTTTGTTATAAGCTCAAACTACAGGTGGTGATTATTTATTCATTATCTTCCACTTTATCCTCTATTAGGGTCGGGGGGGGCATGCTCATCCAGGAGAGAACATTCTGGGCACTGGGCAGATACACCCAGGACAGGGCGCCAATCCATCGCTGGGCATACACTCACACACACAGACACACTGTATATGGGGCAATTTGGAGAACTCAATTGACCTTGATCCATGATAGGAGTGGGAGGAAACAAGAGAACCCGGAGGAAACCCACGCAGACACAGGGAGAACATGGAATCCTAAATAATTTTGAAAAAATACAGGGTACCATTTCAACAAACATAACACAGAGTTTATGTAAATTGGATGCATGTTGGAGTTTGATGGTACGAACAGAGTTCGACGGCGGCACAGTGGCTTAGTGTTTAGCATGTTCTCCTCTCAGCACTAGGGATTCCCGGTTCGAATCCCTATCTGGGTGGAGTTTCCATGTCCTCCCGTGTCCACGTAGGTTTCCTCCGGGTTCTCCGGTTTCCACCCACAGTCCAAAAACGGCCCATATAGAGTGTGTGTCTGTGTGTGAGTGTGTGCCCAATGATGGATTGGCGCCCTGTCCTGGGTGTATCTGCCCAGCGTCCGAAACGTTCCCCCCTGGATGGGCATTGGGGAACCCCCCATCCCCCCCGCGAACCGAGTACAGGATAAAGCGGGAGATAATGGAATGGAACAGAGCTCGTCAGCTGCTGAAGATCAAACCTCAATGAGAAACAGAACGAGGCCTGGACGTTCTCAAAGAGAACAAGTTCTTCGCTTTATCCCCGGGTTAGAATAACACAACCCCGTATTGACCGGGAGAAAGAGAGAGAGGGCTGAGAACAAAGAGAGTGAAAGGTGATACAGTAGCGCCGTATCAGATAACCAAATAAGAACCAAAAGGTCTTTGGATAAACATCCACACATTGCATCTCGCAGCAAGACCACACTGTCCTTTTGGTGGCCTCGACCCCTCACCCTTTTCCAGGACCGCTCTCAAACTACCCAACGGTACCCGTTCTGGTACCAACTGGATCGAACGGTCCTGGAAAAACCGAAATCTTAAAAAATCTAAATCAAAATGTCTTGTTTTTGACAAACAGATTTCTTAGTAAGATAGATGATCTAGGGCGGCACGGTGGTTTAGTGGTTTAGCACGTTCTCCTCTCAGCGCTAGGGATTCCCGGTTTGAATCCCCATCTGGGTGGAGTTTCTATGTTCTCCCCGTGTCTGCATGGGTTTCCTCCGGGTTCTCCGGTTTCCTCCCACAGTCCAAAAACATGGATCAAGTCAATTGAATTCTCAAAAAATGTGTCCCCTATAGAGTGTGTCTGTGTGAGTAAGTGTGTGCCCAGCGATGGATTGGCGCCCTGTCCTGGGTGTATCTGCCCAGCGCCCGAGACGTTCTCCCCTGGATGGGCATGGGGAACCCCACCGCGACCCTAATAGAGGATAAAGCGGGAGATGATGAATGAATGAATAGATGATCTAGTTTTTAGAAACTTTCTTGATGACATTGTAAATTTTTTTTCTTGATTTGTGTTGATTATCTCATTTTTTGACGTACGATAGGAGGTCTTATCTTCTGCTTTATCCTCTAGTAGGGTCACGGTGGGGTTCTCCATGCCCATCCAGGGGAGAATGTTTCGGGTTTTGGGCAGATACGCCCAGGACAGGACGCCAATCTATCACTGGACACACACTCACTCACACAGACACACTCTATATGGGGCAATTTTGAGAATTCAATGACTTGATCCATGTTTTTGGACTGTGGGAGGAAACCGGAGAACACGAAGGAAACCCACGCGGACACGGGGAGGACATGGGAAACTCCACCCAGATGGGGATTCGAACCGGGAATCCCTAGTGCTGAGAGGAGAACATGCTAAACCACTAAGCCACCGTGCCGCCACCAAGTGCATTGATTACAAATAATTTAAGACTCAACTATACGAAACAGCGTCACCACAGGACGCAAAAATAAAAAATTAATGCATTATTATATTAAACTCGTCCCTACTTCACCCGGGCAAAGTGATGACGTATACTACAATTGGTGTAAACGTTAATTTACGTATAATTGGTCGCTTCATGGTTGGATTTTATTGCATAAAATTTTATTTAATTTATTGCAATAGAACCAACCGCTCTCTCCACCAATCACCAGTGCTGCTGCTCCAACCACGTCCAGGTGGCGAGACATCGTAATCAGCTTTTTGGTGTTTTGTAAAGAGTATATAAACCTCCACAGGCTCCCAAAGAGTAAGGATGTTAAATGCCGAGGTCATCGAAGCACCGCTGTTGATTTGTATAGGACTTATAATACAGTATTAGGTTTATTTCTATTATATTATAAAACTATATACAGAAGCATAACGTAACCGTAGATCTCCACTTAAAACGTTACAGTACATGTCTGTTGTTTCCACATTAAATTGTTTTTAATCCCTTTAAGTCGTCTTTCATTTGTTTAAACATTTCACAGTCTGCAGTTTCTTTACGCGACACGTTCCTACGATCTGTTACAACCGGGTTAAAGACGCCGCAAACCTCAGAACGACACTTCGGGAGGCGTTTAACGAGCCATTTAACGAACAACATCCAATAAAACTAGACGTTAATTAGGTCCAATAGATGCGTCGCTTTTGGAACATAAATCACATCACATCAGATTCCTCATTAAACTAATTGGTTCTGATTCGAAGCTTCAATTCGACGGAAACTTTGCCAGAGTCCAGAGTCCAGACGGCTGTACAGGTTTTGGGGGTCCGTTATCCAACCGACCGAAAGCTCGACCTCGCTCGGACTGTGTGTGTTTATTATGATGAACGTGAGATGTCAGGTGTTAGGATTTCAGACAGAAGACAGGGTTGATACAGCGCCCCCTGGAGCAATGAGGGTGAAGGACCTTGCTCTAGGACCCACAGTGGTAGCCTCGGTGGCTCTGGAATGAGAACCCACAACCTTCAGACACCTTAAACACTGAGCTACCACTCCCTCACCACAACCACATTAAGGGCAGTCGTAGGCCTGGGGTTGAGGAACCAGCATTGTGACCCTGAAGGGCCCCGGTCCGATTCACGGTCACACACTTTATTCAGTGTGTGTGTGTGTGTGTGTTTCGGCTTTAGTTAAGTCTCTATATTCTGGGTTTTACACCAGCGTTCTTTAAATATGCCAACGTTTTTTTGGTGTTTGTAGGTTTCAGCACCTCGTTGGTAAAAAGCTGTAAATGTGTGTAACGAGCGTGAGGTACAAACTGCACTCATGAGGGTGAAGCTCCTTGCTCTAGGACACACAGTGGTAGCCTCGGTGGCTCTGGAATGAGAACCCACAACCTTCAGACACCTTAAACACTGAGCTACCACTCCCTCACCACACCCAGATTAAGGGCAGTCGTAGGCCTGGGGTGGAGGAACCAGCATTGTGACCCTGAAGGTCCACGGTTCGATTTACGGTCACACACTTTACTCAGTGTGTGTGTGTGTTTTGGCTTTAGTTAAGTCTCTATATTCTGGGTTTCAGTCCAGCGTTCTTTGCCAACGTTTTTTTGGTGTTTGTAGGTTTCGGTGCCTCGTTGGTAAATGTGTTTAACGAGCGTGAGGTACAAACTGCACTCGTTTGACCGACCGAAACCCCAAACGCAGCGAAAGCTCGACCTCCCGAACGCTGTGTGTGTTTATTATGATGAACGGAGCTCAAACGTGAGATGTCAGGTGTTAGGATTTCAAACAGCGGGGACTCGGCCTTTAAAGCCCGAGCAGCGTGGGTAACCCTGACGGGCGGCGGGAGATGTTTTCACAGAGTGCGGACCCCGCTGGGCCTGTTGCACCTCGGAGGCTGCGGTAAAAGGTCCGGTTTCGGTTTTCATGGGGGGAAACGGTACACCGCCGCCGAGCGGAGCCGATGGAGATGTTTCCGGAAGCCTGCATCGTATTAACCTCGGCTTTCCTGCCTGTTCTGCCCTGCGGCTCGACTTCAGCGCCGGGTGAGCGAGCAGTACACAGTACACACACGCAGTTATGCATTTCGGCTTTAGTTAAGTCGGGGGGGGGGGGGTTCCCCCCATGCCCATCCAGGGGAGAACGTCCCGGGTGCTGGGCAGATAGACCCAGGACAGGATGCCAATCTATCCCTGGACACACACTCACACTCTATATGGGGCAATTTGGAGAACTCAGTTGAACTTGATCCATGTTTTTGGACTGTGGGAGGAAACCGAAGAACCCGGAGGAAACCCACGCGGACACGGGGAGGACATGCAAACTCCACCCAGATGGGGATTTGAACCGAGAATCTTTTTATCCTCTATTAGGGTCGCGGGGGGGATGGGGGGGTTCCCCATGCCCATCCAGGGCAGAACAACTCGGGCGCTGGGCAGATACACCCAGACAGGACGCACTGGAAACGCACTCACACACACACTCTATATGGGGCAATTTGGAGAACTCAATTGACTTGATCCATGTTTTTGGACTGTGGGAGGAAACCGGAGAACCTGGAGGAAACCCACAGGGACAGGGGGAAAACTTGGAAACTCCACCCAGATTGGGATTCCCCAGCGCTGAGAGGAGAACATGCTTAACCACTAAGCCACCGTGCCGCCCTCGCCTCGTTGTTAAAAATCTGTAAACGTGTTTAACGAGTATGAGGTACAAACTGCACTCATTTGACTTTCGTCGCCCCGCTTCGCTCGTGTGCGGTGTTAAACGGCAGCGGAGAATCGGGATTCTGGGTTTTATTGTCCGCTCTCTTTAGAGGGAAGGGTTTTCGGGATAAGTGGATAAAGAAGGAGCCGAGTTGACCACTTCTTGGGGCGGCCCCTCATTATCCTAAAGCGCAGGGTGAGAGTGGACCGAGCTCGGGGACAGATTCGCTTTTAACGTAAGAGCATTAAAACTGATCCCGGATCAGAGCCTGGGGGGGAGGGGGACCCTGCTTTATACAAGTAAAAAGTCGCTTTAAAATAATAATTCCAAATTGTTTGCGCTCCCCCGTCCCACGTCTTGGGGGAAAGAATGCGGCGCTTGGACTAAAGACGCTCCGCAAATCAATCAGCCGTCAGGATAAGTGAGCGAGTGTCCAAAGAGCCACTCAGCGGCCAATCGGAGCCCGGACCGCGACCCACTTCAAACACCCTTTTGCCCCCCAGCCTTATGGCCGGCATGGGGGATGGGAGAGGGCAGGAGGCTTCTGAGGTCGAGAAAGAATTCTCGGACAAGCCCACCGCCGTAAATCACTCCGTCTGACTCCGTCCGGGTCTGAGAGGACGTTAGTTTGACCGCTGGACTTTCCTGATGAACCCCGGAGCTGTATTGATTTCTAGGTCATTAGAACTTTATTGAATCTCTCTAAAAGTTATAAAAATACGCACGCAGCAATTAATAACTTAATAAATAATAAATAATAAAACTTTACTTAAGTATAACTTCCATTCATTATCTCCCGCTTTATCCCATATTGGGGGGGGGGGGGGGAGAACGTTTCGGACGCTGGGCAGATACACCCAGGACAGGGGGGCAATCTATCGCTGGGCACACACTTACTCACACGGACACACTCTATATGGGGCAATTTGGAGAACTCAATTGACTTGATCCATGTTTTTGGACTGTGGGAGGAAACCGGAGAACCCGGAGGAAACCCACGCGGACACGGGGAGGACATGGAAACGCCACCCAGATGGGGATTCGAACCGGGAATCCCTAGCGCTGAGAAGAGAACATGCTAAAAAAACTAAGCCACCGTGCCACCAATTAATAACTTAATAAATAATAAAACTTAACTTAAATATATTCATTCATTCATTATCTCCCGCTTATCCTCTATTAGGGTCGTGGTGGGGTTCCCCATGCCCATCCAGGGGAGAACGTCTCGGGCGCTGGGCAGATAGACCCAGGACAGGGCGCCAATCCATCGCTGGGCACACACTCACTCACACAGACACACTCTATAGGGGCATTTTTGAGAATTCAATTAACTTGATCCATGTTTTTGGACTGTGGGAGGAAACCGGAGAACCCGGAGGAAACCCACGCAGACACGGGGAGAACATGGAAACTCCACCCAGATGGGGATTCGAACCGAGAATCCCTAGCGCTGAGAGGAGAACGTGCTAAACACTAAGCCACTGTGCCAACTTAAATATAACTTAATAAATTAATAAATAAAACGGCATTATCAAACTGTATTATTTATTTATTTATTATCAAACTGTATTATTTATTGATTTATTATCAAACTGTATTATTTATTTATTTATTTATTTGGATGGAGGTCAGATCACGGTACAGCAAACACTCCCCCGACATCCAGCTCACCCCGCGCTCCTCTGGTATGTTACTGATTGAGAACTTTACACCCCCCCTCCCCCCTCGCCTCCACTTTTTCGGCTCCCGGCCTGCAAGCCCTTTAGCGATCTGCGCCGACCTCTGACCCCTCCGACCGCTGTCCATAGAAAACCATGGAAACCTTTCATCTTCGTCGCGGAAGGAAATTGAGTTGGAGGTGCTACCCGGAGGTCCTGTCCGCTCGTCGGTCCCGTCCCTTCAGAGGTCCCGTCTCCTCATGATCCGTGTTAAAGATGTCCTCTATGTCCAGCTAAGCCGGCTCGTCGGTCCCGTTAAGCAGCTTGACTTTAAAGTCACTTTAGCGGAATGGCGAGCTCTCTTCTTCCGAATCGGCTCGTCTGTGTATTTAAACTAAATTAAAGTATTTTTTTTTTAGTATTGATGCTGCTTTTTAAGCATGTACAGACCCTTTCTAAAAAAAATGTGGTGATTAACTTTCATAATTCCATTCCTGCGGTGAGTTGGTTACTGTAAAAAACTCTTAATCATTTAATTTTAGGTATACACTATAATAGACACACCGTTTAATCGATGTATTCAGGTGATATCTTTATCTCATTGCCACAAGTGTAGAAACGGCATTATATAAACGTTTGTTATGTATACAGTATGCTTCCAACGTTGTCAAAACCGTTTGGGGAAGGCCCTTTTATGTTTGCAGCAGGACTGAAGGCCAATAAACAAAGCTCGATCGCCATGGCGCCAGGTGAGTTTGGTGTGGAGGACATGAAGCAATACATGGAGAACATGGAAACTCCACCCAGATCGGGATTCGAACCTGGAACCCCAGCGCTGAGAGGTGGACATTGCAAACCTTCATGCCACCCAGTTTAACATCAGTGTATGATGTAAAAAACAAATCCATCCATCCATTATCTCCGGCTTTATCCACTATTAGGGTCGCGGGGGTGTGGAGGGGGGGGGGTCCCCATGCCCATCCAGGGGAGAACGTTTCGGGGCGCTGACCCAGGACAGAAATCTAGCAATCTATCACTGGACACACACTCACTCACACAGACACACTCTATATGGGGCAATTTGGAGAATTTAATTAAATGTTTTTGGACTGTGGGAGGAAACCCACGTGGACACGGGGAGGACATGCAAGATGGGGATTCGAACCGGGAATCCCTAGTGCTGAGAGGCGAACGTGCTAACCACTAAATCACCGTGCCGCCGGTTTTTTTTTTTTTTTTNAGACACTGGGAGAACATGGGAACTCCACCCAGATGGGGATTCGAACCGGGAATCCCTAGCGCTGAGAGGAGAACATGCTAAACCACTAAGCCACCGTGCCGCCCCCTCACTCATATATATATATATATATGGGACATTTAATTCACCCTAAATCCATGTTTTTGGACTTTAGGAAAAAATCGGAGAACCCGGAGGAAACCCACGCAGACACGGGGGGAACATGGAAACTCCACCCAGGTTGCCCCATATAGAGTGTGTTTGTGTGAGTGAGTGTGTGTGTGTCCAGTGATAGATTGCCGTCCTGTCCTGGGTGTATCTGCCCAGCACCCGAAACGTTCTCCCCTGGATGGACATGGGGGAACACCCCCCCCCCCCCACCCGCGACCCTAATAGAGGATAAAGCGGAAGATAATGGATGGATAAAAACCATGGGTAAAATCGTGTGCACTCTATAAAAATATTAAAGATTGAAAGTATTGGGACACCCCAGTATTACACCTGCAGAAGTATTTTGGAAATTTGTCTCCAGATAAATTCCTCCAAACCAAATTCTCCCTCTTTGCTCGGTGCGATAGTCAGGGTGGGGTGAAAAGGGGCCTTCCCCAAACTGTTTTCACAAGTCCAAAATGCAGGTCCTTCATTGGACCGCAATGGGATTAAATCAAACCCATTAAATAATTAAAAGGTGTGATGTATAGACAAAAGAATCTTGTGTGTGTGTGTGTGTGTGTGTGTGTGTGTGTGTGTGTTCGAGTGAAAGAAAAGAGATATTTCTTTAGGCAGGAGGTGAGAAGACGGAGGGCAAAAGGTGCAAAAGGTCCACACATGTGGAACCATCAATCTCCCTCTCGCTCGCTCGCTCACTCACTTTCTCTCTCTTTCACACACACACTTATATGTACACATCCCCACACAAAAGTGTGCACGCACACACACACACAGAGATCCATCAGCATCATTTGTTCTTATAAACACAGTGAGTGAGATGTTGCACTCATTCATCCCAAATTTGGTTGACCGTGTGGATTCTGCCCCCCCTCGCCCCCTTCCCCCCCCCCACATTCTCACACCCCCACAGCGGCACGTCCTCAACTTTCACCGACTTCACCACCGGACCTTTCCTACAAACTCTGGAGCCTCCAGCCGGGCTGCGGATCGTTTGCATAATTGCTCTTTCCCGAGGAGAATAAAGGCCAGATGTCCCGTCTTGGTCAGTCATCGCTGCCCAAACCAATACCCTTTAAAGGGGAAGCTTTCCTTTCACACTGGCGCTCGGGGGGCAGCGGAGGGCAGTTGGGGGCAGAGAGAGGGGACAAAGGGAGCCGGAGAAAAAGGCATTTTCGTTTGTTCTGCCGAGCAGCGGAGCATAAAGCAGTGGCGTGGAGACCCGCTCGGCCCCCTTTCACCCCGCCACCACAATAAAGTTCAGCCATTCAGGGGCAGCAGCGTGAGGGACAAAAAAAAAAGTGAGAGGGGCAGATTTCAGATCACTCCGCTTGTATCGACCAGACGGATATAAAAACACAGAGCCGATAAGAAGTGTTTAAATACACATATTAATGTTATAATTAAATTACTAGATGAATTTAAATTAGACAGTACCTTTAAACGACAAACCCCAGCTGTAAGCTGTACCTAATAAAACGGCCGGTTAGTGTTTACTCATATTATTGTTTAGGAAAAAACATTATAGAATTAAAATGGAATTAAAAAGTGTTTTGTATGTTCTCCTCTCTGCGCTGGGGATCCGGGTTCCAATCCCAATCTGGGTGCAGTTTGCATGTCCTCCCCGTGTCCACATTGGTTTCCTCCGGGTTCTCCGGTTTCCTCCCACAATCCAAAAACATGGATTCAAGTTGAATTGGCTGCTCTAAATTGCCCCTATATAGTGTATGTGTGAGTGAGTGTGCCAAGCGATAGATTGGCACCCTGTCTTGGGTGTCAAGCGCCCGAAACTCTGGCTGGGCATAGGGATGTGCATGGGATATCCCCCCCCCCCCCCCCACGACCCTAATAGGATTAAATGGAAGCTCTGGTTGGCATTACCTGTTCAAATCCATATCTGGGTGGAGTTTCCATGTCCTCCCCGTGTCCACGTGGGTCTCCTCTGGGTTCTCCGGTTTCCTCCCACAGTCCAAAAAACATGAATCAAGGTCGATTGAGTTCTTCAAATTGCCCCATATAGAGTGTGTTGGTGTGAGTGAGTGTGATAGATTGCCCACCCCGTCCTGGGTGAATCTGCCCAGCGCCCGAGACGTTCTCCCGTGGATGGGCATGGGCATGGGCATGGGCAACCCCCCCCCCGCAACCCTAGTAGAGGATAAAGCAGAAGATGATGGATGGATGGAATATTCAGTCAACTTATGACACTAACGAACTGCATTTTGTTTTATAAGTAAAGAAAGCCACTCAAACGAGTCTCTGACGTCACGTCTGTGTTTCTGCTGTTAGTATTTCTCAGCTAGCTGCCGATTTTACGATCACTTTGTGAGATGGCGTCTCCACTCTAAACATCCTCTTAAAACAAGGCAGTAAACACTGCGGCCCTGCGCCGGCTGCACTTACACACCATTACCTCATTACTATAAAGTAAGCATGATGCAATTAATCGTGATTAGAAACGTCATAATTAATTAAATCTAAAGCGCCCCTTAACATCATCATCATCATCAATAACACGTGTTGTGCGGGTAACCGGAACCTTAGAGCAAGTGACGCACATTTCTCTGTTTAATTAAACCCAAGTGTTCTTTTAAAATGGATTTAATTCTGTTCTTTAAGAGACACTTTGATTTTAACCAATAAGTTTTGGATTTTGGGCAGCATGGTGGCTTAGTGGTCAGCCTGTTCTCCTCTCAGCCCTTGGGATCCAGGTTGGAATCCCAATCTGGATAGAGTTTTCATGGGTTTCCTCCAGGTTCTCCGGTGTCTTCCCACAGTCCAAAAATGTGGATTCAAGGTAAAAGGAATGCTCTAAATTGCCCTTCATGGTGTGTCAGAATCAGGTTTATTTGTCACATACGTATATATATACGTTGTACAGCCAGCAGTGAAATTCTTACCTGACTTCTCCACATAAAGTTTAAATTTAAGAGGGTAAAAAAAATGGAAAAAAGATAAAATAAAAATATAAAATAAAATTTACCTATGTATTTACACTAAATTTTGAAAATAGGATATGAACAGATATGAACTGAAATGGTTTTATAAGTTCCAAGTTAAAGTGAGTTGTGCTTTAAGTGCAAATAGTGCAGTGCAGGGTTACAAGTTGTTTTAGTTATGAAGGTGTTGTGGGTGGGATTATGTCCATTTAGTCCTGGTTCAGGGTCCGAACCATGTGTGTGAGTGTGTGCCCATTTGATAGATTGACGCCCTGTCCTGGGTGTATCTGCCCAGCGCCCGAATTGTCAGAGTTGGATGGTGAGGTTGCGCCACCAGGCGACATTCATCACTAGAACGTCATGAACGAGTCGGAGTGTATTTTGAAAACACAGAGTGAAGGTAGGAGGGGCCAGATCCAGAGAACGCCCTGTGGATCAGAGTCAGGGCCGTGTACTGATTGTAGCAGCTAGGGGGAGCCAATGGAGAGAGAGAAGAGGTGGAGTCACATGAGTTCGCTCGGGTTTTAGGTATGATACTTGTACGGGCTTTGAATAAAAAGTATTGTACTGTACAAATTATAGTAAAAAAATTTGGTCATAATTCGTCATAAAATTGTTAACGGCTTCCGAATATCTTCCTTCATAGCTAATTAAGCCAATTACCAACAAGGCAAATTAAATAACCAACAACTAATCAATCGCACCTCAGCGCTGTTGTGTACATCGCCCTCGGGTTTCAGCTCAGGACGTCTCTACGGCTGATGAATAGGGGTCACCGACACCGCAACCTCCACCCAGCTCCAAACCTCCCAAACCTGAGCACCCTCATTTACACACCAATGGGAGCTTTCTCTTTGGATCTTTTCCGGCCTTGCCCCACCGTCCTGTGGAGAGCGCTCCCCCCACCCCCCCCCAAAAAAAAAAAAAAAGTCAAATCAGCTGCAAAGTTTTATTCTTTCGTCATTACATTTATGCTAATGTTATCATACCTTTTAAAAAGTACAAAAAAGGTGTTCTGAAGTAGGGCTGCAACAAGGAATCGATAAAATCGATAAAAATCGATTATTAAAAGTGTCGATAATGAATTTCCTATGAGACCAGCAGTGGATGACTCATGGTGTTTTTGGTTATTCTGGATAATGACAGTGATGGAGAACGTGTGTTACTTTATATTTTCATTTAATTCTCTTAAGCAGTGTTTAAATGTATGTTATAAACACATACAACTTGTACACAATGGTGCTAATTAATGATTAAGCTTCACGTTTTAAATTTTTTGACAAAACATGTGAGGACACTGCTCTCTTTAGTTGCATTCAGAGGGGAATTTGTCAAATTTGTGTAATTCAGTATTTTTTTCCCACACTATTCTACATATTGTGTCAGTGTGTGTGAGATTTGTATTTACTTGTCTTTGGACGACCTGGATGCCTTAAACTCATGCTGTAAATAAAACAGTCATTCAACACAATAAAACAGACATTTATCGACCTGTTTAATAATTCTACAGCGTAGCTGTTTTTTTTTTCATAACTACTGACTTGTGGTGTTCTCATTTGTAAGTCGCTTTGGATAAAAGTGTCTGCTAAATAATTAAATGTAAAGACATGGAAAAAATTCATCGATTCATCGATGAATTCATCGATTAATCAAAGAAAAAATAATAATAAATTAATTCAAAAATTAAATAAATAAAAAAATTTAAAAAATCGACTGATTAATCGATTATCATAATCGTTAGTTGCAGCCCTATTCTGAAGTCAAAATCAGGCTTGACATCTTCAAAAAAACACAAGAAATAAGTTGTCCCGCTGCCTCTGATTGCAAAAACATGTTTCCCAAATTCTCCTCTCGAGTCACCGTGATTTTCCAGATTATCCAGATCTGCATAAACATTGAGGAAGCACCTGGTTTCTCTGAATGTTTTTCCCGTACAGGTTTAGGAAGTTTTACTCAGGCACCAAGTTATAAGGAAGAAGACTAATATTCTAGGTCGTAACAAGACATCGGAGGAACAACAATATAGGCAGACTGTAACGCTGAGAGGCAGGAGGTCACAGGAACTCGACCAGATACAAATCAGAACAGTTTCCATCGTTAAAAGCGGACTCTGTACCGTGGCTGAGGTTACCCATGAGAGAAGAGTAACGAGAAACCGGTAAGAAGAATCGGCATGGTGCACCATAAGCACCATATTAATTACAGATGGTCAATTAGCCAATGCTTCCATACACAGTGACTCACGCAGGTACCGACGTAATGGTTGCTCAAGATTCCACATTGGTAAATGTAGTGGACCTGGGATTTGAACCCACAACCTTCATACTGAGAGCCCAACATCCAAAACACTGAGCTACCACAAGTATATGACCAAATGTTACGTACACACAGACAGGTTGGGACATGGTCATGAATCAGGTTTACGACTAGGTGTTTGAAACCATGTGGGGTTTGGTTCCATGAAATTGCATCATGGGAATTGTAGTCCGTATTCTAGAGAACAAGGAGGGCGGTTCAAATGTGACGTCATTAAACGTCAGTCGCAAAACAGGAATAAGATCAATGCTACAGATGAAAGTAGTTCCACCCAGGACAGGGGGGCAATTTATCACTGAGTGCACACTCACTCACACAAACACACTCTATATGGGGCAATTGGGAGAAGTCAATTGACTTGATCCATGTTTTTGGACTGTGGGAGGAAACCGGAGAACCCGGAGGAAACCCACGCGGACACGGGGAGAACATGGAAATTCCACCCAGATGGGGATTCGAACCGGGAATCCCTAGTGCTGAGAGGAGAACGTGCTAACCACTAAACCACCGTGCCATCCAGTTCCAGCATCATTAAACTAAATAAAATAAAAGATCTAAACCTCAACAGGACCGACTCTTAAGACCCTGGTGGTTTTTAAGACCCTGGTGGTTTTTAAGACCCTGGTGGTTTTTAAGACCCTGGTGGTTGTGACCCCCCGACGAATCAAACCGTAACCGAGTTCATCACGCGACTTACTTGCGATAGTCAGGCGAGCTTTCTGGCTCAGGATGGCTCCGTAGATGTTTCGAGCAAGGCACTGGTACGAGCCCTCATCCGATCTCTCGCCTCTCCGGGACTCCATCTCTGAGATGAGGAGTGAGCCGTTGGTGAGAGGGGAAACCCGTTTGGACTCGGCGATGGGGACGCCATTTTTCAGCCAGCGGATCTGGATGGGAAGCTCCCCCTGAGCCTGGCAGTCCAAAAGCACCGCGTCTTTTCGCAAGACCGTCACATCCCGTGGTTCCTTCACGAAATATAACTCACTGAAGCTCAAAACGCCTAAAAAAAAAAAGAGACGAGACAGAAATCGGGTTAATGATTTGGGGATGAGGTTCAGAACTGTACTTTAATAATGTGTAGTTCAGTCAAGAGTCCAAACTACTATACTATTTATAAACTTTTTTTATTAATATTGGGTTCCATCCAGGGAAGAACATTTTGGGCACTGGGTAGATACACCAAGGACAGGCAGCCAAGCCATCACTGGCAACATATTCTCTCACACACTATATAGAGGAAATTTAGAGCAGCCGGCTCACTTTGAATTCGTTTTTTGATTTGTGGAAGGAAACTGGAGAACCCGGAACCACAAACCTGGCTCCCAAGCCCCCCAAAAAATAAAACTACTCCAAATGAAGAAGGCTGTAATCTGATCTACATTCGTCAGTCACATTTCTTTCTATATACACTTTACTCCAATTTTTCACAAATATAATAACTTTATATCACTGGAAAGGTATGTTTTCATTCATTCATCCATTATCTTCCGCTTTATCCTCTATTAGGGTCGCGGTGGGGTTCCCCATGCCCATTCAGGGGAGAACGTTTCGGGCGCTGGGCAGATAGACCCAGGACAGGGTGCCAATCCATCGCTGTGCACACACTCACTCACACAGACACACTCTATATGGGGCAATTTGGAGAACTCAATTGACTTGATCCATGTTTTTGGACTGTGGGAGGAAACCGGGGAACCCGGAGGAAACCCACGCGGACACGGGGAGAACATGGAAACTCCACCCAGATGGGGATTCGAACCGGGAATTCCTAGCACTGAGAGGAGAACATGCTAAACCACTAAGCCACCGTGCCGCCGAAAAGGTATGTTTAATTTAAAAAAAAAACGCCATAGTAAAATAGGAACCCCAAAGACTCCCTGTGAACCAAACTTCCACCATGGACCTTAATTTGTGCTGGGAGGTCCATGCTTCTTTTCCAAACTGCCCCTATACTTTTGGAAGCTGCATTAGTTTTGGTTCTGCCAGCGTGTTTGGGTTTGGTTCCAGTTCCACGATGTGTGTTCTCGTGATTACACGCTCGGCCGAGCTAATCCAGTCACCTGCCTCCTCGGGTCCAAATGATTCGTTGCACTTCCCGCATGAAATCTGAAAAGACACTGATCCCAAATGTACCTCATACACAGATTAGTCTGAGATCTGAGCTGGAGCGCCATCGCTTTCAAACAAACACCATCTTTTAATTAGGATTTTTGGTCGAAATATTTGACATATTGTTATGTTTGACTGAGATGACAAATGACCACAAAGGAAGATACATACACTTTCAACTGTAAACTGTAAATGTAAATATATATTTTTTAATTTTTTTTTTTATTTATTCCGTCTATTAAAATACTATTTATTTTATTGTGCTGTTACTGCTACTGGCTGCTAAATTTCCTCCGGGATAAATAAAGTATTCTCTCCATCTATCTAAAGTATGTAAACGTGTTCAACCCAATTAATCTGATTGAAACGATCCAACCAAAAAAAATTATAAATAAATAAAAGCATTAAATAAAAAAACTAAAATAACCTGTTGATAAAGGATTTAGGCTAAAATACAACAAGACTTCTGGTGTCCCTATAACCTGGGGGCACAGCGGAGGGGGGGTGTAGGTGCAAAGAACAGCTTTTAAAATGATACAGTCACGTGACCACGAACTTTAAAGAAAATTGCATTGTGGCGTAAAAACAACAACAACAAAAAAAAAACATCAGAAAGCCGACAAAGCCTCATAATAAAGTCTATATTTACAGATGCGGCCTTATAAGACATGAACTGTGCAAACGTTTCTCTGAATTGAATCTTTTGATATTTTTAATTTACCGTTTTTTGTCGCTTTCTGCTTAAACTCGGTTAATTTACTAGTTGTTTTGGCGACTGCAAACATTTAAAAACGGACTAAAACGTGTTGGGTTTGTGATTTAATTACACAGACGTTAAAAACAAACTTTTTCGGCGCGTTGTAACTTTGTAACGCGGTGTCGGCGGATCAAACGGCGCGCAGGGATACCTCGTCGCCGCGGACTCACCTGGCAGCAGACACGCCGCTGAGACGCAGCAAAGCAGCAGCGGCTGAATTAACGTCCGTTTGAAGCTCGCCATTTATTGCAGACGCGGCGACATCGCTGAAGCTCCGCAGCTCCTCGCACGACCCTCTCCGCTCGGCTGTCCGAATCCGACTGACCTCTCGCCTCCCGCCGCTGACCACTCACACTGCACTAGCTCCGGGCTCGGCGGAGGAACACGTTCCGTTTGCTGAGGGCGCAGCGCGACTCCCGTGTATCAAGCCGCGTGCACGGGTTTTCCCAGGTCACGCCCACCGCCTTTAATTTGGCTAATTGCGTTAATAAATCCGAATCGACCTAATTATTAGTGTAAATCCACAATATTAGGTTTGATTTGACTTGAAAAAAGTCGTTAGCAGGATTATTTTTAAATAGGTCTAAATAGATATTTTATGTTATTAAAAAAAATTATACATTTATTTAATTTATTTTTTTTATTTATAAATACACTGCAGGCACTAAACTAAACATCACAACGTCACAGTGAGCTTTATATATACACATATCTACATATACACCTTTATATATATATATAAATATATATATATATATATATATATATATATATATATATATATATATATATATACACACACACACACGTCTCAGGCACTGGGCAGATACACCCAGGACAGGGCGCCAATCCATCGCTGGGCACACACTCACACAGACACACTCTATAGGGGGCAATTTTGTGAATTCAATTGACTTGATTCATGTTTTTGGATTGTGGGAGGTAACCGGAGAACCCGGAGGAAACCCACGCAGACACGGGGAGAACATGGAAACTCCACCCAGATGGGGATTCGAAACAGGAATCCCTAGCGCTGAGAGGCGAATGTGCTAAACCACTAAGCCACCGTGCCGCCCACTAGGGATATACAAGGGATATATCAGCACTAGGGATTCCCGGTTCGAATCCCCATCTGGGTGGAGTTTGCATGTTCTCCCGGTGTCCACGTGGGTTTCCTCCAGGTTCTCCGATTTCCTCCCACAGTCCAAAAACATGGATCAAGGTCAATTGAATTCTCCAAATTGCCCCATATAGAGTGTTTGTGTGTGTAAGTGAGTGTGGGCCAAGTGATAGATTGCCGCCCTGTCCTGGGTGTATCTGCCCAGCGCCCGAAACGTTCTCCCCTGGATGGGCATGAAGATAATGGATGTATATATATATATATATATATATATATATATAGATAGATAGATAGATACACTTACTCTGTGTTGTTTCAGCTCCACAGATCATACAGATGGACTTTGTAGTTCTACAATTACATTCTGTAGTCAGTCTGTTTCTTTACATACTTTGTTTGTCTGCTTTAGTATGTTCTCTGATGATCAGAACCCTCGCAGAGGAGATATTAGGGTGGTGGATGTTTCTCATTCATTCATTCATTATCTCCCGCTTTATCCTCTATTAGGGTCGCGGTGGGGTTCCCCATGCCCATCCAGGGGAGAACATCTCGGGCGCTGGGCAGATAGACCCAGGACAGGGCGCCAATCCATCGCTGGGCAAACACTCACTCACACAGACACACTCTATAGGGGGCAATTTTGAGAATTCAATTAACTTGATCCATGTTTTTGGACTGTGGGAGGAAACCGGAGAACCCGGAGGAAACCCACGCAGACACGGGGAGAACATGGAAACTCCACCCAGATGGGGATTCGAACCGGGAATCCCTAGCGCTGAGAGGCGAACGTGCTGACCACTAAGCCACCGTGCCGCCGGATGTTTCTCAATACTGCATTAATACTTACATGGTGGGTTACACCCATCCGAACATACAAGTGTCTGATCCACTTGTAGAATCATCCACCACCCTGATACCTGCTCTGTGTGGGTCCTGTTCATCAGAGAACATACTAAAGCGGGCTAACAGAGTATAATGAGGAACAGATGGACTACAGAATTAAACTGTAAAACTACCAAGTGCCTTTGTATGTACAATTAATATGAATATTAACCTTTAAATATGATTTTTAAACAGTTGGTTATAATTTTTGTTTTATGTGATTGTTATATGTGAATAATAAGTAAGAGATCAATGTTTTGTATTTAATCTAATAGTTGTTTTCGATAAGAAAAACTTTTAAGCCTAATCCCGAACTCATCGCAGTCCGGCTCAGAGGAGCACCAATCAGCAGAGCCGGCCAGCTGGAGAGTGCACAGGATTATTGATTTCTCTTTTATCCTGGTGTGGGAGCAGGGTGATCTGACCCCTGCCTTGTCCTCCCTCTGGACCCTCGGACCCTCCGCACAAAAGCCCAGCTGTGAGGCCCGTTCTGCGAAACTCACCCGAGCCGCGGTTCCCACAATCAAGTATGGAAATGATCGAGGAAGTGTGTCCTAATATTGATCCAGCACTATGTAATGCCCTACGTCTGCTCAGAAAGGGTCAACCTTCACACTGCTGCCCCGGTATAAAGGATCTGACCGGTATAAAGGAATGGCCTTGATGACGTCACAATTTTGATGGTGATGTAAGAGCGAAGTTGTACAGAACAGAGAGAGTGCAGTTTATACTAAACGCAAAGTGTTTTAATCCCTGATCTAATTATAATGACTGTATTCATGACCGTAAACATGACGAGCAGGATCATGGGCCAATACGATTTACTTTAAACCCATGTTAACTCATCCCAACCCCAAATAAACCCGACCACAATCACAACCCAACCTCAAACCTCCTACCTAAACCCAAATAAACCCTAACCCAAGCTTAACCTCAAACCTCTAACTCAAATAAACCCTAACCCAATCTTAACCTCAAAGCTCCAACTCAAACAAACCCTAACCCAATCTCAACCTTAAACCTCCAACTCAAATAAACCCTAACCCAAGCTCAAACCTCCATATCAAATAAACCTTAACCCAATCTCAACCTCAAAGCTCCAACTCAAATAAACCCTAACCCAATCTCAACCTCCAAACTAACCCCAAATAAACCCAACCACAATCACAGCCCAGCCTCAACCTCCAACTCAAGTAAACCCTATCCCAATCTCAACCTCAAACCTCCAACTCAAATTAACCCTAACTCAATCTCAACCTCAAACCTCCAACTCAAATAAACCCTAACCTAATATCAACCTCAAAGCTCCAACTCAAAAAAACATTAACCTAATCTCAACCTCAAACCTCCAACTCAAATAAACCCTAACCCAATCTCAACCTCAAACCTCCAACTCAAACAAACCCCCCCCCCCCCCCCCCCCCCCCCCCCCCCCCCCCCCCCCCCCCCCCCCCCCCCCCCCCCCCCCCCCCCCCCCCCCCCCCCCCCCCCCCCCCCCCCCCCCCCACCTCCAACTCAAATAAACCCTAACCCAATCTCAACCTTAAATCTCCAACCCAACCCCAAATAAACCCTAACCCAATCTCAACTGCAAAGCTCCAAGTAAAAAAAAACTTAACCCAATCTTATTCTCTAATCTCCAACCCAACCCCAAATAAACCCTATCCCAATCTCAACCTCAACCACAAACCTCTAACTCAAACAAACCCTAATCCAATCTCATTCTCCAATCTCCAACCCAAATAATCCTAACCCAACCTCAATCCCAACCAAATCTCAACCTCAACAACCAATTCAAACCTCCAACCCCATGTTAAGCCTTACCCAACCTCAATCCCAACCCAACCTTAACCTCCCACTCAAAACTCCAAGCCAACCCCAAACAAACCCAAATCCAACCTCATCCCCAGCCCAACCTCAGCTTCCAACCCAACACCAAATAAACCATAACTCAACCTCAACCTCCCACTTATGTTCTCTTCAGTTTGGGGCAGTCGGTGGCTTGTCTTTAAGACACCAGCTTTACGACCTGAAGGTCCCTGGTTCGATTCCTAGTCCCAACTGCCCCAAAGCCCGTCGTTTCAGGTCATTTTATCCACGACACCCGCAAACCCAGCCTGCGTTGACATGTGTACCATTCACACATCTTATCTTCTCAATCTGCCAATACACTGATGTCGTCAGGGTCACGCGCCACCGATGGATAATCAATAGCAAAAGTGAGAGGACCGTTGGCGCAGCTTTAGGAAAGGAGATCCGGCACGGCCCTCCTCAAGAGTTCCCACCCCGGGCTGCGGCCCATCCCCAGGCAAAATGGCAAAACGCTGTGGTGTGTGACCCGTCACCTGACTTCTGGGGTGGGGTGGAGGACAGCGGAGGGAGGGAGGGGTGACGGAGCTAAAATACACGGGGGATGGGAGAGGGCGGAGAAAACAAGGCCCATGTCATTCAGTACCTTTATAAAGAAGAACCTCCCGCCGCTTTGAGAAGTCTCTGCGATGCCCCTCAGATCAGGGATAAAGGAACCGCCGACCTTCTGAGGTTTCACTCTCGCGTCACGCCACATTCCTCAATAAAGAAACACCATTAGAGACGAAATTCACACCATCAGCCAATTACAGCAGAAAAACTCACACAGTCTGAGTTACATTCGGAAGGAATTTCGTCACTTTTAAAATAAGTTTAGATTTTTTTGTTATAGGTGTGAGCTGAGGTGGAGCTCAGTGTAAACAGTACAACAGTAACACGCTGCTTACAAACAAAAAGAACTATATTAACATTAATGTAATTAAACAGTACAACGGCATGGTGGCTTAGTGGTTTAGCACGTTCTCCTCTCAGCACTAGGGATTCCCGGTTTGAATCCCCATCTGGGTGGAGTTTCCATGTTCTCCCCGTGTCTGCGTGGGTTTTCTCCGGGTTCTCCGGTTTCCTCCCACAGTCCAAAAACATGGATCAAGTTAATTGAATTCTCAAAATTGCCCCCTATAGAGTGTGTCTATGTAAGTGAGTGTGTGCCCAGCGATGGATTGGCGCCCTGTCCTGGGTCTATCTGCCCAGCGCCCGAGACGCTCTCCCCTGGATGGGCATGGGGAACCCCACCGCGACCCTAATAGAGGATAAAGTGGAAGATAATGAATGAATGAATGAAACAGTACAACAGTAACACGCTGCTTACAAACAAACAGAACCATATTAACATTAATGTAATTAATAAAACTAAATAAAAAAGACTTTTACTTTCTGCCTCTATCTCTCTATACATCTGTATCTCTATCTATATAAGTAAATAAACATACTTATATTCATTCATTCATTATCTCCCGCTTATCCTCTATTAGGGTCGTGGTGGGGTTCCCCATGCCCATTCAGGGGAGAACGTCTCGGGCGCTGGGCAGATAGACCCAGGACAGGGCGCCAATCCATCGCTGGGCACACGCAGACACGGGGAGAACATGGAAACTCCACCCAGATGGGGATTCGAACGTGCTGACCACTAAGCCACCCAAACATACTTATATACTTTATAAAACTCTTATAAACATTAACCTTTGCTCTCTAGGGGACAATAACTGATTTACTCAGAGGACTACTGCGCCCTCTTCTGGCAAACTACAAAACGTTCTCATTATTAACATGATCCTCACGGAGCCGCAATTCTTATTTGTATTACACCCTATATCAGCTTCGTTTGTCTTGTGCGTCTGGTAAAAAGTTCACAATTGGGGGGCGGCATGGTGGCTTAGTGGTTGGCAAGTTCTCCTCTCAGCACTAGGGGTTCCCGGTTTCCTCCCACAGTCCAAAAACATGGATCAAGGTCAATTGAATTCTCCAAATTGCCCCATATAGTGTGTGTGTGCCCAGCGATAGATTGCCCCCTTGTCCTGGGTCTATCTTCCCAGTGCCCTGGATGGGCATGGGGAACCATGAGATAATGGATGGATGGATGGAAGTTCCTAATTGTTCATCGTTGATGACAACACACGAATCAATAAAAAAACAATGACCAATGAAGTTACTAATTAGTGGTAATTAATTACTTTAGTTTTTCATGGATAAATTGCCCATTTTCGACTAAATTGTTCTACTTCCCAAGCAGAATTAATTTAGGATAAAGTAAATGAACACGATAAAGGGGTGGTTTTTAAATATTTTGCTTATTTCTATTGACGCTGACGCCACTCTGTAACCAAGCAAACTAACTTGCCACTGGGCGGGGTAGCTCAGCTCAGTGGTCAGGGTGTTGGGTTATCAATCTGAAGCTTATGGGTTCAAATCCCAGGTCCACTGAAGTTACCAATGTGGGTCCTTGAGCGAGGTCCTTAACCCTCATTGCTCCAGGGGGCGCTAAAATGTAACCAAATATAAAAAACGGATGCAAACAAAACGAATGAATCCCCAAATATTTATTTCTTCACAATCTGTTAGCAAAAAGGCGATATGACGTGAGCCGTCCGATCCATTCCGATCCGATCCCTTTACACAGACTCCCGTTACAAACACGTGAAGGACCAGATGGTCCAGACCGATAAATCAATCGATCCGATAAATCAATCAATCAGCACGATTCCTTTCAGCACTCAGTCTTCATTAACCCGGCAACGAGTGAAAGCGAGGCTATTAATACAGTCACGTGACCTCCATCATTAACACACAACTCCATTACTGATAAAACTTCATGTTGGCTCAACTAAACCTGAGGCATGGCCACCATGTTGAAACAACCTCCAAAGAAATGTCCCAAACGTCTTCCAAGTTCGAGCGCGGGAAATTAATGACAAGCCGGCGGTGGGGGGAGCCACTGCTGAAGTGGGGGGATCCCAATCTGTCCGAGGGTTTCCTCCGGGTTCTCCAGTTTCCTGCCACAGTCCAAAAACATGGATTCAAGGTCAATTGAATGCTCCAAACTGCCCCATATAGAGTGTGCGTGTGTTTGCCAAGCGGTAGATTGGCGTCCTGTCCTGGGTGTAGCTGTCCGGCACCCGAAATGTTCGCCCCTTGATGGGCATGAGTAGAGAATAAAGCAGAAGATAATGAATACATTTATGAGAGCACTGCAAAAAAGTTAGAAAATCCTTAAAAAATTCTAACAAATTCTTGTTTTCGACTTCAATTGATTTGTAAGTAAGAAAATTTTTATTTTATTAAATTTTTTAAAAAAGAATCTTAACAAGAAAAAATTGACTAACTTTAGTTTTTGACATAGATTTTTTATTTTTTTTTTGCAGCATGAGGCAGTGTGTGAGTACTGAATCCGGTTTCAATGCTCCACTCTTTTTTACTTTTTTTTTTTTTTAGAGCGTTCGGTCTGTGGAAGACCATCCCATCATTCAGCAGTTCTAAAGGATATGGGTTGAAAACTGGCACCACTGCGAGTGAGAGGCACCGGTCCTCACTAAAGCACACGAGGTGTCCGCGGAGGACACGGTATAGGTGAGGGTGGAAGGAGGGAGGGGGCAGAACCCGAGTGTGAGACTTCAGCCGAGGTTCCGTTCTGTTAAGCCAACCTGAAGTTCACTGTGAATAAAGCAATCCCGTCTCATACGTACATCCATGGCTTAGAATTAGAGAATTATGGCACATGTGGTCCATCATACAATAAAGGCCTCATACGTGCATCAGCAGTCTGATCTCGGTACGAAGGCCTCGTTATTTACCTTTAATTAACGATACAGATCGACTTCAATGCAACAGCGGCTTGGTTTGTACACGAAGGCATAACAGTCAGTCAAAGTACTGCGCAGAATCGAGCACGGTGAGCCACCTCTGATAAACGAGGACGAAGGCTAACGACTTAAGACTTAATTAAGACCTGCTTAGAAAAGAAAAACAAAAAAAAAAAAGAGTAGAAAAACGGTAGAAACATTCAGCGCGGCCTGAGAACCAGAGCCACGGGTGAACCAGGCGGCCGGGGGGGGCCGACCGGCGAGACGGAGGACAGTTTAAGACGCATTTTTCCAAAACGTGTGTGTGTGTGTGTGTGTGTGTGTGTGTGTGTGAGAATACTGCCACCAAGCCCTGAGACGGAGGCCAATAAAAACATTGCTCGCGAAACACACCAGCTTGAAACGCTGCGATCATTTCGAGTGCATTACGCAGGCCGCTTACCAAAAAAAAATAAAATAAAATAAAAAAAAACTTAACACTGAGGCAACACTGAGGACGTGGTGGTGCAAAGACACGCCGCACAGCAGAAAGCTTATACGACTGTGCAATACAGAACTGTGTGCCCCGCCGGGGGGGGGAGGGGGGGCGCAGTCCATCCCCGTCGGCGCGGCCCGTTCGTAACTTGAAGCTTTTCTGTAAACGTTTTTTTTTCTTTGTCGGGACACGCCGCAGCGATAAGGTGCCCGTTGTGCCGTGCAGGACCCTGGTCTCCGTGGTGACGGTGGGCGTGGCCTGTTAGGGGGGGGCGGGACCTAGTCGACCCCGTCGAAGCCCTGGGCGTTTTCGATGGCGATGTGCAGCTTCTCCCGCAGCTCCTCGAACGACTCGTAGGGCGGGAGGTCCAGGCGGTTGAAGCTGATGGAGAGAGAGGTTTCGGTTTAACGTTAAAGTGTCTTAGTGGTTAGCATGTTCTCCCCATGTCCCTGTGTGGGATTCCTCCAGGTTGACCGGTTTCCTCTCACAGTTCGAAAGCCATGGATTTCAAGGTGAATCGGCTGCTCTAAATTGCCCCTATATAATATTTGTAAGTGAGTATCCGTTAATCAATGCCCAGCAATAGATTGGCACCCTGTCCTGGGGGTATCTGCCCAACACCCCAGATGGGCATGGGGACCCCCGTGACCCTAGCAGAGGGACAGATGGCTGGAAAAGACCCCAGACAGGTCAACAGGGCAAATTTGCATGTGCAAATAATCCTTTGTTTGGTTAAGGATATGATTAAAAGACAAGAGGGCAATAAGCTTTGGTAAGAATTAGGTGGCACACCTTCAATTTACCGTCTTTTGGACTTCACTCACTGTATTGTGAGGTTCTATGTAGCATTCTGGTTCTGGAGGGACAGGGGGGGGGGCAATCTATCATTGGTAACACACTCAATTACACAGACACACAATATATGGGGCAATTTAGGGGAATTTAGCTTGAATCAATGTATTTGCACTGTGGGAGGAAACCGGAGAACCCGGAGGAAACCCATGTGGACACGGGAAGGACATGCAAACTAACCACTAATCCACTATTATTATTATTATTATTATTATTATTATTATTAATAATAATAATAATAATAATATATTTGCAGAACCTCCATCCATTATCTCTTGCTTCATCCTCTATAAGGTTTGGGGGGGGGGGTTTCCCCATGCCCATCCAGGGGAGAACGTTTCGGGCGCTGGGCAGGTACACCCAGGACAGGGGCAATCTATCACCGGACACACACTCACTCACACAGACACACTCTATATGGGGCAATTTGGAGAATTCAATTGACTTGATACATGTTTTTGGACTGTGGGAAGAAACCGGAGAACCCGGAGGAAACCCACGTGGACATGGGGAGGACATGGAGACTCCACCCAGATGCAGATTCGAACCGGGAATCCCTAGAGCTGAAAGGAGAACATGCCAACCACTAAGCCACGGTGCCGCCCTTATTATATATTATTTTTTATTTATTTATTTATTTATTTATTTTTGCAAAACAAAAGTAAAAAATGGACCAAATAAAAGTAATTCATTCAGATACTGGTTTAAAAAAAAAGAAAACCTGGGGGAATAAGACAAATGCAGAACGGTTTGAAGCTGCTCCTCACCATGTGTGAGCTCGGGGCAGTTTGTCTTTGGTTCCCCACTGCTCTATCGTAAACAACTGCGGTCCGTTGGATCCTAATGGAAGACAAACCAACGATAATGAGCTGAGTAATGAGCATGTGATGTAATGCCGTAGCATGAAGGACAGATGATATTACAAATGTGGACGTTCTAAAATGTTCTGACCGTAGAGCTCGGCGAAGCCGTTCATGGGGACGCGGGACGTTCCCGTCACGAACTGAAGCAGGCGGATCCTTTTCTCTGCGTCCATTAACAGAACAGCCTAAGAGAGAGAGAGA
>JAFMOD010001368.1:20102-39402 GCA_019802435.1 Corydoras maculifer | reverse complement strand
AGAGAGAGAGAGACAGAGAGAGAGAGAGAGAGGGAGAGAGAGAGACATCCTCAACCAAAAGATCAAACACTACAGTAATAAATTCCTGGCTAAATTAAAAGTATATAACCTGGTTCTGAGTGGAGGCACCTTTACTGAACTCTGGAATCAAGGTTTAATAAACTCCCATAAATAAAAGTGGAGATAAATTCCACCCTAATAATTACAGAGGCATCTGAGTGAACAGTAATCTGGGGAAGTTATTCTGCAGCCCGACTTAAGTTTGCTTGGGGGTTAAACTCATGTCCCTCCATCACTCATGTCCCTCCATCACTCATGTCCCTCCATCACTCATGTCCCTCCATCACTCATGTCCCTCCATCACTCATGTCCCTCCATTGGCTCCCTGTAGCTGCTGCATTCAGTACAAGTCACTGACTTTGACCCACAGGACCATTTCTGGATCTGGCCCCTCCTACTTTCACGCTATCTTTTCAAAATACACTCCGACTCGTTCACTTTGCGCCAGTAATGATCGCCCCCTGGTGGTTCCACCTCACCGAGGAGCTGATTCTCACTCCGTGGCGTTCACCACTGCAACATGGTGGAACGATCTTCGCGGTGGGGTTCCCCATGCCCATCCTGGGGGCAGATAGACCCAGGACAGGGTGCCAATCCATCGCTGGGCACACACTCAGTCACACACACACACTCTATATGGGGCAATTTGGAGAATTCAATTAACTTGATCCATGTTTTTGGACTGTGGGAGGAAACCGGAGAACCCAGAGGAAACCCACACGGACACGGGGAGGATATGGGAATTCCACCCGGATGGGGATTCGAACCGGGAATCCCTAGTGCTGAGAGGAGAACGTGCCAAACCACTAAGCCACCGTGCCACCCAAAATATATTATACATATAAATATATATACTAATATTTGCATGTTTTATTTAAATGCATTGGATTCAATCTGACATGAAGGGCTATTTTATAAAATGTTGGAAAGTGGTGTGAGGGGTAAATCATACGATCTTAAAGTCTATGTACACAGGAAACACGTGCACAGGACTTAGAATCGGCAACAAGAGGACAGACTTTCTCTCTTAGAGACGGGGAGTGAGACAGGGCTGCTGTTTGAGCCCCACATTAATTAACATCTACATTAACGAACTCGCCTTCATTACATCATAAGGTCCAAACAAGACAATGTATAACGCTGCTTAATCCACCGAATAATAGAACATTAGTCGGGCGGCGCGTTGGTTTAGTGGTTTAGCATGTTCTCCTCTCAGCACTAGGGATTCCTGGTTCAAATCCCCATCTGGGTGGAGTTTCCATGTCCTCCCCGTGTCCGCGTGGGTTTCCTCCGGGTTCTCCGGTTTCCTCCCACAGTCCAAAAACATGGATCAAGTCAATCGAGTTCTCCAAATTGCCCCATATAGAGTGTGTGTGTGAGTGAGTGAGTAAGTGAGTGTGTGTCCTGCGATAAATTGCCCCCCTGTCCTGGGTGTACCTGCCCAGCACCCGAAACGTTCTCCCCTGGATGGGCATGGGGAACCCCCCCCCCACGACCCTAATAGAGGATAAAGTGGAAGATAATGAATGAATGAATGAATGAATGAATATAACATTACTGCAGCAACATTCCATCATGAAAAGCACTCCACACCTATACTTGGGGCAAGTTGTCATGGGAAAGTGCCCCATGCCCATACGGTGGAGAACGTTCCGGACGCCGGGTAGATACATCCAACCAGGACAGAGCGCCAATTGGTCGCAAGGAAAGCACTTACTCACTCACTCACATACTACATGAGGGCAATTTGGAGCCGTCCATTCACCTTGAGTCCATGCTTTTGGACTGTGGGGGGGAAAAAGCGGAGAACCCGGAGGAAACCCAAACGGACACGGGGAGAACATGGAGACTCCAAACAGATCGGGATTTGAACCTAGATCGCCAGCACTGAGAGGAGAACATGCTAAACCACTAAGCCACCGTGCCGCCCCCTACTGGCGTAATACTCTCAGTATATGTTTAAGGTATATATTCGGACGCCTACCTTCCAGAACCACTGGATCACAGGCTGGTTGGCTCCATAGCCATTCTTATATTTTGTGTTCTCGCGCCAGTCGTTGACGTCCACGTCTCCCAAACCGCACATCAACAACTGACAGAAGAGACGCATGTCCATCAGTACACGAAAATACAGTGCATACTCAATAATGACGACTTCATAATCACGGACCAATCAGTGTGATTACAGAGTTTCAGTGAATATAATAATAATAATAATAATAATAATAAGAAGAAGAATAAGAGACATGGGTGGCGCTCACCTCCAGCTCGTTCTCATCAAAGATCTTGATCAGATCCAAAGGAATGAGCTCATAAAATGCCTGAAAGAACACGAGGAACTGTGACATGTGGACCTGACTCGGGATCAGACAATCACAGATTACGATGGTACAATTATTGTCCGAAAATTTTATCACCAAAACGGGAGGTCCCGATCCCTGGAGCGCATCACATTCGTATCAGTGCGTGATATACAATACATGATTTCCGTAATGTTTTTGTTTTAACAAACTGCGTTGGTAGTTTGGCCAGTAGATGGCAGTATTTGATCATTAGAACCAGAACCAGAATCCTGTTACTCAGCGATTACCGCTCACGTACCAGATTACAAGAGAAGATTATTAACGATTATGTTTTCAATAAACACATTTATGAATCAAACACTGTTTTTTTTTATTATAGTGTATTTGTAAGAGTTTTATTAAAAACATGTTAAAGACATGTGAGGTTGCGTATTTTTGAGAATTAATCAGAGGAAAGAGGTGGAACTGCACTCCGCTTTTTACTACAAGATAATAAAACAAAGTTTGCTTTACCTCTTTAAAGGCCGACATTTGCTTCTGAACCCGGTTCACGAATCTCCACTGCATCACGAGACTGGACACACAAACCCAACCATCCCTCAGATCTCAGAATGAAGCGGACAGATATCCAAAAGCTCACGTTCATTTATTCATTTATAGATATAAAGCTTCACACAGTCTCACAGCAGCTTTACTGTCTTTACAGCCTGAACCCCCAAAGGGCAAGCTGACCTGATGGTGACCGAGGAAAATCCTGGTATTTGGTTTTAAAATAAAGTAACCTTGTGAGGACCAAGGCTTAGTGGGGGTTCCATCCTCCTTAAGTGGCGGGAAGTATAGTAACAGTACAAAAACAAAAATATGAATTTAGTGTCATTGACTGCTCTAAATTGCCCCATATAGTATATGAATATATATATATATATATATATATATATATATATATATATATATATATATATATATATATATGTGTGTGTGTGTGTGTGTGTGTGTGTGAATGAGCATGTCCCAATTCATTTGTTGATGTGTGTGACAAGAACAATAAACGGATGCTTTACTCACTGGATGTATTCATTTTTGTTGCTGTCAGTAACGATGATGTCAGCGCCACCTGGCTTCAGCTCATGCTGGTGCGTCTAGAAAAAAATGTGAATCCGGCAATTAAATGATAACCCAACAGAGGGCGCCGTTTCCACCTTATTATGATGTAACTTTAGCGAAGAACGTTTGGAGTCGAAAGTACTGTGCTGATTATATATATAATTTTTTTTATATAGATATATAAAGAGTTCCAATTCCAGACTGTAGTCCATCTGTTCTGCAGTACATACTGTGAACTCTGTTCTCTAATTGTCAGGGTGGGTGCATTATTCCTATCCCGGCAGTGACACTGAGGTGCAGAAATGAAACTCCAGCATCACTGCTGCACTAGAACCTCCTCAGCGCCACTCAGTGTCACTGCAGAACTGACTATCAACAATCCACCACCCAAATGAGACCTGTCCTGTGATGCTCCTGAGAACCAACAGGGGGCGAACAACAACTCAGAACACAGGTGGACTACAGTCCGGAACTGGAGAACTACAAATTCCATCTCTATGGTAAGTGGAGGACATGGATGATTGAGCAAGAGGGGGCGTGTCCTAACTGTAGACCGGTATTTAAGTAAATGATTATAAATAAAATGCTGCTCAGATTAAAGGGGGAGGGTCAGGAACCTGTCCGAAACGCTCCTCATCGATGGTGAAGCGAAGGTCCAGTTCGGTGGGATCGTTGTCCAGGATCCATTTTAATGAGTTGAAGTATTCACTGTCCTGGAATCACACACACACACACACACACACACACACACACACACACTTAATGTACACGCACATGTACGAACACAATCATCTCCACATGAAATTAAACGCCATAATGAGCTAATGAGATTTTCTTGGGTGACGAATGTAATGGTGGTGACTTCAACTTTAAATATTCGTCATTCCGATTCATAAATGATGCAGCATGGACTCTCCACCCGATCCGGGTCACTCACCACAGATTCCATATCCTGCAACGTGATTGGCTTCTGCAGCATCATCTTATAGAACGGACGAATGAAGAACGCTGTGGACAAAAAAACAAAAAATTCAATATCAATAAAAATACAACTCGGCGGCACGGTGGCTTAGTGGTTTAGCATGTTCTCCTCTCAGCGCTAGGGATTCCCAGTTTGAATCCCCATCTGGGTGAAGTTTCCATGTCCTCCCGGTTTCCTCCGGGTTCTCCCACAGACCAAAAACATGGATCCAGTCAATTGAGTTCTCCAAATTGCCCCATATAGAGTGTGTGTGTGTGTCCAGTGATATATTGCCCCCCTGTCCTGGGTGTATCTGCCCAGCGCTCAAAACGTTCTCCCCTGGATGGGCATGGGGACACCCCCCTTCGACCCTAATAGAGGATAAAGCGGAAGATAATGAATGAAAAAAAAGTTTTCCAATTCCAGATGTTGTTGTTCGCCCCCTGTTGGTTCTCAGGAGCATCACAGAACAGGTCTCATTTGGGTGGAGGATTGTTGATGGTCAGTTCTGCAGTGACACTGAGTGGCGCTGAGGGGGTTCTAGTGCGGCAGTGCTGCTAGAGTTTAATTTAAACACCTCAGGGACACTGCCGGGATAGGACTAACGCACCCACCCAATAACCCCTGCTCTGTGGGGGTACCATTGGGGTTCTGACCATGAGAGAACCGAGTACACACAAACAGATGGACTACAGAGTAGACCTGGAGAACTACAAAGTCCATCTCTACAGATAGTGGACCTGAGAACAGGGAGGGCAGAACGGGGGCGTGTCCAAATTTTAAGTGGTACTGTATGTATTACATCCATCCATCCATTATCTTCTGCTTTATCCACTATTAGGGTCATGGGGGGCGAAAGAGAACGTTTCGGGCGCTGGACAGATAGACCCAGGACAGGACGCCAATCCATCGCTGGGCACACACTCACTCACACAAACACACTGTATATGGGGCAATTTGGAGAACTCAATGGACCTTGATCCATGTTTTTGGACTGTGGGAGGAAACCGGAGAACCCGGAGGAAACCCACGCAGACACGGGGAGGACATTCGAACCGGGAATCCCCAGCGCTGAGAGGAGAACATGCTAAACCACTAAGCCACCGTGCCGCTATGTATTACATTACACAATATTAAAATACTATGCGTCTTAATACTGTAAGTGGGAGGATTTGCGTCACATGATTTTTTTATTTTATTTGAACATCAAACAAATTTATTTTCTGCATTGACATCCGGAAGCGGATGACGGATCAAAGCGGAATACCGTCCAGCAGCTTGCCGTGGTAGACCGCCATCCCCGCCACGCGTCCGATGAAGCTGAAGTAGCTGAGGTGCTCCTCGTTGCAGAGGCCCGAGTTGGGGTTGATCTGCAGGGTGAAGTTGTCCCTGTGAAGACAGCAGGACAAATGAAACCGCGGCGTCCAACAGAGCATCGCCTCAAACCTTCAGCCGTCGACGTGCGACTCACAGGGCCGAGTACTCAAACAGCCCATAATACGGGTTGAACATCTCCTTCGAGATGAGGAAGAACCACTCCCGGGACACGCCCCCGTAGTCCAGCCCCTTCTCCCCGGCGAACTCGATCCAGAGGCGGGCTTTCAGCAGGTCGGCGCGTTTCACCGCCGAGACGCGGCGGTACGAGTCCTCCAGCACGGCGTTGCGCCTCACGGACATCTCGAAGCGATTCGGGATGTCGGACTGTCACGCAACGAGACGGCGGTGAAGAGACGGCGGACCGTCAACGGGAAAAAACAAATTTAACACAAAAAAATAAATAGTAAAAAAAAAAAGTCCTCACCGGCTTCTTGAGCTTTTTGCGGAAGTATTCATACTTCTGTTTGTAGTCTCTGGAATAAGGCACGGCCTGAGACGGAACACGGGACACGAATAAAAAATAAAACAAAAAGTTCAGGAACTATATTCAGTAGGGGTGCTGAAAAAAAATCGATTCTTCAATGAATCGCGATTCGTAGTCCAGGCGATTCTGAATCCATTTAACATGTCCAGGAATCCTTTCATTCATTCATTATCTCCCGCTTATCCTCTATTAGGGTCGCGGTGGGGTTCCCCATGCCCATCCAGGGGAGAACGTTTCGGGCGCTGGGCAGATAGACCCAGAACAGGGCGCCAATCCATCGCTGGGCACACACTCACTCACACAGACACACTCTATATGGGGCAATTTTGAGAACTCAATTGACTTGATCCATGTTTTTGGACTGTGGGAGGAAACCGGAGAACCCGGAGGAAACCCACGCAGACACGGGGAGAACATGGAAACTCCACCCAGATGGGGATTCGAACCAGGAATCCCTAGCGCTGAGAGGCGAACGTGCTGACCAGTAAGCCACCGTGCTGCCTGTCCAGGAATTGATTTTTAAATTTTTATTTTTTGGCGCCCCCTACCAAGCGTACCGCATATAGCATCACGGATCCGCCCGCCCGCTTGTTAACCAGCTCCCGTTGTAGCGGGAAGCATGGAGTGAGCCCGTTTGGCGCGACATCGACCTCAACTAGGACGTTGAAAAGTTGAAAAATATATTCAACATTTAAGGTTAAGTTTTAAAAATGTAACGAATGTCGGTGCAAAATAGTTAAATAGACTGAAGTATGGATTTTATTTTAAATGTTAAGTTTTAAAGATTTGCAAAATGTAAAGTCACTGTAAAGTCTGTATTTTAGTTTCAATTAAAGGTTAATGCACCATGGGAAACTTTGCAAATCATATATTTTAGAATTATTTGTTGATTGATGGATGTTTTAAATGTAAAAAAAAAAAAAAAAAAGGGCAGCTGAGCGAACCTAACGCTGCTCATTTTATTTAAGTGCAATCCTATTTTTATATGAATATAAAATGATGCAAAAAGATTTGATACAGGATGGAACCTGAACGTATTGATGTAAACAAATAGAGCATTTATTTAAAACATCGTTTCATCTCGTCGATCACATCAATTAAACTAAATTTAAAGACCATTTGAACTGAAAAAAATCGATTCTGAATCGAAAATCGATTCTGAATCGAATCGTGACCTCAAAAATCAGAATCGAATCGAATCGCCAAACAATGAGAGATTCGCACCCCCAATATCTAGGCCCTAAATGTAACGATGTAGAACTGGCACTACCAATACTGTAATATTTAACGTGGAAACGGCACGTAAACGTACTTCTGAACGTGGTACAGTACAGAATTTAGTTCCTATAGAGCAGTACTCACTGGTCCGGTTATGGCCGAGTTCTGGAGTCGGGGGTCCTCCCACTGCGTGGTCTTAGCATCTGAAAAGAAGTTAATTAAAAGTTAGATATTAATAAAACATACATTTCGTTAATTGCACCCGGGTTTATTCTGCAGCAGGAACAGCGACCTCTACCTTTAAAATATTTTCGTTCAACTGCACAACTCACATTAAAGGTGCAGTGTGTAAGATTTAAGGCACACAAGCGTTTATTTAATAATTACCAAAAATAGATCATGAAATTTATTTAGTTTGTATTAGTACAGAATTATAACAAATTCTTTTTTTTATCGGCTCAGCATAGGAATTTTCTCTCGCACTGTTATGTTTCTGTTAGTTGTCACACTGGCTATTAAAGTAATATGGTACGAGAGGGCGTGGCATTATTGTGAATAAATCACATAAAGAGGTTTTCTTAGTTCTGACGTGTAGTGGAGTACAGTTCCACCTCTTTACATGATTTATTTACAATAATACACGCCCTCCGGTGTTTTATTGCTTTAATAAAACAGTAGCAGTTGAAAGCTGACTGCAGATCAGTGTGAGGATGTAAACGTACTGTGATCGATGTAGAAGTGTCGACCGTCACTGTGAACCCTCTCCTCCCAGCCCGGCTGCGGGACACAACACAACACACTCATAGTGCGCCACCTAACATTGCTTCACGTATACACAATATACACAAAGACATCTGATCATATGACCATTGGTTTCAGTCTAAAGTCATGAATCAGACCCCAACCCCAAACCATCAATCCATCCGTTATCTCTCCTTTTATCCTCTATTGGGGGGGGGGGGGGTGTATGTGTTCCCCATGCCCATCCAGGGGAGAACGTTTCAGGTGCTATCACTGGGCACTCACTCACTCACTCACACACACTCTATATGGGGCAATTTGGAGCATTTAATAGACCTTGATCCATGTTTTTTGGACTGTCTAGTGAGCAGGTTTAAACAAGTTAAGCCTGAGTTAAGTCGGTACCCTGCGGTGGAACGAGTGCAAAGCGAAAATCTAATGTAAAGGATAACTGACCGGCAGTGGGCCGAGGTCATTGGGGTCAAGCGAGGGTCGCCTCCTCATGTGGGCAGGAATCCTTAGCCTGGGGTCTTCCTGTGAACGGACATAAAAATACACAGATCATGTCCTACTGCCTCTGCGGGGGGGGGGGGGGGTGTTATTAGTAGTCACATGTAGTGGAGTACAGTTCCACCTCTTTTACGTGATTTATTCACAATAATACACAACCTCGAGAGTCTTATTGCTTTAATAAAACGCTTACAAACACAAGATAATAAAAAAACGTAAGGTTTGATTCGTAAACGTTAACAATCTGGTCTTTCGTGATGTAATCTAGTCCGGTTTTTAAAGAGTACGCTGATCGCTGAGTATTCCTATATACTCATAGGTTTTAATAACAATCAAATACTGCCATCCAATGGCCAGATTTCAGAACACAGTTTATAAAAACCAGTGTAACAGGTTCAGTGCTGATCTCTGCTTATATGAATCTGTATTTTATGATGTAAAATAACGTATCGTATATCACGCACTGATACGAATGTGAAGCGCTCAGAGGGGTGTGGGATCGTTTATGATGTCATGACGGCTCAGCCGATCAGATATGAGGACGGAACTACCTGTTTTTGATAATAAAAATGATTGAACACAACGTTTTAATATAGGAAAGACACTGCAGTCTTACCCATGTGGTGGTCTTGGTGACGTGGTCGATGAAGAAGGGCCGTCCGTTCGGCGCGCTCCGGATCTCCCACCCCGCCGGCAGGAAGCCCGGAAACTCGAAGGCGTGTGGGTGCTGCGGGCTGGGGGAGTGCAGGGGCGAGGCGCACGGGGAGAGCTGGGGCGGAGCGTACACAGTGGGACTCTGAGAGCGAGCGCAGACTCCGCCCGCCGCAGACGAGCCACTCGCGTCGGCCGGCTGGACTAACTACGTCCAACAGAGAACATGACATCAGCGGTTGCCATGGTGACGCATGTTTATTTACTAAACACCGCAGGCACGCAACACAACACGGGGTGGATGCACACGGCGGCGAGTGTGGAAAAGTAACGTTAGAAGAGACTGTAGAGGGCGCCACCTGAAGGGTAATTAATTTAACATTAAGGTTTAAATTAATTACATTTCCGAATATAAAACAATGTGAGACTCATGTGGACACGAGTTTCGACGAAGTACATCCACCACCTTATATATATTTATTTAGGTGTGTGTGTCTCTGATACCTGGACGAGTGGGCGTGTCCAGGTGGTGATTCTGCTCTGGTGGTTGATGTAATAAGCACGACCTTTGCTGTCCTGCTTCTCCTCCCAGCCAGGAGGCAAACCAGGAGTAGTGGGGAGCATCTATAGAGAGAGAGAGAGAGAGAGAGAGAGAGAGACAGAGAGACAAAGTAAAGGACAGACACATAAATATTATAAAGACGCAGGGGGGAAAAAAATACAGGGAAGGAATGATGGACAGACAGACAGAGAATCATACAGACAAGGCGAAAGAGATAGACAGACAGATAGACACACAGGGAGACAGACAGACTGACAGAGAGACAGTGAGAGAAAGAAAGAGACAGACAGACAGGCAGAGAGAGAGAGACAAACAGACAGAAAGACAGGGGGACAGAATGAGAGAGGGATACAAACAGACAGACAGAGAGAGAGAGAGAGAGTGAGAGAGACAGACAAGGAGAGAGTGAGACAGACAGAAAGACAGACAGAAAGACAGACAAGGAGAGTGAGACAGACAGAAAGACAGACAAGGAGAGTGAGACAGACAGAAAGACAGACAAGGACACAGACAGAAAGACAGACAAGGAGAGTGAGACAGACAGAAAGACAGACAAGGAGAGAGGGAGAGAGACAGATAAGGAGAGAGTGAGACAGACAGAAAGACAGACAAGGAGAGAGTGAGAGAGACAGACAAGGAGAGAGTGAGAGAGACAGATAAGGAGAGAGTGAGAGAGACAGATAAGGAGAGAGTGAGACAGACAGAAAGACAGACAGAAAGACAGACAAGGAGAGTGAGACAGACAGAAAGACAGACAAGGAGCGAGTGAGAGAGACAGATAAGGAGAGAGTGAGACAGACAGAAAGACAGACAAGGAGAGAGTGACAGAGACAGACGAGGAGAGAGTGAGACAGATAGAAAGTGAGACAGACAGACAGATAGACAGACAGACAGAGAGCAACAAAGAACTGAGACGCTGGACTCACCACTGGATGAGCTGGATGCTCCTCCACACTCAGTAACTGTACACTACCTCTCCTACTGGAATGACCCTACACACACACACACACACACACACACACACACACACACACACACACACACACACACACACACACACACAGTATGAACGTACAGTTTACAGTGTGATGAATGGTTTGTGGGGAATGCGGGGTTTCCCACTCATTGTGAAAACGAGACAAATTCAAACAGGAATTCCATTTTTTTGAACACAGCACGGGTGTCTCACAGGGACGTCTCACAGGGACGTCTCACAGGGACGTCTCACAGGGACGTCTCACGCGGACGTCTCACGCGGACGTCTCACCCAGAAGCGAAACTTAAAAATGGACTCAAAACAAAGACATCATAACAGAGACTAAACAAACTGCTTACAGTTCATCTGATTGGCTGAGCCGTTTGTCCAGCCGTGACATTATTAACAATAACACACACCTCTGAGCGCTTCCCAATCGTATCAACGGGTGATATACAATACGTTATTTTACAGATTAATATAAACAGAGAGTCGATTCCCCATCAGCACTAAACCTGTGTTCTGTAATTTGGCCACTAGGTGGCAGTGTTTGTTAGAGGAACCAGACCAGATTGTTAACGATTTTGTTTTTAGTGAACACGTTTCTGAATCGAACCTTGTGTTTTATTTTTATTATAGTGAGTTTGTAAGTGTTTTATTAAAGCCATACGACACTCGAGGTTGTGCATTATTGTGAATAAATCACGTAAAGAGGGAGCTGTACTCCACGACGGCCGAACAACACATCGTAACTTTGGTTTTAGTGACGTCACTGGATTCTCGGCGTGCAGTGTTCTGCCTCATGTTCACTCACCCGTTTCTGGATTTTAAAAAAACAAATAAAAGCTTGAACTTCATTTAATTGTTTCTATTTTTAAAAATCGCTTTTCTTACCACAACGTTAAATGTTCGCTTGGCGGTGTCTGCGGTGCATTGAGACGGAAAGGCAACCGAACGAAGCGCAAGTGGACGACAGCAGGCGAGGAGGTACGGACCGCTCCAGAGTGATCGGCCTTTCAGGTTCAGGTGGGTATAGACACAAAAGTTAGGCCACGCCCCCATTTTGCTCAATCCTCCATGTCCTCCACTTACCCTATAGAAGGACTTTGAAGTTTTACAGCCCCAGACTGTAGTCCATCTGTGTTCTGTGCTGTTGTTCGCCCCCTGTTGGTTCTCATTACAGAACAGGTATTATTTGGGTGGTGGATTGTTGATGGTCAGTTCTGCAGTCACACTGCCGGGATAGGACTAATGCAACCACCCAATAACCCCTGCTCTGTGGTGGTACTATTGGGGTCCTGAGCGTTAGAGAACAGAGGACACAGTATGTCCTGAAGTACACTAACAGATGGACTACAGAGTGGAACTGGAGAACTACAAAGTCCATCTCTACAGAACGTGGAACTGAGAACATCGAGAGAGGAAAGGGGGCGGGGCCAAACTTTTGACTGGTGTTGTGTAATAGTTTATAGACGTTGTGTTTCAGCGATGAATTTTATTCCCTAAAACGTAGTATACAATAATTATATTCTATATTAATATCTATTGTATACTTACTACTTTATATATATATATATAGGGGGGGGGGGGGGGGGGGGGGGGGGGGGGGGGGGGGGGGGGGGGGGGGGGGGGGGGGGGGGGGGGGGGGGGGGGGGGGGGGGGGGGGGGGGGGGGGGGGCCCGGTTCGAATCCCCATCTGGGTGGAGTTTCCATGTTCTCCCCGTGTCTGCGTGGGTTTCCTCCGGGTTCTCCGGTTTCCTCCCACAGTCCAAAAACATGGATCAAGTTAATTGAATTCTCAAAATTGCCCAATTTAGAGTGTGTCTGTGTGAGTGAGTGTGTGCCCAGCGATGGATTGGCGCCCTGTCCTGGGTCTATCTGCCCAGCGCCCGAGATGTTCTCCCCTGGATGGGCATGGGGAACCCCACCGCGACCCTAATAGAGGATAAGCGGAAGAGAATGAATGAATGAATGAATGAATATATATATATATTCTTAAATTTATTTTATATACCGTATATACATAGTTAAAATATTCTATATTATATTCATATTTGTAGTTGTATTTTATATATATATATATATATCCATAGTTGTATATTCTATTATATTTCACATATCTATATACTGTATTTATATTTATTTATTTTTTAATTCTCATTTTCCTCTTTAAAATTTTAATTTTAATTAAAACTTTAAAATAACGGAGTAATCGGGGTCCGTGACCCATAATTCTGTCCTTATCTCACGTACCACATGTGATATTAAAATTAATGTTAATAATTTTATTATCACATTATCACAATAATAATAAAATTGTCTTGAATCTTGAAATGGACGATTCGAGGTTCTCCACAAATCAGAACGCAACGTCAAAACCCGAAACCGGCCGATGACTCCGGAGCTGAAGCGCGTCGGCAGCAGAGCGCAAGAAACCGCCTCAAATCGTAGGAATAAACCAACACCTCGCATCCGATTGGTTATTCGTTCGTTTCGGTTTCATTGGAAAAGCCGCAGCAGCAAAAGCCAAGCTGAAGGTGGCGCTCCACACGCCCCCCCCCCTTCCTGCTTCACCTCACGGAAAAGAAGAGCGCCTTACTTTAAAACGATGGTTCTGTACTCACCCTGGAGGGAACAGGACGCGGCGTTACATTCAGCAAGGGGGCGCTAGCTCTCCGGGGGCCGAGAAGTCGCGGCTGACGCAAACAATCCCAACAAAGTGAACGTCATGCTGAGCTAATAGTGCTTTCAATGAAAAACAAAAACTGCTACATCAGCATCTTTTAATCGTCCCGTAGCCCTGCATCTGTAGTGCGTCAGGGACGTTAATTATTAAAATAAAAAAATTTGCTTTGTACGTTTTCTTTATATCTTATATTAAAAAGCCTCGTTCACACTTTAAAAGTTTTTCCGGTAATTTTTATCTTTTTTATTTGTGGTTCCCACATCATGTAGCCTGAGCAATTGTCTGGGACGTACTCCTTCGACTACAGTGAGACGCCGATGCACGTGACATCATCAATTTATTTAGTTGGATACACTAGTAAGATCTAGGGGTCACCAGATGTCCCGCTTTGTGTGTCCCGCAAATTGAGATATTGCCCCGCGTTGTTATTGAAAGTCAGACTCCAGTTTTTAAGCGTGTTTTTTATGTAAATTAAGTCATATATATATACATACATATATATTTACACGGCAGTGCATTGGTGTCCCACATATATATCCCATTGTCCTATTGGTGTCCCATATATATATATATATATGTATGTATGGGGGGGGGTGAGGTTGGGGGGGTTCCCCATGCTCATCCAGCGAAGAACGTTTTGGGCGCTGGGCAGATAGACCCAGGACAGGGCGCCAATCCATCGCTGGGCACACACTCACACAGACACACTCTATATGGGGCAATTTTTTTAATTCAATTGACTTGATCCATGTTTTTTGGACTGTGGGAGGAAACCGGAGAACCCGGAGGAAACCCACACGGACACGGGGAGAACATGCAAACTCCACCCAGATGGGGATTCAAACCGGGAATCCCTAGTGCTGAGAGGAGAACATGCTAAACCACTAAGCCACCGTGCCGCATATATATACATATATATACATATATGGCAGTGCATTGGTGTCCCACATATATATCCCATTGTCCCATTGGTGTCCCATATATATACATAGTGCATTGGTGTCCTACATTGTCCCACACAAACATAGTCTTTGTCCCACATCTGGTGAATTGGAATCTGGTCACCCCATTAAGATCTCACAGAGTTTAGAGTGCGTTCCTGGAAAAATTGCTGCAAAATTACTCTCGGAAAACCCGCAGGTGTGAAAGGGGCTCGTATCGGTTCCTGAAACAGTTCCCCCGACGAGTTTTAAGGGAACCAACATTCCAGCATTTAAAGATTTCATTCTTTTAATCAAATAATTCCATAGAGAAGTTACGATACCAGGACGATTTACCCCGTCAGCTGTTCATGGACCGGTTCTAGGAACTAAAAGAGAAACTAGTCACTGCGCGGCGACACGGTGGCTTAGTGGTTTAGCATGTTCTCCTCTCAGCGCTGGGGATTCCCGTTTCGAATCTCCATCTGGGTGGAGTTTCCATGCTCTCTCCGTGTCTGCATGGGTTTCCTCCGGGTTCTCTGGTTTCCTCCCACAGTCCAAAAACATGGATCAAGTCAATTGACAATTGAATTCTCCAAATTGCCCCATATAGAATGTGTGTAAGTGAGTGAGTGTGTACCCCCCCCCAGGATTACTGCGCATGTTCCCTGCACATGTTCTCTGAGAACTACGCACCGTGTTTGATTTGCCTTAGTGCAGTCAGAAGGAGCGTGGAAGTGACAGAAGCCGGGTTAACGGTCGCTATGGCGACGGTTGCTACGGTGACGTCTTATTTTTCTGTAATCCCTGGTTATGATTCAGGATTCTCTCGGCATGTTGCATCGCAGCGTGCTGGATGCCTTATGCAACAGGTTCACAGGGAACGTTTAGTCAGGAATCCACAGAATCAAGTAAAAAAAAAAAAAAAGGGGCCTCGTTAAGTCAGATCATCTGATAAAATGTGTCCTTTAGATTAAATTATAGATACAAATAATAAATTTTAAAAAAGCCACACAGGTTTTATTTCATTGGTGACTTTAAATATAGGTGGCACAGGGGTCAGCACTTCTGCTTCTCAGCAATGGGGGTCCAGGTTTGGGATCCCGATCTGGGTGGAGTTTGCATGTCCTCCCCGTGTCCGTGTGGGTTTCCTCCGGGTTCTCCGGTTTCCTCCCACAGTCCAAGAACATGGATTCAAAGTGAATTGAGTTCTTCAAATTGCCCCATGTAGAGTGTCTGTGTGAGTGAGTGTGGGTCCAGTGATAGATTGGCGTCCTGTCCTGGGTGTATTAGCCCAGAGCCCGAAACATTCTCCCCTGGATGGGCATGGGCATGGGCATGGAACCCCCCCCCCCCGACCTTAGTCCTGGGTATAGGATTAACTGGAAGCAAATGGAATGAATAAATTTTAATGAAATTTAATAAAAAAATTTAAATATAGATATACTTTTTAATTTCAGCATTGAGGAAATGTAATAAATTTGATAAAAGAGCTGGACGCACGTTAAAACGTTAAAACAGATCCCAACCAACATTTTTTTTTTTCGTTTGCATTTTATTACGGTCGCACACACTACAGATGTGCAGGTTAAAAGATGCTGAGGTTTTTCTTTACCGTACTCTACTTTGCAGAGAGTAACCTGTATTTTGGTGTGTGTGTGTGTGTGTGTATGTGTGTGTGTGTGTGTACACTCACCGGAATCGGGAGGCTGCGTCTGTCTGCAGATACCTGCAGCCTGCAGAACTCTTCAGACACGCTGCTGTGATCGCGGGGGGAGTGCAGGGGCGAGGGCGAGAGCTGGTTCTGACCGCTGCTCGGGGTTCCATCATCGGCTGTGATGATTTCCCAACTCTACCACACACATACACACACACACACACACACACACACCTTGAGTGACAGCTGGATATACAATTCCACTGCCTACTCCTCCACAGGGTTAATTAAGTAAATCTGGCAACCGTATAAGCAATACAGAGCTCCTAAAACAAGGGTCCTACTTTATAAATTTTGCATGTTCTCCCTGTGTCTATTGTATTTCTCCCACAAGCCCTTGGTTTCCTCCTACACTCTACCTAAGTGTGAACATGTGTGTAAGCGTATAAATGTGTTTCGGTTGAAAACCGATACACATGTCTTTGATGGGTTTGTACATCCGGGCCACGCCCCATTAGGAACACCCAACTTAAAATCGAGGGCCTGCTCCTAAGGGCATATCAAAAGTCCATGAGGGAGAACATGCCAAACTCCACAGACATCATACAGAGACTGTGCATCACTGTGATGCCCTTTATCGCAATACTCCTCCTAAAGCACCCTACAGAAGGTTTTTTTGTTTTGATTTACACATCTACGACACCTCTGGAGATTCCCGGCGGTCGTTCTCGTCGTGATCGGAGATCTGACGGCGGGACATGATCGGCACTGCGCTTGAGCTCGGCCGCCGCTCGCCCTCCCGCTGCACGTCTCTGAAACACACGATTAAAACACGTCATTACAATCGTACCGTCACGTTTAGCTCATTTATGGATCATAAAGAATTTTCTTCAACATCATGGATGGGAAAGGCCTCAGAAAAGAGGTCACATGACTGAGTATTAACCCCTGACTTTAGTCAACCAAATAAACCTTTGTACTGCGTCACACTAAGAAAGATTTATTATTATTATTATTATTATTAATGCATAAACCTATGCACCCGCTGTACTAACAAATCTAACCGCCAGAGGGCAGCATTTCCATATTACTGCATAGTAGACATATCCCTGAGTTGCCAGATTGGCAGAAAACGCAACTAATTTCCTGTTTAAAGGAACCAAGAGTTTTAACATCTTAATTAATTACACCTTGAGGATTTATACAGATTAATTTTCATAATTCTATTTAAAAAGTTTATAGGTTTTATGAAGATTAAAGATCACAGTAAGTACCAAGTATTAAAGACTGACATAGTTTGGAAAGTACCATATTTTGATTGGGGGCGGCACGGTGGCTTAGTGGTTTAGCATGTTCTCCTTTCAGCACTAGGGATTCCCGGTTCGTATCCCCATCTGGGTGGAGTTTCCATGTTCTCCCCGTGTCCGCGTGGGTTTCCTCCGGGTTCTCCGGTTTCCTCCCACAGTCCAAAAACATGGATCAAGTTAATTGAGTTCTCCAAATTGCCCCATATAGAGTGTGTCTGTGTGAGTGAGTGTGTGCCCAGCGATGGATTGGCGCCCTGTCCTGGGTCTATCTGCCCAGCGCTCGAGACGTTCTCCCCTGGATGGGCATGGGGAACCCCACCGCCACCCTAATAGAGGATAAAGCAGAGGATAATAAATAAATGAATGAATATTTTGATTGATTTAATCCTATTTTTATTATGATTATTTTTAATAAGTAGTTTGGGCTGATTTCTCCACAGTATTCAAATTTTTTGAATCCCTGTTATTTTAAAAATAGATTAAAGTGTGAAATGACTACGAAACAAGAACGACTACACGATGGCGAGCGTATAATCCATGATGGAACATCAGACGTGTGGTGCTGGGAGGCATTACTGAGCGCTGGGTCGGCGCCACTGAGTGGTCCGCGTCTCGTGGTTCACGTAAAATGTTCGGCCCAGGTTGTCCTGCCTCTCCTCCCAGCCAGGGGGCAGTGGCGGCAGCTGTTGAGGATGGCACGGCAGGTACATCTGATTGTCCAAGAACTCCCAGCTTGGCTGTAAAAGAGGTACAGTGAAAGAGCGTTAGGGTATATAAACTAAATTTAAGATGTCGTATATAACCGTAAAGCCCCGATTCGTACATCGGCCTCTTCGGTCTGGTCGGCTGGCTCCTCCTCCGAACCGCTGGTTTTGGGTAAGTAGGTCATCTTCAGCCTCAGGTGGCCTTTCACCCGCGACTTATGACTAAACGTAATTAAACAGGAGAATATGTTTACAGGAAACTTTTTGTTGAAGGTTCCACACACAGCTACATGCGCTATTTTACGGACAAATCAGCAACTAGAAACTCAACATGGCTTCGAATGTTTGGGGTAACCATGACACACCCCTGGCCCGGCGATTCTGGGACACATACACATGTCTGATGAGTGAGTGGCCTGGTTGGGGATGCAACAGCGAGGTTCCACTGTTCAGCTGGAGCGCTGATGTGATGAAATTGATGGTACACTAAATTTTTATATATACTTTTGGAAAGTGGCAGCACGGTGGCTTAGTGGTTTAGCACGTTCTCCTCTCAGCGCTGGGGATTCCCGGTTCGAATCCCCATCTGGGTGGAGTTTCCATGTTCTCCCGTGTCTGCGTGGGTTTCCTCCGGGTTCCCCGGTTTCCTCCCACAGACCAAAAACATGGATCAAGTTAATTGAGTTCTCCAAATTGCCCCATATAGAGTGTGCGTGTGTGAGTGAGTGTGTGCCTAGCGATGGATTGGCGCCCTGTCCTGGGTCTGTCTGCCCAGCGCCCGAGACGTTCTCCCCTGGATGGGCATGGGGAACCCCACCGCGACCCTAATAGAGGATAAGGCGGGAGATAATGAATGAATGAACGTTTGGAAAGTATATGACAAAAAAAAAAAAACACAGAAAAAAAAAAAAAAAAAAAGATAGTGAAAAGCTGTCGTGACATCGCCGACCTTCTGGGATGTAGAAGGAAATCCTTAAACGTGTACGGCCTTTCTGAGCCCGGCGTTTCTGTCTAAGAGATAAGCAAAATACACGTTATTGTGTACATGTTACGCCTTAGCAGACAAGTATTGGGTTACA
>JAFMOD010001368.1:0-18909 GCA_019802435.1 Corydoras maculifer | reverse complement strand
AAAAAAAAAAAAAAAAAAAAAAAAAAAAAAAAGATTAGTTATTCGGACAGTATCGTGAGTGTTGGTACCGGACGACCTGATTCACCCCATTAACCTTAAACCTCATTATAAACAGCTTAAACCCGATTGGCTGAGCCGTTTGTTCAGCCGTGACGTCACTGACAGTAACACACACCTCGGAGAACTTCACATTCATTCAGCGAACAGAGAACCGATTCCCGATCAGCACTCAACTGACCGTTACACTGTTTTCTTGGATTGTTAAAGGAACAAAAATCCTTTTACTCAGCGATCAGTGTTCACTTTAACTTAAATCAGAATACTTTGATAATCTCCGGGGGAAATAAAAAAAAAATGAATGTATATTTTTTTTTAGAAACTTACTGGGATCTGATGCAAGGGAACGTCCACCTGTCCGAGGAAGTCATCACGGGTCTGCAGAGAGAGAGGGGGGGGGGCAGAGATCAGGAGATCAGGTATTGTTTGGGTGGAGGATGATGGACTTTGTAGTTCTCCAGTTCCAGACTGTAGTCCATCTGTGTTCTGTGTTGTTGTTCGCCCCCTGTTGGTTCTCAGGTGCATCACAGAACAGGTATCATTTGGGTGGTGGATTGTTGATGCTCAGTTTTGCAGTCACACTGATGCGCTGAGGGGGTTCTAGTGCAGCAGTGCTGCTGGAGTTTCATTTAAACACCTCAGTCACACTGCCGGGATAGGATATAATGCACTCTCCCAATAAGTCCTGCTCTGTGGTGGTGCTTTTAGGGTCGCAGGGGGGGGGGGGTGTCCATCCAGGGGAGAACGTCTCGGGCGCTGGGCAGATAGACCCAGGACAGGGGGGCAATCTATCACTGGACACAGACTCACACACACTCTATATGGGGCAATTTAGAGAACTCGATTGACCGTGATCCATGTTTTTGGACTGTGGAAGGAAACCGGAAAACCCGAAGAAAACCCACACGGACACGGGGAGGACATGGAAACTCCACCCAGATGAGGATTCGAACCGGGAATCCCTAGTGCTGAGACGGATGTGCCAACCACTAAGCCGCCGTGCCGCCCCGGCAACGACAATGTCCATCTTTATTTAAAGTGTTACTATAGAACTCACATGTGACCTAAACATACCCCCCCCCCCCCAATTTATGTAACAGGCCTCAGCAGATTATTAAGAATTATTTTTTAACTAAAACATAAAAACGTCATGCTTCTGGTAAACCACTCAAACTAAAAACCTATTACCCTAATTCCTCTAATCCGGCTCAGTGGGATTATGTTGTCGTTTTTAGAGGCAGACAGTTAAATGTCACGTTTAAATGTCACGTTCTGACGTCTGAGTCAGCGGCGCTCGCGTTCGCAGCGTTCACACCACGAGGACGAGTCCTGAAACTAATGAGACACGGACAACGACACGCCACTCAAACACACACACACACGCTCTGCCATGGCTCTGCCGACGAACACTGAATGGAACCTGAATATTAATTGGACTGGCGGTTCTGCAGGACGCCCCCTAAAGGATTTACTATAGTTTTACAGTTTTTAGTTTTTCCATTTGTTAAATGTCTCTACATGGCTGTCCTACACTGTTGTTGCTGCCTGGCCGCTCAAGGAGGAGTCCCCCACTGAGTCCTGGTCCTCACAAGGTTTCTTCCTTGAATAACAACAGAAAAGGGAGTTTTTTCTTGCCACTGTTGCTTCGGCTTGCTCTTTGGGGGTTTAAAGGCTTTTCATTCTGTAAAGCTGCTTTGTGACGATGTTCTGTTGTAAATAGCGCAACAGAAATAAATAACTTGAACTTGAACACACGCACATACACACACACACACACACACACACACACACACACACACGTGTCAGCATGTTTCACTTCGAACAGGAAAATTATTAAAAAAAACAACATTCCATCCATTCATTATCTTCCACTTCATCCTCTATTAGGGCCGCGGGGGGGGGGGGGGGGTTTCCATTCCCCATGCCCATCCAGAGGAAAACATTTCGGGCGCTGGGCAGATACACCCAGGACAGGACGCCAATCTATCACTGGGCACACACTCACCCACACACACACACTCTATATGGGGCCAATTTGGAGGATTCTTCTGACCTTGAATCTATGTTTTTGGACTGTGGGAGGAAACCGGAGAACCCGGAGGAAACCCACGCGGACACAGGAAGAACATGGAAACTCCACTCCCCATCTGGGATTCGAACCTGGAATCCCTAGTGCTGAGAGGCAGACGTGCCAAGCACTAAGCCACCGTGCCCCCATCCCCCCCGCCAAAACAACAATAATAATATTTAAATGTCCTCTACTCTGATACGGTCCTATTAAAGCAAAGAATAAACGGTTGCCAGATTTTGATGAAAAACCCTCATCCCCAATTTAATGGTCAGCATGTCCACATTCTCACTCGTTTGCGTTCGCCACTGCAAAATGGGGGAGGGGGTGTAGGATAGGATGGTCCGTCCATCTATTATCTCCCGCTTTATCCTCTATTAGGGGGGGGGGGGTACCCCATGCCAATCCAGGAGAGAAGGTTTTGGGCGCTGGGCAGATACACCCAGGACAGGGGGGCAATCTATTACTGGACACACACTCACTCAAACCCCCGCGACCCTAATAGAGGATAAAGCGGAAGATAATGGATGGACGGAAGTGTTAAGACTCCCGTCGTAGCTTCTGTGGGAGCCAATTTTAAAAGTACAGGTTTTCATTTTTTTGGAGATTTTTGGCTTTCCACAATATTTGGGTGGAGCGTGTCAATGCTTATTTTTTGCTCCTTCATCGAGAACATGGCAAGGTCAGACACTGATGTTTGGAACCTCCCCTGTAGTTTATCTTAAAGGTGTTGGATGGGGTTGGGGTCAGGAGGTCAGGACCCTGTGTGGGTCAGTCGAGTTCCTTCCATCACGACCCCATGAATCCTGCTCCATGGACGGGAGCACAGTCATCATTTAAGCCAAACAACAACAACAATAATGGTAATCTCCTCTAGTCTAATAATACAGTCGTCTTACAGAAGGATTAAATGGTTGCCAGATATTTTTCGCCATTCAGCGCTGGGCATCTAGGTTCGGATTCCAATCTGGATGGAGTTTGCATGTTCTCCTCGTGTTGGTGTGGGTTTCCCCCCAGGGCATGGGTTTCTCATATGGAAAAAAATTTTCCCCTATTTTTTTTGTACATATTATTCAATTGGCGGGCGGCGCGGTGGCTTAGTGGTTTGGCACGTTCTCCTCTCAGCACTAGAGATTTCCGCTTCGAATCCCCATCTGGGTGGAGTTTGCATGTTCTCCCCGTGTCCGCATGGGTTTCCTCCGGGTTCTCTGGTTTCCTCCCACAGTCCAAATGCATGGATCAAGGGCAATTGAATTCTCCAAATTGCCCCATATATGGATTATTTAATTGGCGCCATGGAACCTATTATACTACAAATAATAAAGTTCGTTGGGCAGGTTTCGGGTGGCGCAGGGAAGCCACGTACCAAATTTCGTGATAATGGCGCCATTGGAGAGAAAGTCGGTTGACCGTTATAAGCGTTACGGGTCGAATTTGGAAATAAAACCTGCTTAACTTTTAGAAGTAGGATGCGAGAATTGAGACCGCCAAATTTCAGCCATCTACCTCCACGGAAAGTCGGAAAATTATTGCCGAGTCGGTCCGCCCGTCCGTCAGTGAGGTCCGCCCGTCCGTCAGTGAGGGCTTTTTCTTTTATTAGTTTAAATTAGATTTTATTATTCGGCGTGTTCGCTGTATCGGAACGGTCTAACCAAAACACTGAAACCAGACCGTTAACGTCCCCAGGACCATTCGGTTCGTCAGAATAAACCGAATTCACCGCAGCTAGGTCCACGGACAACCTCCCCCACCCCTCCCCCACCCCCGCTTATTAGTTTTTACCCAGAATCCCATCCGAGATAAAAAAAAAGCTCAGGGATCTTATTTATAGAGATCTTTTAGACGCTAAAAATAGAACCCGAGATGCATTGAGGCCTGAAAATAATCCACCCCCACCCCCTACCCACCCCCCGACCTACCCCAGCAGCTGACTGTGAGCCATGTGCTCCGCTCTCGGATCGCGTTGTTAAATTTGAGACCCGTCGCAGAATGGGGCCCAGACAAGCTGGAGACGGGCAGAGAATATCTGACGCTCCATATTTATACACCCGCTGGTGGTGCGTTCACAGGACGCTATAAATAGCTGCGAAGGTAAACAGTTAAAGGAATTATTCCTGGTGCTAATAGAATAATAATAATAATAAATATTTTTTTTAAAAAAAGCAGAACACGCTGGTTTACGATCGAAAGTGCGTCCACGGCCCTGTCCTGCTGTCTGAAGTAGAGCTGTGCGGATCGATACAAATATCGATAATATCGATACCAACGCTGGTATTGGTATTGAACAATACTTGCGTAAAAAGATCGATACTCAAAGTTTTTGTGCGCACGCCGATTTATCAAAGTCTATTCTCTGAGTCTGTAACGCTAATATCACTGTGGCACAGGCACACACACACACACACACACACACACACACACACACACACTCAGAAAATTTTGTTTTAAGTTGTGTTAAGTGATATTTTTTTTACACTCTGTTCATTTAAGAAAAAACAGAATTGCACTGAAAGGTAAAAAATACCTTTTTTTTTATTGTTTTGCCCAAGAACTATTCTATTTGAAAAAAAGATACAAAGAAAGAAAAAAACTGTCTAGTGAGGGGAGCATTTTTACTTTATATTTGTATCGTCGTTTCTCCTTTTGTACCTCAAAAATATATATTTTCCTCACGTTAAAGCAAACTTTAGTTTATTCCTGTTCCATTGTTTCTAAACAAAGATGTTGATCGGGATACATTATTTTGTTGTCACCTACAATGTTTGGCGAAATTCTATACTAGGTCTTTTGGATCAATGAAGCTTAAATATTAAAAAGTATCGGTATCGAATATCGCGATATTGGCCCTGTATTTACTTGGAATCGTGTCGATACCAAAATTCTTGGTATCGCACAGCTCTAGTCTGAAGTTTAATCTGAGGAGCTTAGTACCACACTCCCAGCAGCAGGGGGCAGCGGTGGCGACGGCGGGACTCTGCTCCTGTGCATGTGGTTTTGGAATGATGAACATCACCCACGTATAAATGGAGACTTTTGTCGCGGAGTGTTTATTTTGGGATGGATTTCTCCAGCTGAGCATCGGAGCTCGGCGTTTATGTTTGTGGTTCTGAGGTCATAAGTCGGACCGAATGCCCAGAGGTCACCTCAGGTACCGATGGTTCCGGTGATTTCGGAAAGTAAAGTTAACGCTGTAAATTTTGGCGCCATCAGGGGACGGAAAAAAAAAAAGTTTACGGAGCCGGCAACGCGTCGAAAAATACGAGCGCGAAATTAAAATATACGAAAAGTCGTGTCCCACAATAATACGAAAAAAAAGAGAGCGATACAGAAGATTAAAACGTAAAGAAAAGCGTTAATGCGCTTACAACACAGAGAATGGGTAGGTCCGCTCCTTAATTATGATTGGCTGAGCCGTTTATCCAGCTGTGACATCATTGACAATAACACACACCTCTGAGTGCTTCACATTCGTAATAGCACTAAACTTGTTACGCTGGTTTCGTGCTTTATGTGGTCTTCTGTAATTTGGCCACTAGATGGCAGTGTTTGGTTGTTAGAGAAACTGGAATCCTGGTACTCAGCGATCAGCGTTCACTTTAAATACTGGACTAGATTACGCCATAGAAGAGCAGATTATTAACAATTTGCTTTTAATAAATGCATTTCTGAATCAAACCTTGTTAATTTTTTATAATCGTGTTTTTGTAAGTGTTTTATTAAAGCAATAAGACTCTGGAGGGTGTTTATTATCGTGAATAAATCACGTAAAGAGGTGGAACCGTACTCCACTACACGTCACGACTAATAACACCTCTTTAGGGGAATTATTTAGAATAATGCCACGCCCCCTCATATCGCATTGCTTCAATAAAAAAGACCAAGAGTCTCCTAAGCGTCTCTTAAGAGTTTATGTTTAAGGGAACTCGCTTTAAAGAGTTTTTTTTTGTTCCCAATAATTTTTATCCAATTTTTTCGTGTAAAAATTAATAGAATTATTCTCTCATTACAGCAGAACCTTCAGTCGCAGTAAATATTTGTGTTCTGCCGTCTCCGTTCGGTAAATCAACAGAACTCTTCGACGGCGTTATCGCAGGAATCGCCAAAGTCACTTTTGTGTTGACGCAAAATGCATGACTTGCTGTCGAAGTTGTAAACATGAGTGTATTCTAAGGATTTTAGGTTCATAAATACTAAACACTCACAGCGACATCTGCTCCAGAGTTATTACAAACAATATACATTTAATATAAATTTAATATCAATAAACAATTTTTATTTTATGGTATTTGTTTGCGTTGTTTTTGCGTTTTTGTTGAGTGTCACGATGAAGCGTTCCATGAGGAGGTCAACAGGTCTGTCCTCAACTACAGTTCACAAATGATCCGGAAGAGGGGGGGGGGTCTCTATTGTACCCATCAGCATGTGGTTGGAATGTGGGGGGAACCCAGAACAGAACCCTGGACAGAACCCTTTACCTTCTTGCTGTGAGGCGATAGCTTTAACATTTCTTATTGAGACATCTCAACATGGTTGGCATGTTCTCCTCTCAGTACTGGGGATCCAGGTTTGAATCCCAATCTGGGTGGAGTTTGCATGTTCTCCCCGTGTCCATGTGGGTTTCCTCCGTGTTCTCCGGTTTCCTCCCACAGTCCGAAAACATGGATTTAAGTTGAATAAATGGAACAAGTTGCTATAAATTGCCCCATTTCAAGTGTATGTGTGTGTGAGTAATCAACTTAATGCAACATCAAAGTGGACAATCGCACTAATTACGAGTCAAGTAGTTTGTTTATATCTATCTATATAGAATGCACGCACACACAGACTATTACTATACTATATAAATATAAAATGTATTTTTGTATCAAGAACGCTCCGTTAACGTGTAATTAAATTGTATTTGGAACACGTTCACAGAATTAAATGCAGAATACAGGATTTCTGTTTTGCCCTCAGATCCCTGACTACTCTACAGTTGTTTACACCACACACACACACACACACACACACACACACACACACACACACACACACACACACACAAACCTCGAAAAACTGTAGACGACCTAACTTCTTAACATTGCAGTCTACAGTTACAGGATAACAGACAGAACGAGTGAATTGAACGCAAAACCGTCGGTGAGCCTTGCAATTAAATTAAATGTACAATTTCTAGTTATGGGCGGCACGGTGGCTTAGTGGTTTGGCATGTTCTCCTCTCAGCACTAGGGATTCCCGGTTCGAATCCCCATCTGGGTGGAGTTTCCATGTTCTCCCCGTGTCCGCGTGGGTTTCCTCCGGGTTCTCTGGTTTCCTCCCACAGTCCAAAAACATGGATCAAGTCAATTGAATTCTCAAAATTGCCCCATATAGAGTGTGTCTATGTAAGTGAGTGTGTGCCCAGCGATGGATTGGCGCCCTGTCCTGGGTGTATCCGCCCAGCGCCCGAGACGTTCTCCCCTGGATGGGCATGGGGAACCCCACCGCGACCCTAATAGAGGATAAAGCGGGAGATAATGAATGAATGAATGAATTTCTAGTTATAAAAATAAGCTATTGTTTTATTGTTTGAGCAAATATAATTAAATAGTTTCCTAAAAAAACAAACTACTGGAATTTGCTGAGGAGAATAAAATTTTACTTAAACAAGTTCATCCATTCATTATCTTCTGCTTGAGGATCTATTAGGGTCGTGTGTGTGTGTGTGTGTGTGTGGGGGGGGGGTTCCCAATGCCCATCCAGGGGAGAACGTCTCGGGCGCTGGGCAGATACACCCAGGACAAGGGGGCAATCTATCATTGAGCACACACTCACTCACACAGGCACACTCTATATGGGGCAATTTGAAGAACTCAACTGACCTCGATCCATGTTTTTGGACTGAGGGAGGAAACCGGAGAACCCGGAGAAAGCCCACGCGGACACAGGGAGAAGATGCAAACTTCACCCAGATGGGGATTCAAACCGGGAATCCCTAGTGCTGAGAGGAGAACGTGCTAAACCACTAAGGTACCGTGCCGCCCCCTTTACTTAAAAGTAAATTAGAAACTAAAGCCAACATTCAGACAGAAGGCGGATCAGGACTCTTACTTTGAAATTTCCCGTGAAGCAGGTGTGCTGCCGATTTCCATCATCACCTGCGCCGTCATCACTCGGCAGGCCACTGAATTTCGTGTGATTGTCGTGTGACAGGTGTATGTGCACGCAGGGCGCCTCGTTACCAGGGCCAGCCTGTTTGGGTTTAGACAGATGGCGCGCTCTCCCGGGGTTCAGGAACGGCACCTCCAGGGAGATGCTCCTCTGCAAGTCGCGGTGGGAGATGATGTCCTGCGGCACGTTGGATTTGCCCAGGGTCGGACAGGTGTGGTGCCTTTTGTCCGCCGCCGCCCGTCCCGTGGCAAGCACGCAGGCCGAGGTGCTGCGGAACAGCTTGGGCCGGCGCTTCCCAACTTTGCCGTTGGCCTCCTCGGGCTTTTCTGGCGACCTCCAGCTGTCGTTGCCGAGCGCCGTTCTGGGTGTGCCCCCTTTCCCGGGGGGGAGTGGAGGCTGGTTGGCACAGTGCACCAGAACACCGGAGTGGCGCTCGGTCTGCTCGGACCGGAGCGTGGTCTCCGACGGAACGCTGAAATTCAGGATGGGCTTGGCATCGCGGAACTCGGCTGGGAGAGAGGCCGACTTGGAGAGCCGTAAACCGTTGACCGCCGACGCCACTGAGAACTTGGGATCCTCCTGAGAGGCGTCTGCCACGGACAGCTGCAGGTGGGAGGACTGAAACGCCCCTCGGCCGGACGCGGGCACCAGGGGCGGCGCCACGGGACTGACGGGCGAGGCCGGCGGCGTGGTGCAGGGACTCCGCGGGAAGATGACCAACGAAGAGCAGCGGCGTAGGGGGACGTTGGGCTTCCTGCGACACACGCCCTTATCCAGGGCGGGCTTGCGTTCGGCGGGGTCCGACTCGAATATGCTGCCACTGCTGCAGTAGCCGACATCGCTGGCCGTGCTGCTGCTGCAGGAGCCCGCGTCCGAGATCGCCCCGACGCCGCCGTCCCCGATCCCGGGGTCGATTTCCTCCCCGCCGGCCTCGTGGTCCGCGTTCTGCCTGGCGGAGGCCTGCAGGGAAATCTGTAAAGTGCTCTTCTTGCTCGCGCTGCTGTTCACCTTGGGGACGAAGATGGTAGTGTGCCGCTGCAGGCTCCCATAGTCCGGCGACAACGGCGGCAACCCCAGCGCCAGGTGCCCGGGAGATGCCTTCATGTGAAACGAGTTGGTGTGCGCCAGGTTGTCTGCGGGACTCCGCGCCGGCGGCCCGAGCAGGTCGTCCTCCGCATGGTTGCAGCTGTCCGACAGAGGGTCAGTGTTGCTTCTCCTGGAGGCGAAATGTAGGCGCAGGCGTCGCGCCATTCAGTCTAAACCCCAGAGAGGACTACCGAGGCATGATCGCAAAGTCCTCGACAAGAACACAGGAAAGCAACTGGTCCGAATGCCGCGGCGGGATCACAATCCTTAGGGCCTGCGCATATCCAAAATAGCTCCGGCGACGAGCCACATTCCGTCAGAGGTTCCCTAAATGCGGACGGACGGACGGCCGGGCGAACGTTCCGCAGGCAGCCTCCTGCAGCCCGAGACGGAGACTTCACTCGTCTCCGCGGAAAAAGGAAAAGACTAATTTTCCCGAGGCAGACCGACGGGAAAGCCCTCGCGGTCACCCTTGTTTCGGCAAAGGATCTTGGTCATGCCTCGACTGCGGCGTCCTGCAGCCTGCGCAAAGGAACGAGAACCCAATTCCGCTCGTTCACCTTCCTCCAGCTTCGACAACTACTCTGCAAAGTCAATCATCTGCCGAGCGTCAGAGCACCGGCACTCCCCGCCCGCCCGCCGCCCGGCCTGTGCCAATCAGGACTCAAACGCCACATTCGGCAACGCCTCACGTCTGGTGGTTCCCCCGGAGCGGCAGCCTGTTAATATTTTTACCCCTTGCCGGGGTCGGATTACGGCCAATAAAGTTAAATGGCTTTTGGATACAATTCGGTATCAAACCCCAGGCTCGGGTTTCTTCCGCTTTGGGGTCGCTGAAATTTTCGGGAAGCCAACAGAGCTGGGCTCTGTTGCAAAACCCTGCAGTATGCAAATCAGCACCGTCTCCATTGGCCGGTGCTCGTTGTGGGCAACCACAGAGCTTCTCTAGAAGTCACGGTGGATCATGACTAAACCACATTCACGAACGGCCTTTTGGGTTCATCTCCTCTCCTCGCAGTCCTTCTGCAGGATTTACCTCCAACACGGCGCCCAGATTAACCACACAGGTGTTTCTTTGTTCTAATGCCCCAGAGGGAGACACTAAAACGTTCCTGCTGCTCACATGGACGCGAGCCACAGTACTTGTCATTTGAGCTACAGAGTGGCAGCACTGATGGCCATAAGGCCTGTTCCTCTGTCAGTGCCATTCCACTGCCATCAATCAGAACCAATCGCAGCAGGCAAAGTTATTCCAGGCTGCCGGGGTCGGTAAACACCCCCCCGCGCTTATTCAACTTTAAATGACTGGGGGAGGGGGGGGGGAGGTTAATACATCTTATTAACGACTTGAGTTGCTCATAATGAAGCAATACGGTATGAGAAAGCGATGGATTGGCGCCCTGTCCTGGGTCTATCTGCCCAGCGCCCGAGACGTTCTCCCCTGGATGGGCATGGGGAACCCCACCGCGACCCTAATAGAGGATAAGCGGGAGATAATGAATAAATGAATGAATGACATTATTGTAAATAAAATCACGTAAAGAGGCGTTATTGGTCCTAACGTGCGGCAGAGTGCAGTTACACCCCTTTTTACCGTGATTTATTCACAATAATACACAACCTCGAGAGTCTTATTGCCTTAATTAAACACTTACAAACACACTATAACAAAAAAAAACGAGGTTTGATTCAGAAATGCGTTTACTTAAAGCAACATCGTTAATAATCTGGTCTCCTACGACGTAATCCAGGCCAGTTGAGGGCCCGTGAGCAAGGCCCTTAACCCCCAGTGCTTCAAAAGTCCCCGCATCACGGGCGATCATTGTTGCCAAACGATTCCAAGTTGCTTTAGATAAAAAACTTATCTGTTAATCTAAATAATTAGCCACGTGGACTCATAAAACGAAGTACAATGAGACTATTATGGGATGTGGCGCATATATATTACATTTTTATAGCCATCAAAGTCCAACCAGACAAGAATTCGCTGAAAACGTCCGAGGGCCTCGGTGTCGCCAACTCAAAATCTGATTGGTTGAAGCAACAGGTGGATTGACGCTTATTTTATTCTAATAGTGATAGTGAAGGCCTCGGGCAGATTATTTAACCCTGGCAACAAATGATGCTGAAATGTGATTGGTTAAATGCTTTAATGAATAAATACAGGTCTGGAAGCGGCGTAACCGGAGGAGACGCTATGAAAGGAAGCGGACAGACCAATTGGAATTATTTAAATAGTATTAATAGACAAAATATCGATAAGCTCACTCTGTGATTTGGATATTTTTTAGCCCGTAGGAGAAGTTCCACAGTTTTTTTTTTAAAACCTTGACTTTGATTTAATGAGAAACGATTCCACACGCCATTTAATAACGATCGGCACGGTAACACGACGCCAACGTTTACGACTTTCCGAATTCATTAAGCCCCTCTAACACGACCCCTGGGTCTCGCTGAATTCTCAAACATTTTTACAAAGTGTCTTTGTCCATTCACAGCAAACGAGAGTCCACTCCACATTTAGTGTGTGAGTTCTATAGGACCACTTATTGTCCATGTTCTCCATTATATGGTATATATATATATATATATATATATATATATATATATACTTAGTGGTAAGCACGTTCGCCTCTCGGCACTAGGGATTCCCGCGTTCGAATCCCCATCCCCATTCCATGTTCTCCCCGTGTCCGTGTGGGTTTCCTCCGGGTCCTCCGGTTTCCTCCCACAGTCCAAAAACATGGATCAAGTCAACTGAGTTCTCCAAATTGCCCCATATAGTGTGTGTGAGTGTGTGGCCAGCAATAGATTGCCCCCCTGTCCTGGGTGTATCTGCCCAGCGCCCAAAACGTTCTCCCCTGGATGGGCATGGGGAACCCCCCCCCCGCGATTCTAATAGAGGATAAAGCGGAAGCTAATGGATGAATATATATTCATTCATTCCTTATCTTCCGCTTATCCTCTATTAGAATCGCGGGGGGGGGGTTCCCCATGCCCATCCAGGGGAGAACATCTCGGGCGCTGGGCAGATACACCCAGGACAGGGGGGCAATCCATCGCTGGGCACACACTCACTCACACAGACACACTCTAAATGGGGCAATGTGGAGAATTCAATTAACTTGATCCATGTTTTTGGACTGTGGGAGGAAACCAGAGAACCCGGAGGAAACCCACGCAGACACTGGGAGCACATGGAAACTCCACCCAGATGGGGATTCGAACCGGGAATCCCTAGTGCTGAGAGGAGAACGTGCTAAACCACTAAGCCACCGTGCCGCCCTGATGAATATATATATATATATATATATATATATATAAGGTAAGTGGAAGAGATATATGATGGAAGAAGGGGACATGTCCAATATTTTGACTGGTATTTAATTAGTGGACCACTCTGCAACATGCTGTGAGCACTGATGTATCCATCAGAGTGTACAGTGTGTGGAACCTTCAAACATGTCAGATGGGCTAAAACATTAGAGGAACTATCTGCAGTATTAGTATAGTTCCTAATAAAGTACACGGTGATTGAATCTGAATAAATGAGGAGAACTCACCAGACGGTTCTCATCAAACACCTCCAACAGCAGACGGTGTTTTCTGGGATGAACCTACGAGAGTGAACAGAGACAATCTTCAACTGGACGTGGTGGACTGAACCCGGGGTTAACCCACTGCTTCTTACTCTGTAACCTTGACACGACACACAAACCAGATCTGCAGAATATCAGACTTTTAGGACTATGAGTCAAAGGAGTCAAATTAAAGGAGTCAGGGAGTTGAGATGATTCCTCAAGTGAATCTTTAGGTATGAAATTGATGAAGTAGTGTTTAATGATTATGGATGATTAAGGGTTCGGTTAGATCTTATAAATAAGGACTGAAGTCTGTGTGTGTGTGTGTGTGTGTGTGTGTGTGTGTGTGTGTGTGTGTGTGTGTGTGTGTGTGTGTGTGTGTAGAGGTAATTATCATGACATTTGGCTTACGCTTTAAAACCCTGCAGAGGTTGATACACTCTGTACAACCACAGAGAAGTGAGTCAGTCATAGGCCTGTGGTTAAGAAACCAGCATTGCAACCTAAAGGATCCCGGTTTGATTCCCAGTCCCATCAAGTCCTACTGCCCTTGGGCAAGGAACCTAACCCTAATTGCTTCACAGGCACCATGTACAGGGCTGCACACCGCTTCGGGCAGTGTGCATATTTTACCTTGTGTGTGTGTGTGTGTGTGTGTGTGTGTGTGTGTGTGTGTGTGTGTGTGTGTGGTTCGAGCAGCAGCACTAGTGATAAGCAGAGATGGTGGTGCGCAGTGGAAACTTATATTTGGGCGACGTGGACGTTTGTTTTGTGGACGTTGCTTTGTTTGGTGTTTATTATTTTTCCCCCTCAGTTTAAAAAAAGCTTTTCTCAAAAAAACAAAACACAAGGAATTAACTTATTACCTGTAAATTAACGTTTAACACAGAAAACGTCATCACAAGCCCAGGCAGAGAATGGACGAGTATTCATTAAATAAGCGCGTGTGTGTGTGTGTGTGTGTGTGTGTACATTTCTATGAATTCAGTATATGACCCACATTAAGCAGTTAGATCTCCCACACCAGAACCTTCTTTCTCCCCGTTATGTGAAACACAGTGAGTCATTTGGGAATCAGGTTCATTAAAGTCATAAAGCATTTCATTCACATTTCGATATGAACCGCCATAAAGAGACTGGACCAGAGACTGGACCAGAGACTGGACCAGAGCCAAACGGACAGCAGCTCATTAAAACACCTACTGCTGTGTGCCGACTAATGTTTAACCATGATGTGTTTACCCTGTGTGTGTGCGTGTGTGTGTGTGTGTGTGTGTGTGTGAGTGAAAACATATCGGGAATGAGACCAAGAAGAAAAGAGAGAGATAGAGAGAGAGAGAGAGAGAGAGAGAGAGCGCAAGTGAGGCAAAGAAAAAAAAAGAGCGAGAAAGTGAACGAGAATAAAAGAGAGAGAGTATGTACACGTACACACACACACACACACACACACGTTCTATACATATACAAAAATATACATACACAAATATATATATATATATACACACACACACACATATTTGTATGTATATATATATATGAAAGAGAGCAAAGGAGAGAGAGAGAGAGCAAAAGAAAGAGAGAGAGCTAAAGAGTGAGCGAGAGAGAGAGCTAAAGAGAGAGAGAGAACAAAAGAGAGAGAGAGAGAGAGAGAGAGAGAGTGAGAGACAGAGCAAAAAGCCTTGAAAACAAAAACTGTTGGTTTAGTCAGTCTGTAGGTTTTGGGTTAAACCCCTTAAATCTACCGAAATGTTGCCAGTGTGGGCCCCTGAGCAAGGCCCTTAACCCTCAATGCTCCTGGGGTCTAATACTTGATACCTAGAAGTGACGTCACGGGATGAATTTTTAAAGTAAATTTTGAGTCTGAACTGAAGAATAAAAATTATGAAATTAAATGCAGCTGCAAATCAGATTGTAGATTATTATTATATAATTATATAATCACATCCACCAGGAATAGATCTGCCCCCCCCCCCCGCCCCCCGAAACCCTGGTACAGGATAAAGCAGAAGATAATGGATGGATATTCACATCTATAAATAGGATGTCGTGATAATGGTTTAGGAAACGTGTGTTCACGTACCCGCCACAAAGTTTATATGAATAAATATATCAATAAATAAAATTTTAAAAGGACTTACTCGGAAAAAGAATTCCTCGTTCCACTTCGGATCCAAAGTCTAAACGGAAATGTAAAGAAATGAAATCAGGAAACAGAATGAACCCGATCTCGCTGTGTGAGAGAGTCGGCATCACGCACCTTTTTAATGGTCTGTGTTTGGAGGCTGGTCAGTTCTCCACTTACAGGATCGTACAGAGAGAGTCTCGTATACGGGTCACTGTGGACATTAAGAATATCAATCATCATCATCATCATCATCATAAATCGGCCAGCTCCAGTCCTTAAATCTAATTGGCTGAGCTGTTTGTCCAGCCATAACATCATTGACCATATCACAATGCGTGATATAGAATACATCATTTTCTGGAACCCTGTTACTCAGCAATCAGCGGCCACTATAAAAACTGGAAGGCCAGATCGTTAACAATTTAGTTTTTAATTACGTGTTTTTTATAAAAACAATAAAACACTCGAGGTTGTGTATTATTGTGAATAAATCACAGTAAAGAGGTGGAACTGTACACACCGTATTCCGCTACGCAGCGGGATTATTAAAACCTTTTTATGTTAATAATGCCACGCCCCCTCGTACCTTATTGCTTTATTATTATAATTATTATAATCATGGAGGCGGCACGGTGGCATAAGGCTCAACGCTGGGGTTCCAGCTTTGAATCCCAATCTGGGTGGAGTTTCCATGTTCTCCCTGTGTCCCCATAGGTTTCCTCCCATAGTCCGAAAACATGGATTCAAGGTGAACTGAATGCTCCAAACTGCCCCTATATAATGTTTGTGAGTGTGTGCCCAGTGATAGATTGGTACCCTTTCATTAACGACTCTAAATTTACAGTATTTATTTCCATTTTTCATTCATTCATTCATTATCTTCCGCTTATCCTCTATTAGGGTCGCGGTGGGGTTCCCCATGCCCATCCAGGGGAGAACGTCTCGGGCGCTGGGCAGATAGACCCAGGACAGGGCGCCAATCCATCGCTGGGCACACACTCACTCACACAGACACACACTATATGGGGCAATTTTGAGAATTCAATTAACTTGATGCATGTTTTTGGACTGTGGGAGGAAACCGGAGAACCCGGAGGAAACCCACGCAGACACGGGGAGAACATGGAAACTCCACCCAGATGGGGATTCGAACCGGGAATCCCTAGCGCTGAGAGGAGAACATGCTAAACCACTAAGCCACCGTGCCGCCCATTTACATTTTGATTCTAATAAATATTTCAAACCCATTTATAGCAAATACAACGGAAAGCAATAATTTTTTTGCAGTCGTATGTTTTGTAAATTAATTACAAATAATTCAGTGTTTGGTCATATCGGCAAAAATATCAATATCATATTTTGCAAACGGGCGGCACGGTGGCTTAGTGGTTTAGCATGTTCTCCCCTCAGCACTAGGGATTCCCGGTTCGAATCCCAATCTGGGTGGAGTTTCCATGTCCTCCCCGTGTCCGCATGGGTTTCCTCCGGGTTCTCCGGTTTCCTCCCACAGTCCAAAAAACATGGATCAAGTTAATTGAGTTCTCCAAATTGCCCCCTATAGAGTGTGTCTGTGTGAGTAAGTGTGAGTGCCCCCTGTCCTGTGTGTATCTGCCCAGCGCCCGAAACTTCCTCCCCTGGATGGGCATGGGGAACTCCCCCCCCCACTATGATATTTACCATATCCCCCACTCCTAATAAATAAATACACATGCATATAAGTATGTATACACACACACACACATTAGAAGTGTGACGCCTGAATATCTTTGGGTGGCGAAAACAAACGAGTCACCTTCTGAGTGGAGAACGAAACGGCATCGGCCGAAAGCGTTAACATTCTATTGAATCCTTTAACTCTGTTTAAGCTTAACGGTTACAGACGAGTCATTCTTAAACGACTGAGTCGTTCTGAGTCACCGACTCAGCTGTGCGTCTAATCTTTCGATGTCCGACGGTAATAATAGAACATAACGATCCGCTGCACCTCCGTCTGCACTGGAGCGGCCCGTGGTTCGGCCCGACGCGGTGAGAATCAGAGAGTCAATCTCAACTTCAATCTGAATCATGACTCACATCGTTAGGTGGTCAGTTCATTTTGTAGTTAATGAGCAAATGTCTTCTGTAAAATATTTCCTTTAAAATTAAGGAATGCTGCGCTGCGTGTTGCACTCATTCATTATCTTCTGCTTAGTCTTCGACTAGAGTTGCGGGGGGGAGGGGGGGGGGTCCCCAGATTGGAAATCGAACCTTAGATCCTCAGCGCTGAGAGAACATGCTAAACACTAAGCCGCCATGCCCTCCCTCACATACACTATATATGGGGCAATTTAGAGCAGCCAATTTACCCTGAATCCATCTTTATGATTGTTTAAATCAATCATATGGGGGGGGGGGGGTTCCCCATGCCCATCCAGGGGAGAACATTTCGGGCACTGGTCAGATACACCCAGGACAGGGGGCCAATCTATCACTGGGCACACCCTCACTCACACACACACTCTATATGGGGCATTTTGTAGAATTCAATTGCCCTTGATCCATGTTTTTTGGATTGTGGGAGGAAACCGGAGAACCCGGAGGAAACCCACGCGGACACGAGGAGAACATGCAAACTCCAACCAGATGGGGATTCCAACTGGGAATCCCTAGCGCTGAGAGGAGAACCTGCCAAACCACCAAGCCACCGTGTCCTGTTTTAGAATTGTTTAACATTTAATCAATTAAACAAAATGAATTGAAACGGATCATCGGAGGACAAGGGCAGCATCCCAGATGCTTCAACTCACTGGGCAACGGAGGTCTGCTGCTCACACTGCCCCCTTCTGGACGTGCGAGCGAAGGCGTTTCCATTTCAGGAGGGTCAGTTGGTTTCTTTGTTTGGGTTTTAGCGCCGTATCTGCACGCTGGGGCTATTTATACGGCGGTACATACCGTATTTTCCGGACTATAAGGCGCACCTAAAAGCCTAAAATCTTCCCAGAAATCGGACGTGCGCCTTATAATCCGCTGCGCCTTATACGTGGACTGAGTTCCGAAATCCTATAAAAGTAGTGTTGTGCGACCGGGTGGTTTTGTCCCCACATCGCCGCCCTGCTGATCTGTGACTCCATGCGCGCTCATCTCACAGAGAAGCCGAGTGAAGAAAATTAATTGGGAGCTCGCCGTCATTCCGGGAGGATTAAATAAAGAACTCCGACCGCTGGACATCGGCGTAAACGGGGCGTTTAAAGTAAAGTCGCGGGCGGCGTGGGAGCGATGGATGATAGACGGCGAACACACGTTTACTAAAACTCGGGAGGCGGCGGCGGGGCGAGTTACGCCACCGTCTGTGAATGGATTGTGGACGTCTGGGCTGAGGTTTCTGCTGTGACCGTCGTCCGAGCTTTCACGAAAGCCGGCATCGTCGCTAAACGGCCGCCTGGAGACGAGACGGACTCGGACATCGATGAGGGGGACACCGGAGTGATCGATAGAGACACAGCTTTTTAATTCAGACACAGAAGACGAGACTTTGATGGATTTGTGGGAGAAGATTAAAATAATGTGTTTTATAAAGTAGTAGAATAAACTTCAATTATAAATCAGCGTTTTGCATCCTTTACTTTTCTTGTAGATCGTATGTTTTAGCAAGTGCCTTATAATACGGAGCCGTACAGAATAAGTACCGTACAGAAATAGACCCCGTAATTCAGACTGCGCCTTATAGTACGGTGCACCTTATACGTGGGGCAAATACAGAAATAGACCCCGTAATTCAGACTGCGCCTTATAGTACGGTGCGCCTTATACGTGGGGCAAATACAGAAATAGAGTCCCTAATTCAGACTGCGCCTTATAGTACG
>JAFMOD010001367.1:119238-131738 GCA_019802435.1 Corydoras maculifer | reverse complement strand
AAAAAAAGGAACAAATTCATTATGTACAACAAATAAGGACGCGGTAACGGAAGGATTAAGAGTCTGCCAATCATAACCATTGGATTAATATCATAAAATATAATTTATCTTTTTTTATTGTTAAATTTGTACTATATTACTATATACAGTGGAACCTCGGTCTCATTTATATCACTGATAAATAGATTAGTAATGAAAACAGATGTTTCACTGTATATATATATATATATATATATATATATATATATATATATATATATATATATATATATATATATATATATATATCCATCCATCCATTATCTTCCGCTTTATCCTCTATTAGGGTCGTGGGGGGTTCCCCATGCCTATCCAAGGGAGAACGTTTTGGGCGCTGGGCAGATACAACCATTACAGGGCGCCAATCTATCGCTGGGCACTCACTCACTTACACAGACACACCCTATATGGGGCAATTTGGAGAACTCAATTGACTTGTTCCATGTATTTGGACTGTGGGAGGAAACCGAGGAAACCCACGCGGACACAGGGAGAACATGGAAATTCCACCCAGATGTGGATTCGAACAGGGAATCCCTAGCGCTGAGAGGCAAACGTGCTAACCACTAAGCCACCTTAGTGTGTATATATATATATTATTTCTCATTTCAACAATATAAAAATACTGTACAGTATAGGTGGAACGAGACAGTGTTCTCCAAGAACAAGGTTCTACACATAAAAGCCACGACACAACCAACATAAAGTGCACGTGTGCAAAGAGCATGTGCAAACACAAGGTTCACAATAAATACAGGACAATACACAGTTCAACAAACATCCAAGTGATGGGAGGGAACAGTGCTGCAGATGGTATGCAGTAAACATTAAGTAAGTATGTAAACAGTAAAACATGTGCAAAAAAAAGCCACATGTGCAAAAAAAAAGTTGTCCATGGTTATAAATGTTAAAGAGTTTGTAGTAGCAGCAGTTTTTTATAGATGTGCAAAGAAATGTGTGCAACATGTGAGCAGCGGATTGTTCATATTTGGTTTCCAGCAGTATGTGTATGAGGTTTTTCCAGTATATTGTATAAAGTACAAGATAAAAGTTTGGACACGCCTCCCTCTTACACTCAGTTCCACATAAGCTGGTTATTCTGCACTTACAGACTGTAGTCCATAAACAGATGTTCCAGTGTAAATCATCAGATTTGGGTTGGGTCCCGGAACCTATCCCGATACTAATAGAGGAAAGGAGGTGGAAATGCATGAAGAGGTTGCCAGTCTTATTGCAAACACATTCATACACACAAACAATTTAGCATCACCAATTCTTTCACTAGAATAAACGAAGTGTTTTTTTTAACCTAGGAATTAATTACAGCGAGTCGTCAGCCACTGCGCCACCACGCTGTCCGCTGCATGTTCAGGTTAGCGTGATCCACTGTGTTTTTAAAATGCTGTATTGATATTTGTAAATGAGGGTGATTTATTCCACCTCGGTCCCACTCAGCTTCTCAGCAGAAACAGCTACACTACGGCGTGACTGCTCCTCTGCACCGGCGTCACGCACACAAAGGAAGCGCCGGTTATTAAAACAAAGCACGGCGCGTGAAACACTTCTGTCGAGCTCCTGCCTCAAATGTCGTTTCAGCTTCACTCTGAGACTTTGTAATTACAGGAGTCATTGATTCTTTCACTAACTCTGAGGTAATTAAAGCAGCAAATCTAAAATGTCACAGGTTTCAGCGGAGCACATCAGCAAGGAAGTGCTGCTTGAATTTTCCTCCAGATAAAGGTCACGGCCCAAAAATTCAGCTTAAAGTGTCGACCTCAGCATCATCTTACTGTGATGTCACAGCTTACAAACCTCATTACGACATCGTACTAAATTATATTAAGTAGGGGGAGCGGTTGTGGTTTATGCCTGTATGTAACGTTCCATAATTGTTCTAGTGTTTGCTTTCAAACACTGACAGGTTCCAAATTCAGGATCAGTAAAACAAACATGGGGATGCAATAGCACTGGATCAAATGATAAAGACATTTGTTTTGCATTCTGTACTTACACACAGAGGAATCTGACCTCCACATTTAACCCATCCAAGCAACGAAACACACACACACACATACACACACTGAGTAAACTGAGCACACATGCCCGGAGCGGTGGGCAGCCCTGTACAAGACTCCTAGAGAGCAAATGGAATTATGTGAATTGCTCAAATGCACTACAGCCATAGTACTTGGTGGGACCGGGAATCAAACAGGGGACCTTCAGGTTGCAAGGTGGTTACTTTAACAAAAACCTGCAACTTCCCCAAAGAGAAACACCAATAAATTCCATCCATCCATTATCCGCTTTTATCCTCTACTAGGGTCGTGGGGGGGTTCCCCATGCCCATTCAGGGGAGAACGTTTCAGGTGCTGGGCAGGACGACGGCAATTAATTAATATAATAAAAGCAATATAAACGTAGGCAGCACGGTGGCTTAGTGTTTAGCATGTTCTCCTCTCAGCACTAGGGATTTCCGGTTCGAATCCCCATCTGGGTGGAGTTTCCATGTTCTCCCTGTGCCTGTATGGGTTTCCTCCGGGTTCTCCGGTTTCCTCCCACAGTCCAAAAACATGGATCAAGTCAATTGAGTTCTCCAAATTGCCGCATATAGAGTGTGTATGCATGCGTGTTTGTGTGAGTGAGTATGTGTGGGCCGGGCTCCGCCCACCCACCTGCAGAGCATTATGGGAATTTTTAATAGGGAGTTAAAATGGTTAAAAATGTTTATATTTGTACAGGGATTTATGTTGTGATTGTGTTATTTGGGAATAAGGGATTGGGAATGCTCTGGGTACATTTTGGGGTAAAGTTCGGTTGCACGGGTGTGCAATGGATGTGTTCAGTTAACGGGGTGATGACGGGGAGCGCATAAAAGAGACAGAGAACCGTGGATAATGACTGTGCGATGAACAGGACTAATAAAAGAGCAAATAAAGGTCCTGTCTAAGACCATGCTGGACTCAAGTGGAAGTTCTTCCAGCTTTCCCCAAAAAATCGCACAGGTTTAAGCAGAGGGCGTGGTAGCTCAGTGGTTAGGGCGTTGGGATATCAATCTGAAGGTTGTGGGTTAAAATCCCAGGTCCACTGAAGTTACCAATGTGGGTCCTTGAACAAGACCCTTAACCCTCATTGCTCCAGGAATGTTGTGATGAACCCTGTGCTCACCTTGTAAGTCGCTTTGGATAAAAGCATCCAATAAATGACTAAAATGTAATGTAATGTAATGTAAATGATTATCAGTGTGCAGGAACAATGTGCAACCCATGATACTAAGTATGAGGGCAAGGTAGCTCAGTGGTGAGGGTGTTGGGCTATCAATTTGAAGATTGGGGTTCAAATCCCAGGTCCACTAAAGTTACCAATGTGGGTCCTTGAACAAGACCCTTAACCCTCATTGCTCCAGGGATGTTGTGATGAACACAACCTGTGCTCACCTTGTAAGTCGCTTTGGATAAAAGCGTCCAATAAATGACCAAATGTAATGTAATACAAATGGAATGATTTTCTATCAGCATACAGCCTAAAAGTGAACTAACTGGCATCCTAACGGCAGAGGTACCAACACTTATGGTTCTCTCAGTTAGTTGCTCCATCAAACTGCATTACAGGATTAAACTTCAGCCCTGCATGAAGTCCTGACCCAAAACCTGACCCAGCATAATGGAACACAGAGCTAAACTAACCACCCAACATCCCATTAACAAAAGGGTTTCTACGGGTTCTATCCTGTGGGACAGAGCCAGGATCTCTTTACAGGTCTATACAGTTTACGATCAGCTGTTTCCACTGAAGCTCTGTGTGTGTCAATGGAGAACTGCTATGATTTAAGCCACTGGGATAACCTTTAATCATGTTGTGCTTCCATTTGCTCTCATTCACTCAGGTATGTCGTGACATTACTGTAATTACTCTGCCATCATTTCACAGTCCATTACTGAAGCACAATCCCGATGTGCTTTCATTACAGAACAGAACTGACTTTCAGGACACACACTCCGTCTCCTCCCATCACACCGGGGTTTCAGGGACAAACTCTCCAGTGCAGAAGACAATCAGCCAGTTTCAAAACAAAGCTTTAAACTTTTAATGGGCAATCATTAGCGGTAATGAGGGGTAATTAAACACACACACATACGTTCACAAGGACGGCTGTGTCTCGGTTTGCTTGTTAACCTCTACTATAGTGTTTATCCTTGTTTATGTATTCTCCATTCATTCTTTCACTTTCTTACCCGTCGATCGTCATCAGTAGTCATGCACCGAAGGGAAAAAGCCAAAACAGAATGAAGCTGAACGCCTGACATGGCTGAATAATTTTAGTTATCAAACATTTGTTGCATTCCAACTAATCAGGGATGTGAAGGGGGGGGGGGGGTGTTCTCCCTGTGTCCTCATGGGTTTTATCCATCCATCCATTATCTTCCGCTTTATTCTCTACTTTATCCTCTGCGCTGAGCAGATACACCCTATCTATCACTGGGCACACTCACACAGACACTATAAATGGGGCAATTTGGAGAATTTTATTGACCTTAAGCCATGTTTTTGGACTGTGGAAGGAAACCGGAGAACCTGAAGGAAACTCACATGGACATGGGGAGAACATGGAACCTCCACCCAGATTGGGATTCGAACCGGGAATCCTTAGTGCTGAGAGGAGAACATGTTAACCACTAATCCACCGTGAAGCCCGCCACATGGGTTTACTCTGGGTTTTTCGGTTTATTGCTATAGTCCAAAAACATGGATTTAAGATAAATTGCCCCTATATAGTGTGTGTGTGTGTGTGTGTGTGTGTGTGTGTGTGTGAGTGAGAGTGTGCCCAGCGATAGATGGCGCCCTGTCCTGGGTGTATCTGCCCAGCACCTGAAACGTAGGAAACCTAGTAGTCCCTAGTATAGGATTTAAGCAATAAATAATTGTTTCAAATATATACAACTCAAAAGTCTGTGTGTGTGTGTGTGTGTGTGTGTGTGTGTATTCATCTTAATGTATTCAGGTATATTTTTATATTCCATTAGTGGTTGATCTCAGTGGAGATTAAATCATCGATCTGACAAACCACCAGCAGCCACATTACAGTTAGTGACAAAGTAATATTAAAACGCTGACCTGCTTTTTTTCCTTTACCTTATTTTTATTTCTCTGTTCTCGTTCTACCCCACCAGCTGTTCATTTTTCTTTCCCCACCTTCTCCTTTACTCTAAACGTTCCTAAAAGCTCATTAAGGGTCCATCATTTATCTCTAACCATGTTGCTGCAGAGCTCTCGGTCTCCCGCTGTGTTTTTAGACGTGAAATCTCCTCAAACATCACGGTCGCATCCCCACGTTTTACTCTAAACCTCCAGCGTTAATCGAAAATCCTGTCACGAGATTTCGAAGTACGAGGGCCGCCACAATAACAAAGCATCGTCTGAGAATCGTGAAAAGGTTAGGACACTGCAGCTTTAACAATGACTTGGACTTAAACCCTGTGCCGACTAAAACAAGGACTAAAACCCTGTGCCGAGTAGCTGATTGGCTCTCTAGATTTTTTTTGTATCTTAAAGCAGTTTGTTACCAAATTATGTGTAAAATGAATTACTGCTGTAAAAGCACATTATAAATATTTATGTTTAATACTATGGTTTTATCTTCAGACTTATCATTGAACAGACTGCTACAAAAATAATATATAAAATATAAAAATAAGGAGTGGCATGGTGGCTTAGTGTTTAGCACGTTCTCCTCTCAGCTCTAGGGATTCCCGGTTCGAATCCCCATCTGGGTGGAGTTTCCATGTTCTCCCCGTGTCCGTGTGGGTTTCCTCCGGGTTCTCCGGTTTCCTCCCACAGTCCAAAAACATGGATCAAGTCAATTGAATTCTCTAAATTGACCCATATAGAGTGTGTGTGAGTGAGTAGACTGACTACTACAATGATAGATTGGCGTCCTGTCCAGGGTGTATGAGCCCAGCACCCGAAACGTTCTCAACCTTGATGGGCATGGGGAACCCCCGCGACCCTAATAGAGGATTAAGTGGAAGATAATGGATGAATGGAAATAGGAACAAACTTTTGAATGTGATGCCCACAACAATGATGAGAACTCTGTGATCAAAGCCCCCCGTGACCCTAGTAGACGGTAAAGCTGAAGATAATGAATGAATGAATGAATGAATGAATGAATGAATGAATGAATGAATGAATGAATGAATGGAACAAAAACATGGATCGTCTGCACTGGATGCTGCTGTAGAAATAGTAGGAGCAGCAGTTGCAGAAGACACACTAGCACCTTCATCAGGTTCTCTTGCTTTTCCTTTCTCTTGTTATTGAACTGATGATAAATAAACAGTTGGAATATGTCTGTGCAGGTCGTTTGTGGAGCCGGCTCGATATGAAATTTTAATTTTGCAGTCTACACTCTGCCTTTCAACTGCCCATCACATTAAAATGTGTCCAAACTTTACTACATCATTTTCTCCACCTAGCCAGCTGTTTATTTCTGTATTTATTGCACAAACTTCCTCTCCTGTTAAGTGCAGATACACAGACTCCGCCCACATCGGCTCCCAATCAAGAACCGGCTCTCCTCGTTCAATTCAAAGAGTCGACTCTTAGAGCCGGATCGTTGGCGACCGACTCATCACTAATGTAGAAGAGCTTAAAATATGAATGCCCACAGTGTATCATGGAAACATATCCTCCCCTAAAGAGGCTCTGTGACAACACAGTCCCACTGATAATCCTCAGATTTATATCCTACTGATCATCAGAGGCACGGCAGAGGATTTAGCACGGAAAAGAAACATGATGTAACCGCATGAGGAACACTGCTGAACGGATCACAGGTGCAAGTCATTAACACATCACCTATCCCTCACTGCGTGTGGAACAGTCCGACCTCCGGTTCTTTATATAATGCTATTTTGACGTCTCATACTGACAATACATTACAACTCAAAATATAAATATGAACCAAATCTCTCATCTCGTTATCTTCTGCTTAATCCTCTACTATGGTAGCGAGAAGTTTTCCATGCCCATCCGGGGGAGAACGTTTTAAGTGCTGGGTAGATACACCCAGGACAGGTCGCCAATTAATTGCTGGGTACACACTCACACACACATTGTATAGGGGCAATTTAGAGAAGCCAATTTAACTTGAATTTATGTTTTTGGAGTGTGGAAAGAAACCCACACAGACGCAAGAATAATATGGAAACTCCATCCAGATCTGAACCTGTGAATTCTCAGTGCTGAGAGCCACATGTGCGAATCACTACACCAGCACTGTGCCATTTAAGTTGAAACCTGTCCAGATGTTTTCCACACTGTCACCCTATGAGCAGTGGGTTAAGCTCAAGCACCCGCTACAAACCTCAGCATGACAAGATCAGGGGCTTGGGGCTAAAGAACCAGATCTGTGACCTGAAAGTCCGTGGTTTGTTTCCTGGATGCCACTAAGTACTGTGGATGAAGTGTCATTGGGAAAGGCACCTAATTGCTGTGTACAGGGCTGCCTATCGCTCCGGGCATGTTTTCACACTTCAACAAGTGTGTGTGTGCGTGCGTGTGTGTGTGTCACTGCACAGATTGGTTAGATGTGGAGAACAAATGTGATTCCTTAGTGTGTAAGTACAGTAGGCAAAATAGATCACCGTATTACTTTATCAATAGCTTTATCCCTTCATCCATTATCTTCTGCTTTATCCTCTACTAGGGTCGCGGGGGGGTTCCCCATGCCCATCCAGGGGAGAACGTCACTGGGCACACTCACTCACACAGACACACTCTATATGGGGCAATTTGGAGAATTCATTTGACCTTAATCCATGTTTTTGGACTGTGGAAGGAAACCGGAGAACCCGAAGAAAACCCACGCGGACACGGGGAGAACATGGAAACTCCACCTCCACCTGCCGCTGTAAATATATCCATCCATCCATTATCTAACGCCTTATCCTCTATTAGGGTCGGGGGGGGGAGGGGGTTCCCCATGCCCATCCAGAAGAGAATGTTTCGGGTGCTGGGCAGATACACCCAGGACAGGGTGCCAATCTATCGCTGGGCACTCTCACTCACACAGACACTCTATATGGGGCAATTTGGAGACTTCACTTGACCTTCATCCATGTTTTTGGACTGTGGGAAACCGGAGAACCCGGAGGAAACCTACGCGGACACGGGGAGAACATGGAAACTCCACCCAGATTAGGGTTTGAACCGGGCATTCCTAGTGATGACAGGAGAACATGCTAACCACTTAGCCACCATGCCACCCTATCAATCAGTTTTAATGGTAATAATTTGATTTTCTTTTACCTGTCAGTATGTTAAAGTCTTAGTTTTGTATATTTTTATACTTTGAAGTCTTTAAATGGTACTAATTGACATGTTTTAAAAGTCGAGTGAAACATCAGCCTCTAAAAGAGAGAGAGTGATTCACTCTCAGATAAAAGGAGACTAATGTACCGCCGGACGTGTTTGATGCATCGACTTGTTCAGCACAAAGGCAGAGACCACATGCTTTTCTTCCTGAACCACAACAAAGGGTGTGTTCCAAACGAAGAGTTTCTGGCTGTAATTCTGCGAGTAAGTTGTTAACGCTGGCAGCTCTATATGGCATCGGGAGAAACGTCTGAACTCACACTGCCGGGGTTAATCAACTGAACTGTAGACATTTCTTTTTTGCATCTCCTACATAATGTTGCTGAAGCACATTGGAATGGCTGGGTGGTGCAGTTGCTGTAAATCAGACAGCTGCAAGGTCTTTCAGCAAACAGCTTTGAGGATGTCGTGCCAGAGATACGCTTGATATGGTAGAGACGTTATAGCCGTGGAAGCATTAAAATCTCTAATACGTGCCGTGTGACACGGGCTTTCACAGAACATGCTGTCCAACTACAGCAGAGATTGTCAGTTGTGAACTTTTTTTCACATTTAACGTTTATACAAGGGCCCCATATAGAGTGTGTCTGTGTGAGTGAGTGTGTGCCCAGCGATGGATTGGCGCCCTGTCCTCTGCCCAGCGCCCGAGACGTTCTCCCCTGGATGGGCATGGGGAACCCCACCGCGACCCTAATAGAGGATAAAGCGGGAGATAATGAATGAATGAATGAGCTTTTATACAAGGGCGGCACGGTGACTTAGTGGTTAGCATGTTCTCCTCTCAGCGCTAGGGATTCCCGGTTCGAATCCCCATCTGGGTGGAGTTTCCATGTTCTCCCCGTGTCTGCGTGGGTTTCCTTCGGGTTCTCCGGTTTTCTCCCACAGTCCAAAAACATGGATCAAGTTAATTGAATTCTCAAAATTGCCCCATATAAAGTGTGTTTGTGTGAGTGAGTGTGTGCCCAGCGATAGATTGGCGCCCTGTCATGGGTGTATCTGCCCAGCGCCTGAGACGTTCTTCCCTGGATGGGCATGGGGAACCCCACCGCGACCCTAATAGAGGATAAAGCGGGAGATAATGAATGAATGAATGAATGAGCTTTTATACACATTTCCACAAAGTGATGAAAACAAGAAATAAGAGTGTAGTAATTACTATAACACGTCGGTCACATGGACACATTCATACACACACACATACACTCACAGCTGGGGCATCAACTGTTACACACTCTTTAAAAATACCACGATTTTACTTTAAATATAACTGAACTTATTTTATTTACACACACATACTATATAGGGGCAATTTCCATCCATCTATTATCTTCTGCTTTCTACTATCCTCTACTAGGGTAGCGGGGGGGGGGGCCCATCCAGGGGAGAATGTTTCGGGCGCTCTGCAGATACACCCAGGACAGGGCGCCAATCTATCGCTGGGCACACACTCACTCACACAGACACACACACAAACACTCTATAAGGGGCAATTTGGAGAATTCAATTGACCTTGAATCCATGTTTTTGGACTGTGGTAGGAAACCGAAGCACATGGGGGGAAAAAACCCGCATGGACATGAAGAGAACATGTGAACACGGAAATTCCATCCAGATTGGGATCCAAACCTTGATCCTCAGCGCTGAGAGGCGGACGTACTAACCACTAAGCCCCCTTTTCATAACAAACCCAATTTTTAAAGTAATTCTGTATCTAGCTGCTTAATTATGTAGATTATGTACAGAAGCAGTGTGAGTGACACCATGTTTAATGGAGCTGGTTTAATGTGTCTTATATTTGGATTATGCCCTGATGAGATTTTAAGCTTATTTGCATACAATAGGGAAATGTGTCTTTGGGCTCCATTTGCATGTAATTAGCAAACCAGCTGATAAAACTACGAGGTTGCCGGTTTGAGAACCTACGATTTATCGACTTATCTGTACTCGTCTCTAAACTTTCAATTGCTCTTAACAAGCGCATCAGCCGTGTTGTTAAGCCTCTGTCGACATTGGTCACTGTGACCCCTCCACCCTGACCTTCCTGATCCACTTGCTGGTTTCAGGGCACAGACGTGCCATCACTGAGAGTGGTTCTCCTTCAGGTCTGACAGCTGTAAGTGAAATACTATAACCAGCACACCTCGTTACTGTTACTGTAAATGTACTGCGCTCATATAGTTTACCATAATACTGCTACAGCCACCAATCCACACACACACACACACACACACACACACACACACACACACACAGTGATGAATCATGTTCCGATTAAAGCCGTTTCATTACTGACATCATTCTGTATAAATACACTCATATCAATACCTCCATTTATTTATACCATTTATAGATAAAGAGAAAGGCATGACCTTCATGACATCATTCTGATAGCTGTTGCTATGGCAACAAGAAAATCAAGAAACTAAATAAACGGAAAATAAATACTGACCACTGTGGAACAACTGTTGTGAGTTAAAGGTGTTATGTTTCTCTCTTTCTCTCTCTCTCTCACACACACACACAGAAAGAGATACACACAACTAGATTAAAATGTTTCCTTCTGCATCATCACATTTTCATGTTTATTTATTATATGGAATAACTACAGAAGCACAAACTGGTGTGAACGTAACGATATCTTACCCAAAGTATTTGGAGACCAGACCATCACACGTGCTTTTTAAACATTCATTCATTCATTTATTATCTCCCGCTTATCCTCTATTAGGGTCGCGGTGGGGTTCCCCATGCCCATCCAGGGGAGAACGTCTCGGGCGCTGGGCAGATAGACCCAGGACAGGGCGCCAATCCATCGCTGGGCACACACTCACTCACACAGACACACACTCTAAACGGGGCAATTTTGAGAATTCAATTAACTTGATCCATGTTTTTGGACTGTGGGAGGAAACCGGAGAACCCAGAGGAAATCCACGCAGACACAGGGATAACATGGAAACTCCACCCAGATGGGGATTCGAACCGGGAATCCCTAGCGCTGAGAGGCAAACGTGCTAACCACTAAGCCACCGTGCCGCCTGCTTTTCAAACAACCAATTCCAAATCCATCCATCCATTATCTTCCACTTTATCCTCTATTAGCGTCGGGGGGGTTCTCCATGCCCATCCAGGGAAGAACGTCTCGGGTGCTGGGCAGATACACCCAGTACAGGGTGCCAATGTATCACTGAGCACACACTCACTCACACAAATACACTCTATATGGGGCAATTTGGAGCATTCAATTGACCTTGATACATGTTTTTGGACTGTGGGAAGAAACCGGAGAACCCGGAGGAAACCCTACAGACACGGGGAGAACATGAAAACTCCACCCAGATTGGGATTCGAACCAGGAATCCCTAATGCTGAGAGGAGAACATGCTAACCACTAAGCCACCGTGCCGCCCCTATTCTAAATCCATGAGCAATAATGGTAATAGAATGGCTGCACCAGTAAAAGTTACGACGTTAGAACGACAATTTCTTTGGAGCACAGCGGTCCTGGGTTTGATTTCTGGGCAGTTTGCGTGTGCACTCTGTCTTTATCCAGAGTGCTGGTTTTTATCCCACAGTTCCTAAACAGCAGTTTAGTGGCAATATGAAAATGCCCCAGGTGTGAATGGGTGTATGCTTGTGATGTGCTGGTCTATGTGTCTGCCCTGCCAAGGGTGTTCCCCCACTGAGTGTGCTGCATAACCACATTTACCTTAGTGAGGCTTTTTAGCTTACTTAGAGATTGAGTTTTAAAAACCGGTGGCACATCGATCTCCTTCTCTCTCTCACTTAAAGCTACTTTAGTAAAAACCCCGCTGTATTCTGGAGAAAAGGTTCAGCTCCCGGGCAACCTCACATGCTTGAGGAACGGTACTTTACTGGCTATTTATGATGGTTAAGATGAGTGTGTCTGTGTGGGAGTGTGTGTACCAGGTATATATAACATTGTGAGAATATAAACCAGTCCACACACTCCCATTGTGCAGACCCCTGGGGACTAAAAGCGGGACCTCACACTGTAACTCATTCAGTATTAAAGAAAGTGAAAAGGTTTGGATGAGTCCCTATGAGACGAACTGAGTCTACATAAA
>JAFMOD010001367.1:77603-106908 GCA_019802435.1 Corydoras maculifer | reverse complement strand
GGAGAACGTCTCGGGCGCTGGGCAGATAGACCCAGGACAGGGCGCCAATCCATCGCTGGGCACACACTCACTCACACAGACACACTCTAAATGGGGCAATTTTGAGAATTCAATTAACTTGATCCATGTTTTTGGACTGTGGGAGGAAACCGGAGAACCCGGAGGAAACCCACGCAGACACGGGGAGAACATGGAAACTCCACCCAGATGGGGATTCGAACCGGGAATCCCTAGCGCTGCGAGGCAAACGTGCTAACCACTAAGTCACCGTGCCGCCCTGGTTTTATTATCTTATTTTAAAATGAATTCAGAAACACAAACCATGTGCTTTAAAAGGAGATGTTGACTTGAATTCCCACAGAAACGCTTAAAAAATCTCACGGAAAGCTTTGCCAAAAGAGTGGATGCACTTAAAATAGCAGAGTGGAACAAGTCCTTTTTTCAGGATTTATTATGCCCGGCTTTTTCGGGCTGTGTTTGTCTTTCGGCGCTGTGCATAAACGCAGACTGTTTATTCTGCATGCGCATGAGCAGGTTCTCACTGACTCTGCTGGTATGTGGTGAAATGGTGTATGACGTGAGAGAAGGCGCTGTGTGAGTAATGTTACATTTAGTACTGAACGTACCAAATCCCACCTCTTCTCTCACTGCTGGATTATTAACTGTGTTCATGGCAACTTTCAGGATCTTTGCATAACGTTATGTAATGCATGATGTTGCTACATGTGTTATAATCACTACACAACAAATAAAACTACTGTTATTATGAGGAGCCCACTGCACTTCAACTCAGTCTTAATGGCATTAAACAGAAATAATATAATAATCCATCCGTTATCTTCCGCTTTATCCACTATTGGGGTTCAGGGGGGGGTTCCCCATGCCCGTCTGGGGGAGAACGTCACGGGCACTGGGCAGATACACCCTTTGGGCTTTTGCTGAATATAAACTCACAATATTCAAATATTTTGTCAAAATCAAAATAATTAATGTCCTTTAAATTACATATTCATATACATTTAAAAAAATTTAAGTTTCCTCTCACAGTCCAAAAAACATGGATTCAAGGGGATTTGGGTGCTCCAAATTGCCCCACCCAGATGCCAGGTGATCAGGTGAGTTTAGGTGATGTACATGTGAGATGCCAGGTGATGAGGTGATTTACAGGTGAGGTGACAGATGATCAGGTAAGTTCAGGTGATGTACAGGTGAGATGCCATGTGATCAGGTGAGTTCAGGTGATGTACAGGTGAGATGCCATGTGATCAGGTGATCAGGTGATGTACAGGTGAGCTGAGCAGTTAATGATGATGAAGCAGTTGTGTTTACATGGAGGTGAGGTGTACAGATAGTATTAACGGTGAGGGGATAGAACGTCAGGGTAGGTAGATTTCCACTGCAGTAATCCTATCACATTACACATTTTAATTAATCTGAAAGATTAGTTTCCTGATTACATCTGAACTGCTGTCGTTAGTAATTTATGAGGCGTACAGTGTTACATTTCAGAGGCATGTCCTCCACACTGTTATACATTCTGTACATTTATGATCATGAACAAGTGCAAACAAGCCAAAGCAAAGTGTAATAATATAACACAGATCAGCTGAAACGGATGAAATCATGAACGGACCATCAAACGGACCAAACTCACTCTCTGTGCACCACATTCTCCAACCATCCATCTATCCTTCCATTAGCTTTTGTTTAATACTTTATCCTCAGGTTCCCCATGAGAATGTTCCAGGCTCTGGGCAGATGAAATCACCCATCATTGGCACACACTCACTCACACACAGAAATACACACTATAGGGGCGATTTGGAGCAGCCAATTTACCTTTAAACAGCACCAACTCCACCCAGATAGGAAGTCGAACCTGGATCCCCAGCACTGAACGTGCTAACCACTACTCCACTGTGCTGAATATTCTACCCCAGCTCTTAGCAGCTCATTGCACAAAGCCACATGCATCTCAACATAAAGGGCAATTTCAGCAAATCAATTTTACTTCTATCCTAAAAGATATATAGAGATATATGAAGATAGATTGCGAAAACACATGTTTTTCAAAATATTTGCATGTATGAGTAATTCCACCCATCAAGATTTTTCCAAAAAGAGCTTCATCAGCACAAAATGGAAGAGGACATGGTGTTCCTTTCGTATTCAGGACACATTAACATTTGGACCACACAGATACGTGGTCAGATGCATATCGCTCGGCGTTTGCATTCCGCACGATCAATTTTAAAACCATATGTAAACGGTTTGCGTGACGGTGCAGCTGCGATCAAATGCCGATTTGTGAATAAGAGGCGGAGACAAGGACACAGAATGGAAATATCATCCATCATCGGTCCGTTCGCTGGTCCAGTTCCCGTGCTTCCACTTTAGTGACGGATGCCACAAGATGGCTGAATTTTTAAGCCTTTACTAGCCAATTGCGTGGACGGGAAGTCCTGCAGGACACCCCCAATGGACTTATATAGTTTTCAATTGTTAAATACAGGTCACCTGATCATCCCAGTCTGTACATTACTGTCCTACACTGTTGATGCTGCCCGATCGCTCAAGGAAGTGAGTCCCCCACTGAGTCTTGTTATCTTAAGGAAGAAACCTTGTGAGTACCAACATAACAGGGAGTTTTTTTTGCCACTGATGCTTTACCCTGGCGGCACGGTGGCTTAGTGGTTAGCATGTTCTCCTCTCAGCACTAGGGATTCCCGGTTCTGGGTGGAGATTCCATGTTCTCCCCGTATCTGCGTGGGTTTCCTCCGGGTTCACCGGTTTCCTTCCACAGTACAAAAACATGGATCAAGTCATTTGAGTTCTCCAAATTGCCCCATATAGAGTGTGTATGCGTGTGTGTGAGTGAGTGTGTGCCCAGCGATAGATTGGCGCTCTGTCCTGGGTGTATCTGCCCAGCACCCGAAACGATCCTCCCCCCCCTCCGCAACCTTAATATAGGATAAAGCAGAAGATAATGAATGAATGAATGTTTTACCCTCTCATTTTTGGCACTTAAACAGGTCACAAAATGTGACTGTATTTAGTTTGTGATGCAGCTGCTCAAGCTCATGTTCATGCAGCAAGTAGATGCCTGGCATTAATTTTTATAATTAATTAATCTCATCTTCATATCTTTGACTTAAACCTATGGTCTTCAATCCATTAAAGAGCACGGGCAATTTAGATAGGGTCAAAAACATGGACTTAAGGTAAATTACCTGCCCCTATATATAGTGTGTGGGTGAGTGAAGGTGTGCACAGTGATGGGTTGGCGCCCTGTCCTGGGTGTGTCTGCCCAACACCCATGATGTTCCGACTTCTGCTGGTATAGGATTAAGAGAAGAGAACAGATGGATGGATTTTATATTATTATCTTTCGGATTCAGGCTCAGGTGCTCCTACCTTGGCAGCAACAGAGGAGTTGGGTTTCTCCAGAAGATCCCAGAGTTTTTTCCTCTTCTCAGGACAGCAGGAGTTGTCGAACTCGCCCTCTCCGTCCCTCTCTCGCAGCGTCTCGGCCTCCCTGCGCAGCTCCTCGTTCATCTGCTCCTTCTTCTGATGATAGCGCGCCTGGCAGCATGACTCCAGGTAAATCTCATCAACCCCCCAGTAGTCCAGCTCTTGACCGAATGACAGGGCACACATCTCCTCCATCATGTGCAGCTTGCCTGTGCGGTAGAAGTTCAGGATGCTGGTAAAAGCCCCGGGGTGCCGGTCGAAGAAGTACTCGTTCTCGTTCAGACTGTAATCGTCACACACTTCCATCAGGGATTCGTGTGTGTTGCAGTCGCGCAGTTTGCCCAGGCGGGTGCGCGGGAGCCGGTCCAGGGTTCTCCAGAGCACCTCGTGGTTCAGTCCGCCCACGTTAATCCGCACTCTCCGGGAGCGGGCCTTGGTCCGGATGATTTCGATCGGCTCGGGTGGGAGTGACGTGGACGCCTGGGACCCCTGTGGAACTCCGAGACCCACTTTATCCGCCATCGTGGCTCGGACAGAATAAGGTCTTTACGAAGAACAGAAAAAGTACTTATGATAAATTTTAGCTGAGAGATATGGGCGAGCATGAGCTCACTCTTAATGTGCCGCGACCCGTCTGATCAGCCATCGCTCAGTTCAGTGAAGGGAGGAAACCGGTGGCTTGTGATGGGAGAGTTTTAGGTGTCAGGTTGGGAAGGTGGCTCTGAATTCTCCATCAGCCCATCTGGAAAGACTGAAACTCTGTTCTGACCAGAGGAAGAAATAAATGGTGGTTCCTCATCACACCAATACCCACATGACTGAAAAGGAAAAATAATTATACGTACAGTTAATTGACAGAACATACTGTAACATGCATACCTTAAGTTAGGGTTTGATTCCCAGCTGCGTGAACAGGGTTCTTTTTGTGATATAAACTAGACAAGTGAGAGACTGAAGTGTTTACATGTCTTGTGTGGAACTGGCAACCTGTTCCACATTTTCCCCATATAGAGTAGTATGAGATCAATACCAACTAAAATAGAATTATTAGCTTAAAGATACATAAATATATTAATTAATTTATTTTCAGGCACTGGGTGGGATGATGGTTTATTGGTTAGCATGTTTTCCTGGTTCGAATCCCCATCTGGCTGAAGTTTCCATGTTCTCCCCGTGTCCGCATGGGTTTCCTCCGGGTTCTCCGGTTTCCTCCCACAGTCCAAAAACATGGATCAAGTTAATTGAATTCTCCAAATTGCCCCATATAGTGTGTGTCTGTGTGAGTGAGTGTGTGCCCAGCGATGGATTGGCACCCTGTCCTGGGTCTATCTGCCCAGCGCCCGAGACGTTCTCCCCTGGATGGGCATGGGGAACCCCACCGCGACCCTAATAGAGGATAAGCGGGAGATAATGAATGAATGAATGAATGTTTTCCTGGTTCGAATCCCCATCTGGCTGAAGTTTCCATGTTCTCCCCGTGTCCGCATGGGTTTCCTCCGGGTTCTCCGGTTTCCTCCCACAGTCCAAAAACATGGATCAAGATCAATTGAGTTCTCCAAATTGCCCCATATAGAGTGTGTTTGAGTGAGTGAGTGTGTGCCCAGCGATAGATTAGTGCCCTGTCCTGGTTGTATCTGCCCAGTGCCTGAGACGTTCTCCCCTGGATGGGCATGGGGTACCCCCTCCCCCCCCCACACACAGACTTCTGCATACCTTAAGGTAGGGTTTGATTCCCAGGTGCCTGAACAGGGTTCTCTCTGTGATATAAGCTGGATAAGTGAGGGACAAAAGGTGTGTACATGTCTTGTAAGGAACTGGCAACCTGCTTCACATTTTCCCCATAGAATAGTAAGAGAGCGTTACCAACAAAAATAGAAGAAGTGGCTTAAAGATGATTAAACATATTAATACATTTATTTTCAGGCACACATTCAGTACCCAAAACGTTCTCCCTTGGATGGGCATTTGGAACCCCCCCCCCCATCACCTTAGTCTTTAGTATTGATTTAAGCAGAAGATAATGAGATGTGATGAGACTATCAAGAGCTTCAGTGCCTTCGATTGCAAGCTCACAGTGGCAGGACTGGGACTGCACCCGCATGGCTGAACAGACGGCACCCGTGGGGGGGAAAGGCTGAACCAAGAGCAGTGGACGATAATGAAAGGTAATTAACGCACCTGCCAGAGGTTCCACTAATATTTAGAGTGCAGCAGTGGGACGCGGGAAGTGGGACAGGACGTGACCTAAAAGGTAGAAAGGGTTTGCTGTGGCGACGGGAACATGGCGTGAAGATGGCATGCATCTCGTATTGATTTCAGTATGTTAATAAAATTAGTGTACCGTCTTCATTGTGGCCCGGGACAGGACACATACGCAAACATGTTCAAGTTTAATGCTCTATCAGCTCTGGGGATCCGGGTTTGAAAGCTGATCTGGGTGGAGTTTGCATGTTCTCCCCACATCTGTCTGGCTTTTATCTGCGTTCTCCGATTTTCTCCCACAGTTGAAAAACATGGAATTAAGGTTCGCCTGTTATTAAAATTATTAAAATTAAGATTGCCCCTATATATTTAAATTGTGCCTATATAGTGGGTGTGTCTGTGAGTGTGTGCCCAGTGATGGATTGGCACCCTATCCTGGGTGAATCTGCCCAGTGCATGAGACATAAGAATGTTTAGGGTGGTGGGCAGATACACCCAGGACAGGGTGCTAATCCATCACTGGGCACAAACTCATTCACTTACACAGACACACCCACTATATAGGCACAATTTACATATATAGGGATGGGCACTCTGGATGGGCATGGGGCAGCCCCTCCCCCCTGACCCTAGCAGAGGATTAACTGGAAGATAATGGATGGATTGAGCATGGATATTTATAATCTTTATAACAGGTAAATAAATGTATTCCATTTTCAACCCTGACTTGACGTTCTGAATGACACTCCTCATTTATTTCCTTACATTGCACATCAGGTTATAGATTAGAGGTCATTTGCACTACTCTGTATTTTGTTAATGTTGCTCCTAGGCATCAAAAAACAGGGTCTATGTTTTCGAGGACTCTAGTTGGTCAGCTGATGACCTTATGAGTTGTCCACACTCAAGTGCTAAATTAACATGTCCAACAAGCACATTAACATGCACACACACACACACACACACACACACACAAATACATCTCTAAACACACATCCGCACTGATAAATGAACACCGTAGGTGGTAATGTATAACAGTAGGTGCTTAATTAAACACCTTAACACATACAGAGTTCTGCAGACACACACAAACACACACACACACACACACATTCACACAGAGCCAAACTGCTACACTGGCATTACCATTTTTTCATTTCTCTTTTAAAGAATCTATTCAATAAGAGTGATGTTTCTGTATATCTTTATATCTGCAAATTCATATTTTTATGTATATTATATGTTTAGCTGTTTACACATATATTTACACATACAGTATACACATTTAATGTACATTTTTATCAGTAACATCATTAATTATTGAGTAATTCTTGAAATAAATCTTAAAAATGTAAATTGGAGGCTGTGCAGGATTATAATGTGTTTATCCAGCATGGCAGACTGCGATTTTGGATTACGGTGCTCGAATTCTGGAAACCTTTTCACCTTGTATGTTTTATTCATTCATTCATTCATTATCTTCCGCTTATCCTCTATTAGGGTCGCGGTGGGGTTCCCCATGCCGATCCAGGGGAGAACGTCTCAGGCGCTGGGCACCCAGGACAGGGCGCCAATCTATCACTGGGCTACTAAATATCAGATTAAATTAAAAATAATAAAACATTATACATATTATATTCAATTCACATTCTATGCTGATTATGCTGCTTAACACCTAAACAAATAAGGTATATTCTTTATGTCAGTTATTGGATTAAGTCAGCTTAAGCACTTGAGGTGTTTCCTGCACAGAGTACTTTTCGAATGCAGGTGCATTCGACAGCAGCCAGTAAACACAAACTCTGAGACAGTTAACACCATGTTTCAGTGTTACAGGTTTTTTATGGCGTCATTTTTTTGCTTAATACCTTTTATTACATTTTGCACCTGACAGTATAATTATTAGCTTTTTTAATCATTCTGTATTAAAGCTTTATCTATTTAACATTTCAGCTGCTGATTAAACACTACACTTTAAATACTATACAACATAAGCTTCTTCATGTTCTTATTAAATGTAATGTGCACTGCTGAATAATTCCCCCGATATTGTTAATCCACTTTGTATGTGTTAAGTTTATGATGGTGGGTGTTTCAGATGAGGTTTAATATTCCATCATGAAACTAAACAAAGTCTTTCTATCTGAAAGTCTATTTGAAATATTCAGTCTAGCAGTGCTTTTTTATCTATAGATTTATAAACATTTAAATTCCATCCTGAATTTCACACCACCACTAATGACTATCACTAATAACACTACTATAAAGTGTTACAGCAACATGTGTGTGTGTGTGTGTGTGTGTATGAGCTTACCTATCTGAAGTAAAGCTGTTTTGGCATGCAAACTGTCCTTCACACAAGAGGGATTGATAGACAGACTGAGAGAGATGGAGTAAAAGAGAGAAAGGAAAAGCCGGGATGTGCTGCTCCCGCTGATCAGACTTCAGACATTTCCATCCTGCCCTCGGTTTGAGTGAAACAGTTCACCTAAAGCAAAACCAGAGCAAAATGAAGAGAGTGTACTGGAGCAGAGCTGCGTCCATCTGCTGACAGAGTGTGTGCATGTGTATGTGAAGGAGGAGGTGCGTGTGAGAGAGTGAGAGAGAGAGAGAGAGAGAGAGAGAGAGAGAGGAGGAGAGAGTGAGGAGCTGCACCACATTGTGGAAAGAAAGAGAAAATGCATCACAGAATGCATAATTCACACAACTTGATATACCCAGGGGGTATTATTTCATAAATAGGACTTAATTAACATCGACGGCACGGTGGCTTAGTGGTTAGCATGTTCTCCTCTCAGCACTAGGGATTCCCGGTTCAAATCCCAATCTGGGTGAAGTTTCCATGTTCTCCCCGTGTCCGCATGGGTTTCCTCCGGCTTCTCCGGTTTCCTCCCACAGTCCAAAAACAGGGATCAAGGTCAATTGAATTCTCCAAATTGCCCCATATAGAGTGTGTGTGTTTCTGTGTGAGTGAGTGTGTGCCCAGTGATAGATTGGCGCCCTGTCCTGGGTGTAACTGCCCAGCGCCCGAAACGTACTCTCCCTTACTTTAAGCTTGCTAGTTAAAATTGCAATCAATTAAATAAATTGATAAAAACATAACTTACATAACAGATAATGTGTCATGTAAGCATTTTATGGTGAAACCATAAGTTTATAAAAACATTTTAAATATATGTCAGTAATATATTACTGATATCTACAGGAATCATTTCAAACAATATAAGGGGCACTTATTATTATTATGGTCTACTTGTATGAGTTTGGGCACGGGCTGCGTCTTGTCCCGTCACTTTCATGGCATACAGAAAGGATGCTTAAAAGTCTTTCACCACTTTCACTACTTAAAAAAAAACATCATAAAAATCTGATTTTAATATTATTCTATATTAGGTTCGTGGTGGGGTTCCCCATGCCCATCCAGGGGAGAACGTTTCGGGCACTGGGCAGATACACCCAGGACAGGGCGCCAATCTATCGCTGGGCACACACTCACTCACACACACACACTCTATATGGGGCACTTTGGAGAACTCAATTGAATTGATCCATGTTTTTGGATTGTGGGAGGAAACCGGAGAACCCGGAGGAAACCCACACAGACACAGGAAGAACATGGGAACTCCACCCAGATGGGGATTCGAACCGGGAATCCCTGGCGCTGAGAGGAGAACATGCTAACCACAGTGCCGCCCTGATTTTAATATTAATTTTATAATTTCGTTCTGATACAACAAAGTTTATTTGAAGTATAATTACCAAAAGTATTAATATATAAATCAATAGTTACAAAATACTGACTGGCAGTTGCAAATCTGAAAAGTCAGATGTCCCTAAAAGCATTTTCTATAATGGAGATGTCAATGATTAATTATTCATTCATTCATTATCTTCCGCTTATTCTCTATTAAGGTCGCGGTGGGGTTCCCCATGCCCATCCAGGGGAGAACGTCTCGGGCGCTGGGCAGACAGACCCAGGACAGGGCGCCAATCCATCGCTGGGCACACACTCACTCACACATACACACTCTAAATTGGGCAATTTTGAGAACTCAATTAACTTGATCCATGTTTTTGGACTGTGGGAGGAAACCGGAGAACCCGGAGGAAACCCACGCAGACACGGGGAGAACATGGAAACTCCACCCAGATGGGGATTCGAACCGGGAATCCCTAGTGCTGAGAGAAGAACATGTTAACCACTAAGCCACTGTGCCGCCCATGATTAATTATATTGTTTATAAAAATCTGTATTTATGTCAAGTATTAGAACTTCACACACGTCAATATATTAGTAATTAATTTCCTGTTATTTTGGTTTCAAGTGCAAACTTTGTGCAAAAGCTTCCAATGAGTACAAAATAGTGTTTGTGTGTGTGTGTGTGTGTGTGTGTGTGTGTGTGGGCAGTAACCATAGAAACACCAATCATAGTGTAACACAAGTGATATTTTGGCACAGTGAGCATGTTATGCCTGCAAGCCAGTAATACACAACATTATCAATACAAATGATTAGTGGTCCTGTGTGTGTGTGTTCGTGTGTGTGTGCGCAATTGCATTTTGTGCATTCACAGATTACATTAGCATATGCATTTTCCTTTGTAAATGTGTGTGTGTGTGTGTGTGTTTGTGTGTGGGCGGTTGGGTGGATTTCTAAGGACTGTGTGTTCAGACAGTCTGAATCTGAATCAGTTAGTGTTCGCTGTTCTTAGGCCAAACCTAATCCATACAAACCAGACTGCTGTTGGTCCTGTGCAGTTTGGCTTGTTCTCCTCAACCCCACACCACTGTTTTGTGTGGGTACTGTAACTTCCACAGCAGTGTGTGATTGAGTGAGGTCCTGAGATTACCTGGCGTTCAGCCCAGGGGATATTCCTGCCATAAACCAAGTGTTTTCCGAACACACTCCAGTTTCAAGGCAACCCTTATCGAGATTAATAAAACGGGTAGTTCTGGTCCTTAAATCTGATTGGCTGAGTCATTTGTCCAGCCATGACATTATTGACATTAAAGCACACTTAACTCTTGATGATGGGTTACATTCAGTACAGTACTCTAATAGTTCTGATATCTTTGGAATATTTGGGAAAAACTTTTTTTTAAAGGTAAGGGTCATGATTTTATTCATTTAGCAATAAGAGCTTTACAGAGTCACATGTTTAAAAGATTCCTCTGCTGTTTTTATAGTAGAGCTGTTTTAGTGTATATTTACCACATACATACACACACACACACATACACACACAAGATTTAAAGACTAAATTAAGCATTTAATTAAACTGTACTCTTTGTGTCTGAAGCATATTAAGTTAATTAGCTTTACCTCTGGCACTTTAATGGGGTAAACAGAGCTTAGTTTAGGTGTGGAATTCACCTCATGTGTGGTAATAGAACACACACACACACAGGTTATTGTTTATGTAGTGTGTACAGTGTTTTTTTCAACATGGGATTTCTTTATTTACTTCGGTGTTTGGAGATTAAGGTTCGAATTCCAATCTGGTTGTAGTTGTCCATTTGTGTTTTCTCTGAGTTCTCTGGTTTCCGTTCTGAAATGGATGCTCTTAATTCATTCATTCATTATCTTCGGCTTTATCCTCTATTAGGGTCGCGGTGGGGTTCCCCATGCCCATCCAGGGGAGAACATCTCGGGCGCTGGGCAGATACACCCAGTACAGGGTGCCAATCTATCACTGGGCACACACTCACTCACACACTCTATATGGGGCAATTTGGAGAACTCAATTGACTTGATCCATGTTTTTGGACTGTGGGAGGAAACCGAAGAACCCGGAGGAAACCCACGCGGACACGGGGATAACATGGAAACTCCACCCAGATGGGGATTCGAACCGGGAATCCCTAGTGCTTAGAGCAGAACGTGCTAACCTCTAAGCCACCGTGCCGCAGCTCTTAACTATATTATATATATATATTATCTCTATGGGTGTGTATGTGTGAGTGAGTGCGTACCCAGTATTGGATTGGTGCCCTGTCCTGGTATCTACCCAGCACCCAAAACCTTCTCCCCTGTATGGGCAACTAGTGGAGAATTAAGAGGAAGATAAAGCGATTTGAGAAATCAAAGGTTTTTAGTTTCTCTACTATTGTTGAAATTGAGTTTATTAGATGCTGATAGTTAAATAGTTAAATAGAAAATGTGTTCCTAATTTAAAAATGAATTGAAAATCTCCAAACTAGCACAGATTATTCATTGAACAGATTGAATTTGCAGTAGTGAAGCATTAGGAAATAGCTTTTCTCTGTAAAATGTCACCCCCAGTTTTTTTTTTTACTTTTTGGCCTTCATTTTTTGGAACATCAAAAGCCGGAATAGAAATCTGGCATTTCAGAAGGACATGGGTCAGAGCCCGTTGACCCCGGAGGCAGATGGTAGAAGTAAATATATAACACAGGCCCAAATTTGGCATCAAGGTGTATATACAGTAGATGTCCAAGTGCACATGGGACACCACAGACTCCTTCTGTCACAAAGATTTCTTTTTCAGTTTATAAGTGCACACAAAATACTGTAGAAATGGTTCTACCCAAAGCTTTGAAGCTAGTACCAAAACGCTTCTGATTTTTGTATTTTGCCTGTATATATATTTAAGGCATTACTGTTATTTTGCAATTTTGTACTTTTGACATTAGTAAGTCAGACATATGATTCCATTCACCATGTGATGTTTATTAACATTACCGGTCAAAGATTTGGACACACATCCTTCTTCCCCCATATAGAAAATAAGAAGACTTATTGCACCATCAACATGTAATAATCTTAGTCTTTTTGGCTAGGACGAGCCATTAACAAGGATCACACTGATCATATGGTGTGGATGCTCTCTCTAGTGTATAAAAGTAATATTACACTTATTACATTTTTTTACATGGTAAACGCTGCATTAGTCTCTATGGCCGCATTTTACTTTTATGTTCATTAAAGAGCATTATTTCCTGAATGCAGTACAAACAGACCCGTTATCCAAAATATTTATTAATAATTAATTGAGCTTTAAGATCAAAGATGGAAAAACATACCATTACCAAATATGTTATTACAGTTGTGTTGCACTGGGGGGCGCTAGAGTTTCCCTTGTAACTACCAGACCTCTGCTTTAATCAATTAGATTCCGTAAACAATTCGGTAGAGATCAAATATTAAGTAGTTTAATTAATGATCAATTATTTAGCAGAAGTATTACGTAGTTTTTTTCGTCAAAAAAGCTTTTAAAAATAAATTATTACTTCGAATTATGTTGTTTAAATTTAATTAATATTAAACACAAAAAAATGGAAAGGTTACATGCAGAGAAACATCTCATCTCAGGGACGAGGGTCGCGGGGGGAGGGGGGGTCCTCATGCCCATTCAGGGGAGAACATTTCAGGCACTGGACAAAAACATCCAGAACAGGGTGTCAGTGCATCACACTCACTCACACACAGACACACACACTTACACTATATGGGACCATTTAGATTCACCTTGAATCCAGGTTTTTAGACCGTGGGAGGAAACCTATGCGGACACATCAAGACCAAGGAAACTCTACCCAGGTTGGGATTCGAACCTGGATCCCTAGCACTGAGAGATGGATGTTTCCTCCCACAGTCCATAAGCATGAATTCAAAATATATTTGCTGCTTTAAATTGCCTTATCTAAATTGCCCCTATATAGGATGTGTGTTAGTGAGTGTGCCTGGCGATGGATTGGCACCCTGTCCTGGGTGTATCTGTCCAGTGCCTGAAATGTTCTCCCCTGAATGAGCATGGGGAACCCTAGTCCCTAGTATCAAATTAAGTGGAGGATAATGAGATGAAGTAATAAGCATGTGGGGATGAGGGTTCGAATCCCAATCTGGGTCGAGTTTCCATGTTCTCCCTGTGTCTGCGTGGGTTTCCTCTTAATGCTCTTGATTGCTCCCATACAGTGTGTGTCTGAGTGAGCGGTAGATTGGTACCCTGTCTTAGGTGTATCTGCCCAGTGCCCAAAACATTCTCCCCTGAATGGGCATGGAGAACCGCGAGCCCAGAGGGGAACTAGATTAGTTTTGTCTGAACCATTTCTTATTCACTTAACTGTCTGTCTGTTAAGCTACCTCACTCTGTTCACCTGTTCTCCTTTAATTCTTGATGACATCATGTCTTCTGTGTTGAGTGTTTTTCCTTTGTCCCCCCGTTGTGTTAATGCTTCGTGTAAACCTCAAACTCCTCTGCCGCATTTAATCAGTCCGGTCTGTGTTTGTGCCTGGTTTGTAATTATTTATTTTGCCTCGTGTAAACTCGGTAGTGTCCTGGTACACACATTTTAATTGCCTGGTAAACAGAAAAGAACACGAATGTGGATAAATATGTGATGACGAAGCTGCATGAGACTGCAGAACATCTTTACAGTACAGTGTTGTGCTTCACAGTACAGGGTTTGTTGGTAAAGGAATAAACAAATTGGCCTCTGGTTTTTGGTTTTGGTTTTATTTCTAGTATAGGGAAACCTGGCTTATGGTTTTGGGTCCATCCTGTGGAACACACCATGGTGGAGGATTCCATAATACAATCCTTTTGCTGTGACAAATAAATTTATCAGGTTATTCCATTCATTAGTGTGATGTGCTCAGAAAAAAGCCCTTTAAACGAAGCCATTAACCCAATACATACAAATATAACATGAGCATGTTAAGAAACTAAGTTAAGACACAACATGTTAAGACACTAAGTTCACAGATGATGAGTGGGGACACGTTAATGGATGCACTAATGGTCGGAGATCTTTTTCTTTTCATATTAGTGCAGCGTTTTTGATTACACAAGAGGAAATTGTCACAATAACAGCAGCTGTAATACGATCTGCATGAGGCGAGATGGTGTATAAAACCTTGGTACATGCACGCACATGGACACAGATATACATCCTCGCTGCGAGGCATCTGGACCACACCGAGGTAGGAACATCTGTATTTCTTTAATAAATCCACGGTCTCATATTACAGTAGATTAGTGTAGTGTGGCTTCTTAATTACTGCTACCCAGAACTGAATTAACAGAGTACACGAGGGTGGGTTCTGCATGATTAGTGCATTGATTACATTATGTGCTTTCCTACTCATCACCATCAGTACTTTGTTTTGTAGTTCATCACTCCCTGGGTGGCTTTAACGCCTTACGTATTTCATTAAATAATAATAACAATACGAGAGACTAATGTGAGGCATAAAATGACCCGCAGCTGTAAAATTGTAAAAGGTGAGTACAGGATTTGTTGATCTGTGAGATAAATGCTGCACATAAGTTTCTGATCAAAAGACCAAAAGGATAAGGCATTAACAAAAATATTGAATTATTACAATTCTACTAAAAATCACTAATTGATATTCTGATACAATTTATTGGTCCCTATACAAAAACAGAAGACATATTACAGATATTCATTTAATAAAAGGTGACAAAATTAATACGCCAAATCAGATTTTAAATTATATTATTATATTATTGCACTTTTTTTTTTATCCATTTATTTTTATTGTGTTAAATACTAAATGTAAATAGTCTGTGCAAATGTGACAACAATAAACTAGTTACTATAGTTATACAAATAGACTATAGTCTATTTGTGTGATGTTTTCATCTGCTCTGTCATTGTTTCACTGTTATTGTTTTATTGTTATTGCTTGTTTTGGTTAATTAGTCGTTAGTTAATGTTTAATTATATATTATAATTTAGAACTTGCTTAGGGCAGCACGGTGGCTTAGTGGTTAGCATGTTCTCCTCTCAGCACTAGGGATTCCCGGTTCGAATCCCAATCTGGGTGGAGTTTCCATGTTCTCCCCGTGTCCTTGTGGGTTTCCTCCAGGTTCTCCGGTTTCCTCCAACAGCCCAAAAACATGGATCAAGTCAATTGAATTCTCCAAATTGCCCCATATAGAGTGTGTCTATGTGAATGAGTGTGTCCAGCAATAGATTGGCGCCCTGTCCTGGGTGTATCTGCCCAGCACCCCAAACGTTCCCTACCGACCCTAGTAGAGGACAAAGCGGAGGATAATGGATGGATGTATGGATAGAATTTGCTTATTCACGGTCACCAAGCCATTATAAATGTTGTATATAAGATTAGGGTGAGTATCCAGGGCTGAAGTATTTAACATTGTTTCACAGAAGCTACAGTGTTCTCAGGTTTTAATTCAGCGGAACCTGAAGTGCGTTTAATCGACGTCCAGCTGTTAAGTTTTAATGAAAATCTGCAGCCATTATGACTCTTGGTTTTAAAGGAGACACATGGTTTTAGGAAAGGGAAACATGTGAGAGAGCATCAGGCTGTAGTCTGTGGTCAGTGTTGGTTTAGAGTCTGCTGCTTACATCCTCTTCTGGGGGTTTCAGTGGATGCTCTGGTTTCCTGCTGCTGCCCAGTAACAAGCCACCATTAGCAACTTCACATTAGTCATCATCCGACCAACGTACAGCATTAAGGATGGAAGCATGTTATTAATGCTTGTCTTGTTCCTGAATATATTACTCATAAGCATTTGTTTTCGGCTTGTATGAGTGAGTACACTTCATGTAAAGTTCCTATTAAAACGTTATATAATATATCAGATTATTTCCTTCTCAGATGTTTGCGGTGGTGCAGTGAGGAAGTGGTTCCCGTCCTGTAGAGTGTCTGAGTAAATCTGTGGGATAATCGATTGATTAATGGACTTGGTGTCTGCGGATTCTAAAACGACCGCTGGGAAATTCCCAGGCCGTCGCGCCACGGTGACGATGTTATAAACTCAGCATTTTTAAAACGCTTATGATATAAAATAACTTTCATTACGACCACACCATAATAAAACCATCCATTTCTAAAACATATGCACTAATCTGGCAGAATGGCAGGATGAATATTTTCTGAGCAGCTTCTGCAGACTGTGAAGTGTGATTAGGCAAAAGGAAGGAAGATGTCCACATCAGGTCAAATACACCATATACCATAAATATCAGTACATACTACTGTGTATGTATGCATTTATATTATATACTATTAGGGTCGCGGGGGGGTTCCCCATGCCCATCCAGGGGAGAACGTTTCGGCCGCTGGGCAGATACACCCAGGACAGGGCGCCAGTCCATCACTGGGCACACACTCACTCAAACATGCACACACTATATAGGGCAATTTGGAGAACTCAATTGACTTGATCCATGTTTTTGGACTGTGGGAGGAAACCGGAGAACCCGGAGGAAACCCACGCGGACACGGGGAGGACATGGAAATTCCACACAGATGGGGATTCGAACCAGGAATCCCTAGCGCTGAGAGGCAAACGTGCTAACCACAAAGCCACCGTGCCACCCCGTAATACTATTATTACAATAAATGATTATAATATTACAGTGGTGCTCTCTATGAGTCTGTCATTAACTTAAAAACGAACCATTTTGGTTTTTCCACCACTTGTAGTATTTATTATTAATAATCTTAATATCAATTAAGGTTGGCAGGATGGTGGGGTACTGGTTCTCGCATCCGCTGGCGATCCCAGTTTAAATCCCATTATTGTCCAATTTCCTCCCATAGTCCAAAAACATGAATTCAGGGTGAATTGGCTGTTCTTAATTGCCCCTATATAGTGTATGTGTGTGTGTGTGCTGTGTGTGTGTTTGTGTGCCCAGCAATGGATTGGTGCCCTGTTCTAGTTGTATCTGCCCAGCGCAAGGAACGTTCTGCCCTGACATGCCCCCCCCTCTCTGATTAACTTTGATGTATGTGCTTCTGTAAAAAGCACATACATAAAAGTTTAGTTACTGATGTGTGTGTGTGTGTGTGTGTATGTGTGCCTGCTGTAGCGTGATTGTGTGTGTGTGAACTGTGTGTGAACATATCATTACTTTTGTTTGCACAGTGCTAAGCAACCAGATTACTGGCTTATCGCAGCAATACATCAAATCTATTCCAGCATCCTGTGTGTTCATGAGCTATATGGTTTAATAAATGTATTCAGTGTAATATAAACATGAAGTTTAATTAACTTCACTTTGTGAGTGTGCAATAAAACTCTGGTTTTTGCTCTGGTATTAGTTAAGTATTTTTTGAGAAACACCAACATGGAGTACAACCTTTCTTTCTGTTAAAACGGGTTTTATAAATGGAATAAGGAACTCGAAGTTGTGTGTTATTGGGAATAAATCACAGCAAAGAGGTGTAACTGTACTCCGCTATGCATCAGACCTAATTTCCCGTAATTTAATACCAATAATCGCTTTATTAATACACAGAAATTAGGGATTGTTTATGTGACCTCATTGATCTTTAACCTTATGATACTCCAACCCTAAACACTGAGACATCCATCCACTATTATCTTCCTCTTTATCCCATTCTAGGGTAAATGAAACTAAAGTTGATGATGTTAAAACTGTTGTCGCTTTAACAGGTTCTCTCCTGACTGACGATGAATCAGAATAAATCTTATCAGTGTGTTATAGAGGATCCTGATGTCGCTTGTCTGGATCAAGTCGACGTGTTTGAGGTAAGTGCACGTGTTTTCAGAAAATGAGGTGAAGCTGAGGCTATTGTTTACACAGTAGATTAATCCGTATGGAAATCTTCATTGCTCGGGTTTATTGCTGTGAGCTGCTGCAGGTGTGTGTGCTCAGGTTCTGAGGTAATAATGAAGAGCTGACGGGAACGAGCCAGCCAGTAACCAGCCCTGTTTTCTTTCAGTTGGTGAACAAAGGGAATGTGGCGGCTCTGGAGTTGCTAAGTCAGAAGGGCCCATCCCACCTGGGCTGCAGAGATGATAATGGTGCCGGACCGATCCATTATGCTGCAGCGAGTGGAAGCTTGAACACAATTCAACTTATAGTAGCAGAAGTCGGACATGAGGGTGAGGTCTGACTCTCTGTGTGCTACATGGGAAAATCCTACATGTTTTGAAGTGACATTATAGAAAATTATATTTATACATTATCACAATGTGTTTAAATGTTTTGTAGATAAATACTTTATCAGTAGCATCCTCAAGTGCCTAAGACTATAAACCCTATTTACTCTCAACATGTATCCATCAACTTCCTCTTAACACAGGGATGACTGACCTTTGCGAATCCTGAGGACAAGTCCGTCCCCCCCAAGATTCAGACCACCAGTCTGCTATTGATATGCATATTATAGCCACCACCCACCCCCAGACTCACTCTTAGGAAGGAATCCTGCATGTTGAAAACTGATTTAGCGATAGATTACCGGTGACTGTTATTAATTTAAAAATGTATGATGTTAAAATTAGTTTTTAGTAACTTTACCTGTCTATATTTATAAAAAATGTTAGATCTATCCATCAATTCATTATCTTCTGCTTTATCCTCTACTAGGGTCTTGGGGGGTTCCCCATGCCCATCCGGGGAGAACGTTTCGGGCGCTGGGCAGATACACCCAAGAAAGGGCGCAAATCTATCGCTGGGCACACACTCACTCACACAGACACACTCTATATGGGGCAATTTGGAGAATTCAATTGACCTTGATCCATGTTTTTGGACTGTTGGAGGAAACCGGAGAATAGTGTGTGAATATAGTGTGTGTTGGTGTGTTGGTGTGCAGAGCTGGATGTTCAGGATGCAGAGGGACGGACTCCTCTACATTTTGCTGTAGAGAAGAATCAGTGGTCCAGCTGTTCGCTCTTACTGGATTTGGGAGCCAATCCAAACCTTCTAAATTCAGCCATGATGTCACCCATTCACCTGGCGATCAGCCGTCAACACAACAACCTGTTAGAGGTCAGTCCTCCCGATGCTACTCATTGTTTTATAAAACAGTTACAATTAATAGAAATACATTCAGATAATAAAATAAGACACTCCGCTAGTCAAGCCTAACACCTTTTTCTCATGATTTCTTTCACAATAATTACAAAATCTTATACCTCATTGCTTTAAGCAACTGATCTGCAGAAGCTGCTGGCTGGTATCTGGTAGATGGTAATCATTGTATTGCCACACAGTTGGCTGATAAGATGTAAAGCTAAACCTAATAAAGCATTTCATAAGTGTGTACACCGAGTTATCAATCTACAGACTTCACTGTGTAACATGCTCCATCGTCAGTGATGCCCAAAATCCATTCATCCATTATCTTCCACTTTATCCTGTATTCGGTTCGGAGGGAGGGGTTCCCCATGTCTATCCAGGGGAGAACGTTTCAGGCGATGGGCAGATACACCCAGGACAGGACGCCAATCTGCCGCTGGGCACACACTCACTTACATAGACACACTCTATATGGGGCAAATTGGAGAATTCAATTGACCTTGATCCATGTGGGAGGAAACCGGAGAACCCAGGGGAAACCCACGTGGACACGGAGAGAACATGGAAACTCCACTCAGATTGGGATTCGGAACGGGAATCCCGAGTGCTAAGAGGAGAACATGCTAACCACTAAGCCACCGTGCCGCCCATGGCTAAAATCATCTGGAAAAAATATGAAAAGTATGAATTCAGGGCACGGTGGCTTAGTGTTTAGCATGTTCTCCTCTCAGCACTAGGGATTCCTGGTTTGAATCCCAATCTGGGTGGAGTTTCCATGTTTACCCTGTGTCGCTGGATACATACTCACTCACTCACCACACACACTATATAGGGGAAATTTACATAGGAGCAACTTGGGGCAACCAATTCACCTTGAATCCTTTTTTTTTTGTGGGAGGAGCGGCACGGCTTAAGCACGGTGGTAAGCATGTTCTCCTCTCAGCACTAGGGATTCCCGGTTCGAATCCCCATCTGGGTGGAGTTTCCATGTTTTCCCCGTGTCCGCGTGGGTTTCCTCCGGGTTCTCCGGTTTCCTCCCACAGTCCAATAACATGGTTCAAGTCAATTGAGTTCTCCAAATTGCCCCATATAGAGTGTGTCTGTGTGAGTGAGTGTGTGCCCAGCAATAGACAGGCGTCCTGTCCTGGATGTATCTGCCCAGCGCCGGAAACGTTCTCCCCTGGATGGGCATGGGGACCCCCCCGCAACCCTATTATAGGACAAAGCGGATGATAATGAACGAATGAAAGTATGAATTCAGGAAATGAATGACGTGAATGCAGATCACTTTTAGCAAGTGATCTGCATTTTCTCTGCAGGTTTTGTATCAGTGGTTCACCTCTCAAATCTGGTTGTTGCAGGTTCTCCTGTCCTGTCGAAGAACGGATGTGAATCTGGAAGGAGATTTGGGGAACACGCCCCTGATGATGGCTTGTTCGTACAATAACTGTGAAGCTCTTGAAATCCTGGTGAGTGCAGAGTCCCACTAGTGGCAGGAAAATATATACAATCCACAAGAGCAAAGTGCCAATTTGTTTCTCTCTTTTAGTTCAAATACAAAGCAAAGCTGTGCCATCAGAACAGACTGGGACATTACGCCATCCACACTCTGGCTTTTTCCGGAGCTAAAGAAGCCATGGAGGTGGTTCTGCAAAGAGGTGATGCTTCCTCTGCACTAAAGACACTTATGATCCCTCCCTCTCCACATACAGAAGGCTTATAGAGCACCATAAAACCTTCACGTCCTGAGTAGTCCATGTATTCTGTATATTAAATATATTCAGTCATGACATCACAGAGAACCACTGGCTTTACATTAAAAACAGATTCGACTTGTACAGTATGACCTGAACCTGCATTACATAAACAGCCTTACATAAACAACCAGCCTGCACCGGAACATCATGGCTTCACCACCCACGACAGCAGAGACGGCCTGTGATGCTCGGGTGTTTGTGGACCCCGGCTCCTGCTATTTGGACATGTGGGGTTGTGTGTTGAGTAAATGTTTTGACCGTCATCTAAATACTTTGTGACAAATTAAGGCTTTTAGCATCAGATTTGTTTAAGGCGTGCGACTTGCAGCATTAATCCGTTCGATCCGTAGCCTCGGCCGCGTGCAAGCTCGAAGCCCATTTCAATTTCTCCCATTTTCATGGATTTGCATGAGGATTACAAAACACACGTTCAGCAGACCGAGTCAGGACAGCAATAAACAAAGGGCACTTTTGTTCATGAAGGGTTGCAAATCAAAGTAAACAAATCTCACCACCGAGTTCGGACTTCACCTTAGTAATAAATCGGAGTAAAATTTGACCTAACCACAGAGGATCACTCTTGCCATGGACACATGATCAAACCAGCAGCGCTCGGCTTTCTAAAATTTGTTTCTGATTTTAAACCCTGGGCGGCACGGTGGCCTAGTGGTTAGCCCGTTCGCCTCTCAGCGATAGGGATTCCCAGTTTGAATCCCCATCTGGGTGGAGTTTCCATGTTCTCCCCGTGTCCGTGTGGGTTTCCTCCGGGTTCTCCGGTTTCCTCCCAGTCAATTTCCTCAAAGTCAATTGAGTTCTCCAAATTGCCCCATATAGAGTGTATGTGTCTGTGTGAGTGAGTGTGTGTCCAGCGATAGATTGGTGTCCTGTCCTGGCTGTATCTGCCCAGTGCCCGAAACGTTCTCCCCTGGTTGGGCATGGAGACCCCCCTTCCCCCCCGGCGACCCTAATATAGGCTAAAGCGTAAGATAATGGATGGATGGATGGATTTTAAACCCCATTTTTCAATTGCGCTCGACTGCCACCTAATATGCAACACACATTACAGTACACAAGTGCAATTAACAGCAACCAATTCACCTTGAATCCATGTTTTTGGGCTGTGGGGGGAAACTGGAGAACCTGGAGTAAACCCACACAGACACGGGGAGAACATGGAAACTCCACCCAGATCAGGATTTGAACCTGGATCCCGAGCACTTAGAAGGGGGTGTGTTATCCACTACACCTACTTTTTCATGAGCTTACAGACACCTGTGACTGGCTAGCGTGTTTCTGGTGATAGACGTGATGTGTGTATATCATCTCCCTTTTGAAAAAGCACGGCCAGATTTGCCGCAAACAGCTGAGGCATTATTAGAATTTGAACACGTCTGCTGTGTCACTTAGGGCTCCTTCCTAAAGAACATTAAGCTCCAAGAGAGATTGCTGGCTTTGGTTTAGCGAGCAACTAAAATATTCATCATTCTGTATTCCTTCTGGCTCAGCTTTGCAATTCGCCCTCCAAATGCAAGACACAGATTGTAAAAAGCACACTGAAACCATTATTAAGAACTCCAGTCTCATGGAGCCACCATCCCTGCGTCTTGCATCTTAACTCCTCTGCTCTGTCTCTGCCTCAAGCCAATCAGTGACGGCTTTGTGACGGAGCTGGCTTTTGTTTAAAAAAAAAAAAGAAAATATTTTATTTATTATTTTCATTATTGAATTACTTTCAACCTGCATTGGATTTCAAATCTAGATATAAAAATCTTAAAAGTTTTCAGCATGATTTGTTCAAACGGCAGGACCAATCAGTATTTATTTTTTTCCTGTAGCATGTTTTTCCTCAACAGACACTTTGTGATGGTCTAATAAAACTACACCAGATATTTAGGATCGATCCATCCATCCATTATCTTCCGCTTTGTCCTATATTAGGGTCGTGGTGGGGTTCCCCATGCCCATCCAGGGGAGAACATTTCGGGTGCTGGGCAGATACACCCAGGACAGTACGCCAATCTATCACTGGGCACACACTCACTCACACAGACAAATACACAAACACTCTATATGGGGCAATTTGGAGAATTCAGTTCTCCAAAGTTTTTAGTCTGTGGGAGGAAACCGGAGAACCCAGAGGAAACCCACGTGGACACAGGGAGAACATGGAAACTCCACTCAGATTGGGATTCGAACCGGGAATCCCGAGTGCTGAGAGGAGAACATGCTAACCACTAAGCCACCATGCCGCCCATGGCTAAAATCATCTGGAAAAAATATGAAAAGTATGAATTCAGGGCATGGTGGCTTAGTGGTTAGCACGTTCTCCTCTCAGCACTAGGGATTCCCGGTTCGAATCCCAATCTGAGTGGAGTTTCCTTGTTCTCCCCGTGTCCGCGTGGGTTTCCTCCGGGATCTCCGGTTTCCTCCCACAGTCCAAAAACATGGTTCAAGTCAATTGAGTTCTCCAAATTGCCCCATATAGAGTGTGTCTGTGTGAGTGAGTGTGTGCCCAGCAATAGACAGGCGTCCTGTCATGGGTGTATCTGCCCAGCGCCAAAGTTTTTAGTCTGTGGGAGAAAACCGGAGAACCCAGAGGAAACCCACGCGGACACGGGGAGAAGATGGAAACTCCACCCAGATTGGGATTCTAACCAGGAATCCCTAGTACTGAGAGGAGAACATGCTAAACACTAAACCACCGTGCTGCCCTTTTTTAGGATCCTGTTTCTTTATTAAACAAAGGTTCTGACCTCTCCTTTATGCTTCCCAAGTGTAGTCTGTCTAGTTTTTGGGTTTCCCATGCCCATCCAGGGAAGAAGGTTTCGGGTGATGGCCAGATACACCCAGGACAGAGCATCAATCCATTGCTCGGCACTCAATTACTCACACAGAAACACACTATATAGGGGCAATTAGCATTAAATTTAACTTGAAACTGGAGAACATGGAGAAAACCCACATGGACACAGGGAGAACCCCAGTGCTGAAAGCCGAACGTGCTAACCACTACACCACCATGTCACCCCACACTATAAGTTAATCAATCAATCTCGTGTCCTTAATTGTACCATTTTGTTCTGCATTTGTCAGCATTATAATATTATGTACTCTACATGTCATAATGACTGGGTCATAATTTTGCTGCTTCTGTCCCTCAGGAGAACAGATGGGGATTTCCACGCTCGTACATATTAATTATTTGGATAAATCAAAGAGCAGCCCGCTGCATTTAGCGGTGCGAGGAGGAAACATCGACATGATCAAACTTTGCATCAGTAAAGGAGCAAAAGTGGATCAGAGGCAGGTGAGGACAACCACAGTTTTTATGTATGGACATGAACAGTGGTAAACTGCAGGAGACAACGAACACCAGAAAATGGATTCATCAGACGCCGGAACGGGATTCATTAACACATTGCCTTATATACAAAACGCAGCCAGCTGATTGGTGCTGCTACTGTGGGAGGTAAACCGGAAAAAATACGGACGTATTAACCACCACGCTGCTAATTTTTATAAGCCGATTATCTTAATTAGGGTATGATATGAGGGTATTACATCTGAGTATGGTTAATTGCACTGTGTATTATATCTTGTGCAGCAATGTATTAGTCAAAGATCAGATTTAAAGTACAAACATAACACGTGTTCCATTCCAGTAAAATGTTTGGCCAATCCAGCAACAAAAATATTTATAATAATTGTATAAAACATGGCGGCACGGTGGCTTAGTGGTTAGCACGTTCTCCTCTCAGTACTAGGGATTCCCGGTTCGAATCCCCATCTGGGTGGAGTTTCCATGTTCTCCCCGTGTCTGCGTGGGTTTCCTCCGGGTTCTCCGGTTTCCTCCCAGAGTCCAAAAACATGGATCAAGTCAATTGAGTTCTCCAAATTGCCCCATATAGAGTGTGTTTGTGTGAATGAGTGTGTGCCCAGCGATGGATTGGCGCCCTGTCCTGGGTGTATCTCCCCTGCGCCCGAGACGTTCTCCCCTGGATGGGCATGGGGAACCCCACCGCGAACCTAATAGAGGATAAGCGTGAGATAATGAATGAATGTATAAAACATGGCGGCACGGTGGCTTAGTGGTTAGCACGTTCTCCTCTCAGCGCTAGGGATTCCCGGTTCGAATCCCCATCTGGGTGGAGTTTCCATGTTCTCCCCGTGTCCGCGTGGGTTTCCTCCGGGTTCTCCGGTTTCCTCCCAGAGTCCAAAAACATGGATCAAGTCAATTGAGTTCTCCAAATTGCCCCATATAGAGTGTGTTTGTGTGAGTGAGTGTGTGCCCAGCGATGGATTGGCGCCCTGTCCTGGGTGTATCTGCCAGCGCCTGAGACGTTCTCCCCTGGATGGGCATGGGGAACCCCACCGCGACCCCAATAAAGGATGAAGCAGAAGATAATAACCCTCTCTCTCATTCTTATGTTGTGTGTGTGTGTGTGTGTGTGTGTGTGTGTTGGTCTCAGTGTGATAAATCCACAGCTCTGCACTTCGCATGCACACAAGGAGCAGTGGAAGCAGTACAGGCAATGCTGCAGCCTTACCAACAACTCGATGACATAATCAACATGAGGGATGGAGCCAAACAAACACCATTACACAGGTTAATGACAGCGCGCACACACACACACACACACACACACACACACACACACACACACACACACACACTATTCAAATGTATAGAAACACTTATCTTAAGCAATCAATCATTTTAGATGTTACACTGAGTCTAATTTTATTCTTATAATGTTAAGCACCCAGCCTTGTATTATATACACAAAGACAACGGAATTTGATGTGCAGGAACTTTAATGACCAACGTGAAGTTCAGATCTCAACCTTAATATATTCGGGTGAATTGGAACAGGGATAAGTTTGATTTAGTTCATTACTAAATGAAGAAAATACAAAAATCTATATTTAACGAAGTTTTCAAGAATACAATGCACCTGGTTTTAATATTTATAAAACTAATGTATAATAAGAAATAGGAAACGAGGTTGTGAATTATTTATTTTGTTTCCAAAGTAAACAGTCCAGTTGAAATTTATTATTCAAACCATTTTACTTGGCCAGAGTCAAATTTTAGTAAACTGTAAATATAAATCTATAAGACACATCCCATAACCCAATCTGTATTCATACCCCCTTCATCTTATATCCAATAGAATTCAGGATGGCTGCTATTATTCAGTTTCTTAAGCCCTCGAGTCAACATATGAATAAATTACCTTCTTGCCTGTGGTGTTTAAATGCTACATGAGTGTGGTCTAGAGATTCATAAGAAACAGGACACATAAGACACATGACATAATCCACCCATCCATCAATCATCCGTCAATCACACACACACACACACACACACACACACACACACACACACACACACACACACTATATAAGGGCAATTTAGAGCAGTCGATTCACCTTCATGTTATTGGACTGTAGAAGGACACCGAAGAACCCAGAGTGTTATATTCTATATGTTTTGAACAAATGTATGTGTGAATATATATATATATATATATATATATATATATAGGGCGGCACAGTGGCTTAGTGTTTAGCATGTTCTCCTCTCAGCACTAGGGATTCCCGGTTCGAATCCTCATCTGGGTGGAGTTTCCATGTTCTCCCTGTGTCTGCGTGGGCTTCCTCCGGGTTCTCCGGTTTCCTCCCACAGTCCAAAAACATGGATCAAGTCAATTGAATTCTCCAAATTGCCCCATATAGAGTGTGTGTGTGTGTGTGATGGAGTGTGTGCCCAGCGATGGACTGGCGCCCTGTCCTGGGTCTATTTGCCCAGCGCCCGAAACGTTCTTATGGGCATGGGAAACCCCACCGCGACCCTAATAGAGGATAAAGCGGGAGATAATGAATGAATGAATGAAATATTTATATATATATATATATATATATATATATATATATATATATATACATATATATACACACACACACATTTATCCTGTTAACTTACTCTATTCTTTACGTTTATGTTTTTGTTTTGTGATTACAGGGCTACATTATTTGATCATGTAAATCTGGTTAAGTTCCTTGTTTCAAAGGTAAACCTAAAAATTCCTGTTAATTACTTTGTTAATGTTTATCCTCGTAACGTCTGCCTTTGTAAAACTGTAGGACACTTGTTTTTGTTTTTAATCTATTAAAGGGAGCAGAGTTAGACTCTGTGGACTGTAAGGGTCTGTCACCGTTACTGCTGGCTACAACATGCAGCGCCTGGAAAACAGTATCCTTTCTCCTGTCTCATGGTGTGTCATTAATACTTAATTACTTTTACATCATTATTATATCATTAACAGTCCATCCATCTCCATCCATTATCTTCCGCTTTGTCCTATATTAGGGTCGCGGGGTGTGTGTGTGTGGGGGGGGGGGGGTTTACCCATGCCCATCCAGGGGAGAACGTTTCGGGCGCTGGGCAGATACACCCAGGACAGGGCGACAATCTATCGCTGGGCACACACTCACTCACACAGACACATACACACTCTATAGGGGGCAATTTGGAGAACTCAATTGACTTGTCACAGGAAACCGTCGTGCTAACCACTAAGCCACTAACAGTAAATCTTTGTTACTGAAACATTATTCTGACTAAATTCATTGCATTAATCCTAAATGATATGCACTGTATCGTTAAAAATACATTATTACTGCTGACTGATATCAAAACAGAATCATTAACATTAAATCCATATTGAAGCAGAGTATATGACTTTGTATTGTTCCTGCAGGTGCTGATTTTAGAATTAAAGATAAAACAGGACGCAATTTTCTTCATCTCGTCATTTTCCAACCAAAAGGTCTTAAAAATTTGCCAGAGGAAATCCTACAGGTAAAACACACAGTTACAGCTTCATACACAACTACAGACTAATTTAAATGTTATTCAGTACTGAGTCCATCGCGGCCAGACCTTAGAGTGCCATCTAGTGGAGAAAAGAGACTATGATGCTGCCATCAATGATCGAAATTTATAAAATGCCGTTTTCATTCTCATCTTATGAGCATTCAGTGAAAAGTTAAGGGTATTAAGTGCATTAATGTCGAACTCACTATCCTTATAGTTTAACCGAACCTTTTATCATAGAACATTAAACCTGTTTGATGGTTAAAATGTGGTTGGTGTTTAACATTTTTAACACTGGTCTTCCTGGACCCTTGAAATTCTGAGGACAACAGCCCCCCCTTTTTCGAACCATTAAGGGGTCATCGGGCAGCTATTTATATGTATAACTACCCACAGCCCATCAGCCCTCCGTCTCACAGGTGAAACGCTGGGTAAAAACTGAATCCAAAGGTAAATTCCCTGAAATTCAGCCTAATGCAATGCAGTAACAGACATTCTGCAATGAAAGTTTAGTGAAAGTGAACATACTTTCTGTGACTACAAATAAAATGAAACATATCTACAGACGGGCGGCACGGTGGCTTAGTGTTTAGCACGTTCGCCTCTCAGCGCTAGGGATTCCCGGTTCGAATCCCCATCTGGGTGGAGTTTCCATGTTCTCTCCGTGTCCGCGTGGGTTTCCTCCGGGTTCTCCGGTTTCCTCCCACAGTCCAAAAACATGGATCAAGTCAATTGAGTTCTCCAAATTGCCCCATATAGTGTGTGTCTGTGTGAGTGAATGTGTGCCCAGCGATAGGTTGGCGCCCTGTCCTGGATGTATCTGCCCGGCGCCCGAGACGCTCTTCTCTGGATGGGCATGGGGAACCCCCCCGAGACCCGAGTAGAGGATAAAGCGGAAGATAATGAATGAATGAATGATATCTACAGACATTCAAACATAGTCCTCAAACAAATTTTACTGCAAAAGTGTGATTTTACTCCTAAATGTAGACATACAGTGGGTTGCAAAAGTATTCATACCCCTTGAACTTTTCCATATTTTGTCACATTACAACCACAAACATAAATATATTTCACTGGAATTTAATGTGAAAGACCAACACAAAGTGGTATACAATTGTGAAGTGGAATGAAAGTTATACATGAATCAACAATTTTTTTACAAATAAAAAACTGAAAAGTGCGATGTGCAAAATTATTCAGCCCC
>JAFMOD010001367.1:56220-71316 GCA_019802435.1 Corydoras maculifer | reverse complement strand
GCGTGTGTGTGTGTGTGTGTGTGTGTGCAGGCCATGGTTCGGTATAATCGTTTGGAGCTGCTCACTCACCCTGTCTGTCAGAAGTACCTTGAGATGAAGTGGTATGATACAAACTGTATTTATGATACAAACTGTATTTATGATATAAACTGTATTTATGATATAAAGTGTATTTATGATATAAACTGTAGTTATAATATAAACTGTATTTCCTCTGAACAGAAATGTCAAATTCAAACCGCAGACTTTATATTAAAGTTATTTAAATTAAACGAACCTGCGTTTCAAACTTTAAAGAACACTATATTGCAGGAGGGTGAGGTGGGCGGAGCCTGAAGATGAGTGACAGGCGGAACGCACCTGTTTGTGATTAACTCAATTCAATTTCAAAAAGCTTTACTAGCCTGACAAAAGCTACATTCGTGTTGCCTATCGCTGGGTGCACAACAAAAACAATAACAATGTACAATTTTTCTTATTATAATAATAACAATAATAATACTACTAATAATAATAATGGGTGGCACGGTGGCTTAGTGGTTAGCATGTTCTCCTCTCAGCGCTAGGGATTCCATTTTCTCCCCGTGTCCGCGTGGGTTTCCTCCGGGTTCTCCGGTTTCCTCCCACAGTCCAAAAACATGGCTCAAGTCAAGTGAGTTCTCCAAATTGCCCCATATAGAGTGTGTCTGTGTGAGTGAGTGTGTGCCCAGCGATAGATTGGCACCCTTTCCTGGGTGTATCTGCCCAGCGCCCGAAATGTTCTCCACCCCCCCCCCCCATCGCGACCCTAATAAAGGATAAAGCGGAAGATAATGGATGGATGGATAATAATAGTAATTCTAATAATAATCAGAATAATTAATTCATTATCTTCCGCTTTATCCTCTATTAGGGTCGCGGTGGGGTTCCCCATCCCCATCCAGGAGAGAACGTCTCGGGCGCTGGGCAGATACACCCAGGACAGGGCACCAATCCATCGCTGGGCACACACTCACTCAAACAAACACACTCTATATGGGGCAATTTTGAGAATTCAATTAACTTGATCCATGTTTTTTGGACTGTGGGAGGAAACCGGAGAACCCGGAGGAAACCCACACAGACACGGGGAGAACATGGAAACTCCACCCAGATGGGGATTCGAACCAGGAATCCCTAGCGCTGAGAGGCGAACGTGCTAACCACTAAGCCACCGTGCCGCCAATAATAATAATAATAATAATAATAATAATAATAATAATAATAATAAAGTGTGTGCATATAATAAAGTATCATCTTCTGCTTAATCCTCTACTAGGGTTGTAGGGGGGGGGGGGAAGTGAGGCTCCCCATTACCATCCAGAGGAGAACATTTGGAGCGCTAAGCAAATACACCCAGGACAGGGTGCCAGTCCATCGCTCGGCACACACTAACTTACACACACAAATACACAAACACACACCATATGGGGCAATTTAGAGCTTTCAATTCACCTTGAATCCATGTTTTTGGACTGTGGGAGGAAACCGGAGAACCCGGAGGAATCCCACACTGACACAAAGAGAACATAGAAACTCCACCTAGATCCGTAGTCGGACCTGGATCCCCAGCACTGACAGGCAAACGTGTTAACCACTAAGCAACCCTGTTGCCCTCTTCCCCACTTTAAGCTGTTTTACCACCTCACAGAAGGAGGGATTTACCTGATCTGCATCACAAGTCTGTCTCCAGTCTACAGGCTCCGCCCACCACTATGGAATGAAGCCTGATGAATATAGTGCTAATGTACAGATGGGGCGGCACGGTGGCTTAGTGGTTAGCACGTTCGCCTCTCAGCGCTAGGGATTCCCGGTTCGAATCCCCATCTGGGTGGAGTTTCCATGTTCTCCCCGTGTCTGCGTGGGTTTTCTCCGGGTTCTCCGGTTTCCTCCCACAGTCCAAAAACATGGATCAAGTTAATTGAATTCTTAAAATTGCCCTGTTTAAAGTGTGTCTGTGTGAGTGAGTGTGTGCCCAGCGATGGATTGGCGCCCTGTCCTGGGTCTATCTGCCCAGCGCCCGAGATGTTCTCCCCTGAATGGGCATGGGGAACCCCACCGCGACCCTAATAGAGGATAAGCGGGAGATAATGAATGAATGAATGTACAGATGGCTGCTGTCATGATAAACAGTGTGTGATGAATTCTTCTGCAGGAAGGCATACGGAAGCAAAGCCCATCTGCTAAATCTGGCGGTGTACTTGCTGGGCCTGTTGCCCCTCACCTACCTCGTCATCAACCTTAAACCCACACAGCAGCAAAGCTTTAATGGAAGCAGCATCAGTACCACAGTGCTCATGAAACCGGTCTCCTTCCACATGGTGCACATCATGGTTTCACTCTCAGTTTCACGTGCTTTTCAACTGTTATAGTTACAATATTCATCCTACATCATAAAACTATTGTTTTCTTTGTTTGGTGTTTTATTATTTTGAATTAAGATATAACCATACTGTTCTCTATGGATGCAGGGTTATGTCTTTTCAGCCTGCATGCTGATGGTGCTCATTATGAATGTTTATGGCATCTGTAAAGAAGTCATCCAGATGATTCAGCAGGTAACCAGCATTGTTTTGGAGCTGAATTGTAAAATATCCTGAGAAAATCAAATTCATTCATTCATTATCTTCTGCGGGCGGCACGGTGGTTTCGTGGTTAGCATGTTCTCCTCTCAGCGTTAGGGATTCCCGGTTCGAATCCCCATCTGGGTGGAGTTTCCATGTTCTCCCCGTGTCTGCATGGGTTTCCTCCGGGTTCTCCGGTTTCCTCCCACAGTCCAAAAACATGGATCAAGTCAATTGAGTTCTCCAAATTGCCCCATATGGTGTGTATGTGTGCGTGTCTGTGTGTGCCCAGCGATAGATTGGCACTCTGTCCTGGGTGTATCTGCCCAGCGCTCCTCTGCGCTCCCCTAGTAGAGGATAAAGCGGAAGATAATGGATGGATGGATGCTTCTGGATGTCTTTATAAAAATCAATAACTACCAATGTAATCAATACTGCATTCTCTTTTTTTTGTCCTCAAGCGGCTGAGTTACTTCTTGGATTCCTCAAATACATCCGATTGGGCAACAGCCATTTCCTCTCTGGCCTTTGTGATCCCGATGTTATTCGGTGTGGAGAGCACGCTGTACTGGCCGGCCGGAGCTCTGGCTATTTTATTTGCGTGGATCAATTTTCTTCTTTACTTCCAGAGGTATCAGTCCATTAATATACAATATGCTACATTCCAAGATTCTCTTAATGACTGCAGTCAGGACACAGGGTACTATGATCTGTACATGGGTGTCCTGCACTGTTGATGCTGCTTGGCCACTCAAGGAAGATGAGTCCCCCCCACTGAGCCTCGGTCCTCACAAGGTCTTCCATAAGAACCAACAATAACAGAGCTTTATATGTCACTAAAGGTCACTAAAATTGTTCATCGTCTATAAAAGCACATAAATCAATTAAAGAATGACCAATTAATTAACTATCCTTCCATCCATTATCCTCCGATTTATACTGTACTAGGGTCGTGGGGGGGTTCCCCATGCCCATCCACGGGAGAATGTTTCAGGCGCTAATCTATCGCTGGGCACACACTCACTCACACACACACTCTATATGGGGCAATTTGGAGAATTCAATTGACCTTGATCCATGTTTTTGGACTGTGGGAGGAAACCAGAGAACCCGGAGGAAAGCCATACAGACAAGGGGAGGACATGGAAACTCAAACATAGATTCGAACTGGGAATCCCTAGAGCTGAGAGGAGAACATGCTAACCACTAAGCCACCGTGCCGCCCTTTAATTAACTAAATAGTGGGAATTAATTTTTTTTATGGATAAATTGCCCATTTTGACAAAAGAGTTTGTTCTTTATTATGTTTATTATTAAATAAAGTGAGAAATAAAGGATAAAGTAATTAAACACAATGTAGGGGTGGTATTTAAAATATATATATATCATCTATCAGCACGGTGGCTTAGTGGTTAGCATGTTCTCCTCTCAGCGCGAGGGATTCCCGGTTCGAATCCCCATCTGGGTGGAGTTTCCATGTTCTCCCTGTGTCTGCGTGGGTTTCCTCCGGGTTCTCCGGTTTCCTCCCACAGTCCAAAAACATGGATCAAGTCAATTGAATTCTCAAAATTGCCCCATATAGAGTGTGTATATGTGAGTGAGTGTGTGCCCAGCGATGGATTGGCACCCTGTCCTGGGTGTATCTGCCCAGCGCCCGAGACGTTCTCCCCTGGATGGGCATGGGGAACCCCACCGCGACCCTAATAGAGGATAAAGCGGAAGATAAAGGATGAATGAATAAATGAATTTATATATGTTTTTTTTTTTTTTTACAGATTTGAACGATTTGGAATTTATGTCGTCATGTTTGGAGAAATTATAAAGACTCTGATGAGTGTCATCATTCTCTTCACCTTCCTTCTACTGGCCTTTGGATTGTCCTTCTACTCCCTGATGCTTCACAGGGTGGGTTCTAAAATGGAACTCATAAAACAGCCAAATTATTATACACACAAGTTTGTGGGGACTTACACAGACTGCCATTCATTTCGTGGAGACATAACCATAACTCTATCCATACATCATTATTAAGGTTTCAGTATTAATTTCATACTGTAATTTAATCTTTATTTCTGCAGAAGGAGTTCGAGTCCATCCAGCTGTCGTTGGTGCAGACGTTTGTGATGATGGTCGGCGAGCTGAACTATCAGAACTCATTTCTGGAAGCTTATGAACAGGGCCTGCTGGCCTTTCCCGAAATCACTTACTGTTTATTTGTGCTCTTTGTCATCCTCATGCCCATCCTGCTCATGAACCTGATGGTAGGTTTTTAAAATACATCCACATTCATCTCATCATCTTGTGTGTGGCTGGGAGAACATTTGTCTCACTGGGCAGATAGACCCATGACAGGGCACCAATCCATCAACGGGCACACTCACACACTATATAGGGGCAATTAAGAGCAGCCAAATCACCTTCCAATCCATTCCACATTTGGAGGCAAATGTGCTAACCACTACTCCAGTGTGCCGCCCCCAGATTATTCATCCATTATCTTCCGCTTTATCCTATATTACGGTTGGGAGGGGAGGGAGGGGGGTTCCCCATGCCAATCCAGGGGTGAAAGTGTCGGGCGCTGGGCAGAAACACCCAGGACAGGGTGCCAATCTATCGCTGGGCACACATTCACTCACACAGACACACACAATATATGGGGCAATTTGGAGAATTTAATTGACCTTTCATTCATTATCTTTCACTTTATCCTCTATTAGGTTCGCGGGGGGGTTCCCCGTGCCCATCCAGGGGAGAACGCCTCGGGCGCTTGGCAGATACACCCAGGACAGGACGCCAATACATTGCTGGACACACACACACTCTATATGGGGCAATTTGGAGAACTCAATTGACCTTGATCCATGTTTTTGGACTGTGGGAGGAAACCGGAGAACCCGGAGGAAACCCACGCAGACACGGGGAGAACATGGAAACTTCACCCAGATTGGGATTCGAACCTGGATTTACTAGTGCTGAGAGGAGAACATGCTAACCACTAAGCCAACGTGCCGTTCCCCCCAGATTATTAGTTATCTATTTAATTTGCTTATTGATTAATCAATAAATAATAAATAGAAACATCACAAATTATTACACAATATAAACATTCTGAGTTTTAAAAACAAGCTTCTGGAATCCATTTATTCATTATCTCCCGCTTTATCCTCTATTAGGGTCGCGGTGGGGTTCCCCATGCCCATCCAGGGGAGAACGTCTCAGGCGCTGGGCAGATAGACCCAGGACAGGGCGCCAATCCATCGCTAGGCACACACTCACTCACACACACACACTCTATATGGGGCAATTTGGAGAATTCAATTGACTTGATCCATGTTTTTGGACTGTGGGAGGAAACCGGAGAACCCGGAGGAAACCCACGCGGACACGGGGCGAACATGGAAACTCCACCCAGATGGGGATTTGAACCAGGAATCCCTAGCGCTGAGAGGCGAACGTGCTAACCACTAAGCCACCATGCCGCCCCCTTCTGGAATCCAGTTCATTCTATTTTGAACTCAAAATGTCACATGCAAATAGTTTATAACTGGCTGATGAGAACCTTTCATAAGTTCATTCTCTTATATACTTTAAATCATATAGATCGGTCTGGCGGTCGGAGACATTGCTGAGGTTCAGAGAAACGCCTCACTGAAGAGAATCGCCATGCAGGTGAGCAAATCCACCGTCAATACCACATTTAGTGTCAGTATCTTTAGGTTCTTGAAGAAACAGCAGTAAAACCTTATAATTAGGTGTTATGTTTGTCACTTTGTGGCCATTAGATCAATCTTCACACCACCTTAGAGGAAAAACTTCCATACTGGTTCATGAAGCGAGTGGATAAATCCAGTATCACCATCTACCCCAACAGGAAGTGCGCCAAGATTGCGGTCAGTACATTTAAGTCCATTCATCCATCATCTTCCGCTTTATCCTATATTAGGGTCGCAGGGGGGCGCCAATCCATTGTTGGGAACACACTCGCTTACACAAACACACTCTATATGGGGCAATTTGGAGAACTCAATTAACTTGATCCATGTTTTTGGACTGTGGGAGGAACCCGAAGAACCAGGAGGAAACCCACACAGACACGGGGAAAACATGGAAACTCCACCCAGATGGGGATTCGAACCGGGAATCCCTAGTGCTGAAAGGAGAACATGCTAACCACTAAGCCACCTATATTAAAGTCATTATTTAAAATAATAATACGATAGTTTTGTAAATAGATCGTTTACAGCAAGCAGACGCCTAAACTGCTAATACACTAATGTAATGCCAGGTTTGAAGTTCTGCATATAATCTGGCAGCTGTGACAATTCTGTAATATAAAAAGCACAACATAAAGAAATTCATTCATTCATTTATTCATTATCTCCCGCTTATCCTCTATTAGGGTCGCGGTGGGGTTCCCCATGCCCATCCAGGGGAGAACGTCTCGGGTGCTGGGCAGATAGACCCAGAACAGGGCGCCAATCCATCGCTGGGCACACACTCACTCACACAGACACACTCTATATGGGGCAATTTGGAGAATTCAATTGACTTGGTCCATGTTTTTGGACTGTGGGAGGAAACCGGAGAACCCGGAGGAAACCCACACAGACACGGGGAGAACATGGAAACTCCACCCAGATGGGGATTCGAACCAGGAATCCCTAGCGCTGAGAGGCGAACGTGCTAACCACTAAACCACCGTGCCGCCCAACATAAAGAAATTCCACTATATAATCTATAATGTATGTGTGCTAATTCTTAGTTCTATCTCTTAAAGCTTATGGTTCAATGATAAATGTCATGTGCAGGATACTGTGGAGCAGATGTTTTGTGGTGGCAGTCAGGAAAGTGAGGTACGGACTCGTCTGAACATTAACGTTCCCCCAACCACTCCGCTGGAAAAAGAGATGATGAAGCAGAAAAGAAGGTGAATTTAACACTCATCTCACTGAAGGGTTCTGGGTAACAGTCTGTTTTGATTAGTTAGTCACATGTTCATAATTAGTTTTTCCTCAATTAATTTGATGTGTATATATATATATACATACAGGTGGCACGGTGGCTTAGGGATTAGCATGTTCTCCTCTCAGCACTAGGGATCCCCGCTTCGAATCCCAATCTTTGTGGAGTTTCCATGTTCTCCCCGTGTCCGTGTGGGTTTCCTCCCACAGTCCAAAAACATGAATCAAGTCAATTGAATTTTCCAATTTGCCCCATATAGAGTGTGTCTGTGTAAGTGAGTGTGTGCCCAGCGATAGATTGGTGTCCTGTCTCCCTGGATGGGCATGGGGAACCCCCCCACAACCCTAATATAGGATAAAGCGGAAGATAATGGATGGATATATATATATATATATATATATATATATATATATATATACATACGGTGACACAGTGGCTTAGTGGTTTTGCATGTTCTCCTCTCAACGCTAGGGATTCCTAGTTCAAATCCCAATCTGGGTGGAGTTTCCATGTTCTCCCCATGTCTGCATGGGTTTCCTCCGGGTTCTCCAGTTTCCTTCCACAGTCCAAAAACATGGATCATGGTCAATTAAATTCTCTAAATTGCCCCATATAGAGTGTCCCATATATATGTGTGTCCCATGTGTGTGTGTGTTTGTGTGAGTGAGTGTTCCCACTGATAGATTGGCGCTCTGTCCTAGGTGCATCTGCCATCTAACCCCCCCCCCCCCCCCCCCCCCCCCCCCCCCCCCCCCCCCCCCCCCCCCCCCCCCCCCCCCCCCCCCCCCCCCCCCCCCCCCCCCCCCCCCCCCCCCCCCCCCCCCCCCCCCCCCCCCCCTTGTCAGTTCTGCAGTGACACTGATGCAGTGAGGGGGTTTTAGTGCAGCAGTGCTGCTGTAGTTTCATTTCTCCACCTCAGTGACACTGCCGGGATAGGAGAAGTTGTGTGTTAGTTCATTAGGTATAATAAAGCTGGATCTCCTGCTGTGCTGTGCAGGTTGAAGGAGATTTCCTCTGTGCTGGATAAACAACACCATCTCCTTAAACTCATCATAAAGAAGATGGAAATCTGCACAGAAGCAGATGAGAACGATGGACCTGATGATCACCGCTCTATCACTACTGCCATATCCCAGAAATCGCCAAAGTCCCAGTGGATGCCGCTGATTGAAGCCCTCAGGGTCCGAAAATCCCATTCCACATGCTGAGCGTCACATCAGAGATTATTAAGAACTTCTGTTAATCTGATTAAATATTTAGACTGCAATTAAATGCATGTATAGCAAAATATCAATAACAACTTAATTATTAGGCAGCGTGGTGGCTTAGTGGTTAGCATGTTCTCCTCTCAGCGTAAGGGATTCCCGGTTTGAATTCCCATCTGGGTGGAGTTTCCATGTTCTCCCTGTGTCTGCATGGGTTTCCTCCGGGTTCTCCGGTTTCCTCCCACAGTTCAAAAACATGGATCAAGTCAATTAAGTTCTCCAAATTGCCCCATATAGAGTGTGTTTGTGTGAGTGAGTGTGTGCCCAGCGATAGATTGGCTCTCTGTCCTGGGTGTATCTGCCCAGCACCTGAGACGTTCTCCCCTGGATGGGCATGGGGAACCCCCCCGCGACCCTAATAGAGGAAAAAGCGGAAGATAATGAATGAATGAACTTAATTATTAGGCAGCATGGTGGCTTAGTTGTTAGCATGTTCTCCTCTCAGCACGAGGGAGTCCCGGTTCGAATCCCAATCTAGGTGGAGTTTCCATGTTCTCCCCGTGACTGCATGGGTTTCATCCGGGTTCTCCGGTTTCCTCCCACAGTCCAAAAACATGGATCAAGTCAATTGAGTTCTCCAAATTGCCCCATATAGAGTGTGTGTGTGAGCGAGTGTGTTCCCAACAATGGATTGACGCCCTGTCCTGGGTCTATCTGCCCAGCGCCCGAGACGTTCTCCCCTGGATGGGCATGAGGAACCCCACCGCGACCCTCATAGGATAAAGCAAAAGATAATGGATGGATGGAACTTAATTATTATAGTTTGACTTTATAGCCAATGATTTATGGTACAGTTATGCATATAGATAACAGGTAGATAAAACTCACAGGCACAAAATTGTCAACAACCCAACCTAAGAGAACCTATGACCACCCCCCCCCCTTCCCCGATACCGATCTAGCTATTCTAGGAAAAAGCAGAACTACGAGTGGCTTTTAGGATAAAATAGAAGTGGCAACTTTGCTCCGGGACCCTGTCTTGGAGAGGCCTAACTCTGCCGAGGTCAGAGTCGGTCGGGATCTTGGGCTTGTCTTGGAAGAACCCACTGCTTTAAATTGGTTTTAAATTGGTTTGTCATTAATAAACCGCTTGATTTGAGTGTTTTTTTTTTAACCTGTCATGTCTTGGTAGCGGGTGGCTTAGTGGTTAGCACGTTTGCCTCTTAGCACTAGGGATTCCCGGTTCGAATCCCCATCTGGGTGGAGTTTCCATGTTCTCCCCGTGTCTGCGTGGGTTTCCTCCGGGTTCTCCGGTTTCCTCCCACAGTCCAAAAACATGGATCAAGTTAATTGAATTCTTCAAATTGCCCCATATAGAGTGTGTCTGTGTGAGTGAGTGTGTGCCCAGCGATGGATTGGCGCCCTGTCCTGGGTCTATCTGCCCAGCGCCCGAGACGTTCTCCCCTGGATGGGCATGGGGAACCCCACCGCGACCCTAATAGAGGATAAAGCGGAAGATAATGGATGGATGGATAGTGTGTGCGTGTGAGTGTGCCCATCGCTAGATTGGTTCCCTGTCATGGATGTATATAGTGCCCAAAACGTTCTCCCCTGGATGGACATAAGGGGAACCCCCCTGGGAGCTGAATATAGGATTAATCAAGAGAATTGATGAATGGAAAGCTTTTATTAATTTACAAGCAGCCCAAATCGATAGTTACCGCAGCCCCATGATAAAGAAGCACCTGGAGCAACGATTAAAGGCATTTCTAACACCAAACCTTCAGATCTACAGCCCAACATTCGGAGCTACTGCTACCACATTCCAAAGACATGCTGATGATACAGTTAAGATACTCATTTTCCCTCCGATCAAATCCTTGGTGAACTAGTTGTGGAAAAATTGGTGACCTACCTCAAACACTTCACCTTGAACCTCTATGGATCAATGGAATGGAACACTGCACTATAGAGGGTCCGGGATTCAGGAGCGGACACTGAAGGGATAGTGCAGCACTCAAAACAATAGGGCTGTTCAAGAGTGAAGAAGTATTTAATTAATGTCAAAACAATTTACAAATACACCCCAAAAAGTTCAAGCAGGAGCGAGCACGCACACACACACACACACACACACACACATTCTCTCACACACACATCCTCTCTAATTACATTACACTAGAATGACATGTATTTTCCTTATAACAGCATCTAATACATAATGCTGCACCTTTCATTAACATAACTATTTATACACCGCATATATTTTATAGTCACTTACCATTACTGCCATTATCATTATTATTAATATTAATATTATTATTTTTCGATCATATTGAGTCAATGTATGAATAACTTGCGTGTTTAAAAAGTGGGAATCTCCAGAATGCAAAATAGAAATAGATAATGAGCTTATAATTAAAGTCATTCTAACGCTGCTCATTATTTATTCGTCCAGCGGAAAAAAAGAAAAAGAAAAAAAAAAATCATGAAAAATGACTTTTCAGCATTACACAGCTCTGCGTGTGTAAATACGATGCCTGTCTTCATTTATACAGATCGTATATGACGTAGATGTAATTATAATGTGGTGAAACGTGTGTAGTGTGTGTACAGGGATAAGTTCTGTTATCACGTGTGTGTGTGTAGGGTGTGTGATGTACAATGTGCAGTGTGTATAAATGCTGGATTTGTGATGAAATCACTTCTTTTGACTCTTTTGGCTCTCCTCTGTGCCTCTGCTTCTCTTTTCCGCTCTCTCGTCCTCCAGCAGGTGAGTTTGTCTGTGCTCCCATAAACACACTGCTCCATCCCACTGCAAGGATAATTGTGTTAGTGTGTGTGTGTGTGTGTGTGTGTGGTTACACCACTGAGTGGGTGGAGACTCACAGAGCTACTAATGATGTTGTCCTGGTACGGATGCCAACTGACATCCCTCACACATGCGTCGTGCTCCTTCAGCTTTGATACCACTCGCCCCGTCAGCACCTCATAAACTAGAAACAGAGCCACGTTTCAAATGTAAATAGCGTTTCTTATGTATAATAAATAATAATATTATATAATACTAATGATATGGCGGCACGGTGGCTTAGTGGTTAGCACGTTCGCCTCTCAGCACTAGGGATTCCCGGTTCGAATCCCCATCTGGGTGGAGTTTCCATGTTCTCCCCGTGTCTGCGTGAGTTTCCTCCGGGTTCTCCCGTTTCCTCCCACAGTCCAAAAACATGGATCAAGTCAATTGAGTTCTCCAAATTGCCCCCTATAAAGTGTGTCTGTGAGTGAGTGTGTGCCCAGCGATGGATTGGCGCCCTGTTCTGGGTCTATCTGTCCAGCGCCCGAGACGTTCTCCCCTGGATGGGCATGGGGAACCCCACCGCGACCCTAATAGAGGATGAAGCGGGAGATAATGAATGAATGACTAATGATATTGGGACATTGTATTAGATTTATAATTATATTATTATAATTTATAATAATGGGCGGCACGGTGGCTTAGTGGTTAGCACATTCGCCTCTCAGCGCTAGGGATTCCCGGTTCGAATCCCCATCTGGGTGGAGTTTCCATGTTCTCCCCGTGTCTGCGTGGGTTTCCTCCGGGTTCTCCGGTTTCCTCCCACAGTCCAAAAACATGGATCAAGTCAATTGAGTTCTCCAAATTGCCCCATATAGAGTGTGTTTGTGTGAGTGAGTGTGTGTCCAGCGATAGATTGGCGCCCTGTCCTGGGTTTATCTGCCCAGCGCCCGAGACGTTCTCCCCTGGATGGGCATGGGGAACCCCACCGCGACCCTAATAGAGGATGAAGCGGAAGATAATGAATGAATGAATAATAATAATAATAATAATAATAATAGGGCGACATGGTGGCTTAGTTGTTAGCATAATGATAATAAATGAATTATGGGAATAGGTTACAGCCTTCATCTCTTTCATGCCCTGAAGGAACAAACAGCAGGGTGTCATTAGTTCCGGGTTTAATTAAAACAAAAGGACAGTTTGGAGGTTTTGAGTTTAATGGGAATTTCAGACAGAAGGCCATTTAAGCTAAAAACCTGTAAATGGAATGGAATAGGATCCTGTGTGGAAACTGAATGTGCTGGGTGTGTTATTAATAACTCAGCGACTCCGTCAGTTACAAACACAATAACTAACTGTGAGAAATTGCCCCTCTTTCAGTAGAAGTTGACAGATGTAGTTGGGTTAACACACCGTACGCCGCTGCAGTGTTAACACGTTAAATCTCATCTCATTATTTTCCGCTTAATCCTCTACTGGGTTGCAGGGGAACGTCTTGAGTGCTGAGCAGATACACCCAGGAGGAGGCGCCAATTAATCGCTGGGCACACCATCAATCTCACACACACACATACTACATAGTTGCAATTTAGAGCAGCCAATCCACCTTGAATTCATGTTTTTAGACTGTGAAAGGGCGGCATGGTGGCTTAGTGGTTAGCCTGTTCTCCTCTCAGCATTAGGGATTCCCGGTTCGAATCCCAACCTGGGTGGAGTGTCCATGTTCTCCCCATGTCCAAATTGCCACATATAGAGTGTGTTTGTGTCAATGAGTATGTGCCCAGTGATAGATTTTAGATATTTGCCCCGCGCCTGAGACGTTCTCCCCTGGATGGGCATTGAGAACCCCCCCCGCGACCGTAATAGAGGATAAAGCGGAAGATAATGGATGAATGGACTGTGAGATGAAACAGGAGAACCCAGAGGAAACCCACGCGGACACGCAGAGAACATGGAAACTCCACCCAGATTGCACTGAGAGGAGAACTTGCTAACCACTAAGCCACCGTGCCGCCCACATACTATACAACAAGAAGTAAAAAAAAAAAAAAAAAAAAAAAAAAAAAAAAAAAAAAAAAAAAAAAAAAAAAAAAAAAAAAAAAAAAAAAAAAAAACACTTATGTAGGTCACCTGTAATTAATAAATAAAAAATATTAATTTTGTTGATACCTGTTAGAAATGTTATGAATCCCATTTTTCTACAAGAAAACTTTCTATAAAATTCTCAGTGATGTTCGACTTACTGATGACTTTGCCGGTGGAACAGCCACTGTAGATATATTTTTGTCCGGTGCTGAACTCGGGGGAGAAACGACATCTGATGAGTGTGTGCAGAACCCCGTGACCTCGGTACGTCATCACTGAGGTATCGCCAGTCAGCTTATGGCGCTTCAGAGCTACAACAACAAATTCAAAGCAAAGCAATTTAAATAGTTACTTTTACTCCATTATAGAAATATCCAAATATAGAGAAATATATATATATAGGCGGCGCGGTGGCTTAGTGGTTAGCATGTTCTCCTCTCAGCACTAGGGATTACCGGTTCAAATCCCCATCTGGGTGGAGTTTCCATGTTCTTCCCGTGTCCGCGTGGGTTTCCGCCGGGTTCGCCGGTTTCCTCCCACAGTCCAAAAACATTGAACAAGTCAATTAAGTTCTCCAAATTGCCCTATATAGAGTGTGTATGTGTGCGTGTCTGTGTGTGTGAGTGTGTGCCCAGCAATGGATTGGCGCCCTGTCCTGGGTGTATCTGCCCAGCGCCCGAAACATTCTCCCCTTGATGGGCATGGGGAACCCCCTCACGACCATAATATAGGATAAAGCGGAAGATAATGAATGAATGATTCAATTATATTCTGCTTTGTCCTATATTAGGGTTGGGGGGGGGGGGAGGGTTGGGTTTCCCCATGCCCATCCAGGGGAGAACGTTTCGGGCGCTGGGCAGATACACCCAGGACAGGGCGCCAACCTATCGCTGTGCACACACTCACTCACACACACTCTACATGGGGAAATTTGGAGAACTCAATTGACTTGATCCATGTTTTTGGACTGTGGGAGGAAACCGGAGAACCCGGAGGAAACCCACACGGACACGGGGAGAACGTGGAAACTCCACCCAGATGGGGATTCAAACCGGGAATCCCTAGAGCTGAGAGCAAAATGAGCTAACCACTAAGCCAACATGTGAAAACATGTGGGAAGCAATATAAAGAGTGGTAGTGATGATGCGCTGAACATTAGCACAACAGGATAAACATCCGATGAATTAAACATCAATTAACACAAACAGGCGGCACAGTGGCTTAGTGGTTAGCACGTTCGCCTCCCAGCGCTAGGGATTCCCGGTTCGAATCCCCATCTGGGTGGAGTTTCCATGTTCTCCCCGTGTCTGCGTGGGTTTCCTCCGGGTTCTCCGGTTTCCTCCCACAGTCCAAAAACATGGATCAAGTTAATTGAATTCTCAAAAAATTGCCCCATATAGAGTGTGTCTGTGTGAGTGAGTGTGTGCCCAGCGATGGATTGGCGCCCTGTCCTGGGTCTATCTGC
>JAFMOD010001367.1:7565-25870 GCA_019802435.1 Corydoras maculifer | reverse complement strand
CCCCCCCCCCGCAATCCTAAAGCGAAAGATAATGGATGGATATGACTGGAGTCAGTTCTGTGTTCAGAGTATGATAAGAAGATTAATATGTATGACATCAGAATAATAAAAATGCATCAAATTAATTCAATAAAAACAGGAAGAATGGGTGTAATGTCTTCCGAGTGCTGCAGGTGGAACTTTGTGGAACCTTAGACAGGAGAACCCATGTGGGATTCCAGCTGGTGGGATTAGTTAGTTAGGGAACTGATGGAGAGTAGACGGCTGATTTGTGTATGAGTGCGCAGTGACGTGAGCGGCAAGCTTCTCAGCTGGAACAATAATGAGGGAGCGAGCGCGCGCAGCATGATGACATTTCCTGTTCTGATACTGAGCCGAGTTTTACAGGTGCTGCCGGATTGGTTCTGGGTGTGCGGGGGAGAACCCTCCTTTTATTTTCATTTCAATATCAGAATGTCATCGTGAGCGCTGACCTTTAACTGAGGCGGAATGTCTGCCGCGCATCGGTGCAACACCAGCTCAGAAAGCCTCGTTCATGTTCGTAAGAACGTCGAAACCACGCTCTGATAACATGGAGCACATTCATACTCCCTCACTGATCTGCGGAACCAACGCCTTCTTCACCTGCACTGCCTTATTTTTATCTTCTACATTTTACTGATAATGATATTATCATTTCTAATTCATTCATTCATTTTCTCCCGCTTTATCCTCTATTAGGGTCGCGGTGGGGTTCCCCATGCCCATCCAGGGGAGAACGTCTCGGGCGCTGGGCAGATACACCCAGGACAGGGCGCCAATCTATCGCTGGGCACACACTCACTCACACAGACACACTTTATATGGGGCAATTTGGAGAATTCAATTAACTTGATCCATGTTTTTGGACTGTGGAAGGAAACCGGAGAACCCGGAGGAAACCCACGCAGACATGGGGAGAACATGGAAACTCCACCCAGATGGGGATTCGAACCGGGAATCCCTAGTGCTGAGAGGCTCCTTTCTAATTGTTCTAAATATATAATTTTATATTTTAAAACTGATTTAAAAGCTGTTATATACTATAAAGGTGGTGCAGTGTATAAATGGTTAGCATGTTCTCCTCTCAGCGCTGAGGATTCCCGGTTTGAATCCCAATCTGGGTGGAGTTTCCATGTTCTCGTGTCCGTCTGGGTTTCCTCCGGGTTTTCCTCCCACAGTCCAAAAACATGGATTCAAGGTAAATGGATTGCTCTAAATTGCCCCTATGTAGGGCAATAATACACATTTTTAAGTGCCTTATTGCTTTTATAAAACAAATACAAACACATTATAATAAAAAAAAAAAGAGTGGTTAGCATGTTCTCCTCTCGGCAGCATGGTGGCTTAGTGGTTAGCATGTTCTCCTCTTGGCACTAGGGATTCCCGGTTCGAATCCCCATCTTGGTGGAGTTTCCATGTTCTCCCCGTGTCCGCGTGGGTTTCCTCCGGGTTCTCCGGTTTCCTCCCACAGTCCAAAAACATGGATCAAGTCAATTGAGTTCTCCAAATTGCCCCATGTTATGTGTGTATGTGTCTGTGTCTGTGTGAGTGTGTGCCGAGCGATGGATTGGCGCCCTGTCTTGGGTGTGTCTGCCCAGCACCCGAGACGTTCTCCCCTGGATGGGCATGGGGAACCCCCCCGCGACCACAATATATAGGACAAAGTGGGAGATAATGAATGAATGAATGAGTCTGGAAAGATCATCGTTAGTGATAACCTGTACAATAGTTAGTAGAAAACAGTTAACTTCAGAATGTTAGTTCTCAACAATTACAACCAGCCTGTTGCTGCTTATTTCATTTCCCTTTCAAATAATAAGGTGCGGTAGCTCAGTGGTTCGGGCGTTGAGCTATCAATCTGAAGGTTGGGGGTTCAAATCCCAGGTCCAGTGAAGTTACCAATGTGGGTCCTTGAGCAAGACCCTTAACCCTCATTGCTCCAGGGATGTTGTGATGAACCCTGTGTTCACCTTGTGAGTCTCTTTGGATAAAAGCGTCCAATAAATGACCAAATGAAATGTAATAAACCGGGGAACGTTCTAACTATGAAGTGACCTCAAAGAATAGATTTTTTTCCTTTTAAAGCACCTTGTTCTGTGAAACCTGCAGTAGGTTTCCGTGGCTCGTAACAGCTGGCTGCTGATTTATAAGAGAGCAACTTTTACTCATTCATTCATTATCTCCCGCTTCATCCTCTATTAGGCTCACGGTGGGGTTCCCCATGCCCATCCAGGGGAGAACGTTTCGGGCACTGGGCAGATACACCCAGGACAGGGCGCCAATCTATCACTGGACACACACTCAGTCACACAGACACTTTATATGAGGCAATTTTGAGAATTCAATTGACTTGATCCATGTTTTTGGACTGTGGGAGGAAACCGGAGAACACCCACATGGACACGGGGAGAACATGGAAACTCCACCCAGATGGGGATTCGAACCGGGAATCCCTAGCACTGAGAGGAGAACATGCTAACCACTAAGCCCCTTTTTAAGCCAACTTTTACTCATTATTAAAATTTAGCATGCTTTGGTCAGATCGTAGTCACTCGGTGCTGAGATAACTCTCGGCCGAAAATTCGGCATGGGCTTGATGTAGTGCTTTGTAATGGGGATGTTTCCACAGGTTCTGATACTCAGATGTTGGCTGCAGATAAAAGAGCTGATTATGACTCAGTACAGGGCTAATAAATAGTCAACTAAAGTAATAAAGCGTTAAGTCAGTGCTTTGCGATTCGTTGCACAAACATCCGTATTAGTGTGTGTGTGTGTGTGTGTGTGTGTGTGTGTGTTTGAGAAAGTGGGAGCGAGACAGAGACCGTACAGAGTCGGGGGAGGAATTGGGGCGAGACAAATGAGTTTCACAGGAATTCAAAAAACCTTTAACCTCTATCTGCTACACCTCCCCATTCGGAGCCTCTGCCACATCCAGAGCTGGTGTGCTGCTGTAGAGCCTCCCTCTATAACCTCGAAAACTTCATAAACATCTACAGTCGTAATAACAATCGGTTCATCGGTAAACTATTACGAGTGGTGGAAAATTGTGCTCTCTTGCAGCTGCTCCATCAGATATAAACACTCCGGCCGAAGCCAGGAACCAGCCAGATAGTGCTGAACCCTGATTAGTTTATTGCACGTTTTAATTGATGCATGTCATCGTGTACTTTCGATAATCTCCAGGAACGATGGGATTTTGTTTTCATTCAGAGGATATCACGAGTATGGCATTCGGATTTTCAGCTGATATTGTCGTGTTTGGTAATGAGGCCCCTTTGGCAGACTTCGAGGGTGTTCCTGGAATCGTGCATGGACACGGTGTTATAAATAATGCTCATATTGGATGTGGGATCATGATACTGGTTTAAGTTAGACTCGTGGCACCAACTCCACAGGGTCTCCAGTTTCATCCGTCCCTTCCACGAAAAGCATTTAGGCCTTTTTGTAACATATCTCATTTAACTATGGATTCCTCCTGCTGCTGAAAGTTTGGACACACCGCCACTTTTATCCATTATCTTCCGCTTTATCCTCTACTAGGGTCGCGGGGGGGTTTATGCTCATCCAGGGGAGAATGTTTTGAGCACTGGGTAGATACACCCAGTACAAGGCGCCAATCAATCGCTGGGCACACACTCACTCACACAGACGCACACATAAACACACTCCATATGGGGCAATTTGCAGAACTCAATTGACCTTGATCCATGTTTTTGGACTGTGGGAGGAAACCGGAGAACCCGGAGGAAACCCACGTGGACATGGGGAGAACATGGAAACTCCACCCAGATTGGGATTCGAACCGGGAATCCCTAGCGCTGAGAGGAGAACATGCTAACCACTAAGCCACCGTGCCGCCCCAAAGTGAACACTAGGGCATATTATTAAAGTTTTAATGCAGTTGGTAGAATTCATTCATTCATTCATTGTCTTCCGCTTTATACTATAATTAGGGTCGCGGGGGGCATTATTAGGGCGCTGGGCAGATACACCCAGGACAGGGCGCCAATCTATTGCTGGGCACACACTCACTCACTCACACACACTCTATATGGGGCAAATTGGAGAACTCAATTGACCTTGATTCATGTTTTTGGACTGTGGATGGAAACCGGAGAACCCGGAGGAAACCCACGTGGACACGGGGAGAACATGGAAACTCCACCCAGATTGGGATTTGAACCGGGAATCCCTACTGCTGAGAGGAGAACATGCTAAGCCACCGTGCCGCCCCCATTTCCACTTTCTAAAGTTCTAAAACTGCCCCATATAGAGTCTGTTGGTGTGTGTGAGTAAGTGTGTGCCCAGTGATAGATTGGCACCCTGTCCTTGTCTAGGTGTATTTGCCCAGCGTTCAAAACTTTCTCCCCTGGGTGGGCATGGGGAACTTCCCCCCCGACCCTAATACAGGATAAAGTGGAAGATAATGAATAGATGGATGAATACTTGATTGTAAAAGCCCAGAAGCCATGTACTATCCATCCATCATCTTCATCTTAATCCTCTTGGAGTGTCGGGGGGGGGGGGGGTTCCCATGCCCATGCCCATGCCCATCCAGGGGATAATGTATTGGGCGCTGGGCAGATACACCCAGGACAGGACGCTAATCCATCGCCTGACACACACTGTATGGGGCGGCAATTTACCTTGAATCCATGTTTTTGGAACGTGGGAGGAAACCCACGTGGACACCAGGAGAACGGCGTGCCAGTAAAAGCGTCCTGCGTGCTGAGGTTCAGGTGAGGTTTAGGAAACGATGACCTCCACCTATGGACGTGTTATTAATCCTCTCATCTCAGCGTGCTGAGCTGCACGGCACCACCAGCTCCACCCTCCTTCATCAGCACCAAGGCAGTAAATGCTCCACCACCCCCTCCTCCATCATAAAGAAAGGAGTTCTAAACGATAACAGCACGAAATAAATAACGCTGGTTAATTCTTATCAGCTGCGTCCTTCTCAAATCAGCCAGACTTTCTTCGACTGGCACTGAACCAATGAGGGCTTCACTCTCCGTGATAGAATCTGCTGATAGCAATCTCCCAGCTCTGTATTTATTAATTAATTCTTTTCGTTCCTGTCAGCTGGAACTGTATTTTCTCTGCAGCTGACCCAGAACACTGGAAGTTTGCTCCCTGCTGCTCTTTATTAAATCAACAAGATAAGGACGGAATAGAAGCCTGAATGTAATGGATCCGTCTCTCCACAGTACTGAGTGAGACCTGGGATGGTTCACAAAACCTCAATCACACAGTGTTATTCCACACACTCACACTCACACACAGGTTTGTGATCTTTACATAGACTTCCATTCATTTTGCTGAAGCTCAAACCTTAATCATAGACACATACAACCCTCACATTAACCTAACTGTAACGATGGGGCAGTCGGAGGATTGTGGGTAAGAAGCAGCCTTGAATCTGAGCTCAAGGCTGGGTCTTCGGACCGCTCATCTTTCATCGTTCCTTCATTTCACATGGCTCTCCACCGTCTTCGCTCTTTGTCCCTCATCATTTCCCACACTTCCTCATCTTTCCTTATTGTTCCCGTCTACGGATACCAGACTCGTACCTTCAGCCCCTTTTCCCTGACAGGATGCAACTGCTTGATCTAGAACCGGTTCTGTGCATTGTAAAAAATACTGGTTCCTTAATACTGCTGAAAACACTGCCTGTCAATAAATATGGCTGATTATTATTGATATTAGTGATCTCATCACATTCATTCATCCATCCATTATCTTCTGCTTTATCCTCTATTAGGGTCGCGGTGGGGTTCCCCATGCCCATCCAGGGGAGAACGTTTCAGGCGCTGGGCAGATAGACCCAGGACAGGGCGCCAATCTATCGCTGCTCATCACATTATCTTCTGTTTAATCAGGGAAGGGGGATGGATCCTTGTCCATTCCAGGGGAGAACATTTCAGGCACTGGACAGATGCACCCAAGACAGGGCACCAATCCATCACTGGACAGACACACACACACACTATATAGGGGCAATTTAGAGCAGCCAGTTAACTCAATTAAATTCATGTTATTTTTTTTGGACTGTGGGAAAAAAAAAACAAAGAACCTGATGAAAAACCCCATGCAGACACATGGGGCAATTTGGAGAACACATACACACATTACATGGGGCAATTTGGAGAACTCAATTGACTTGATCCATGTTTTTGGACTGTGGGAGGAAACCGGAGAACCCGGAGGAAACCCACACGGACACAGGGAGAACATGGAAACTCCACCCAGATTGGGATTCGAACCAGGAATCCCTAGGGCTGAGAGGAGAACATGCTAACCACTAAGCCACCATACCACCTCTATTATTATTATTATTATTATTATTATTATTATATTAAACCACTGCAGTACCCTCAGAACCTGTTTCTAACATGAGAGTCTAACTACTATCACTACGATCTCAAACACCCTCACCTTCATCACCATCATCATCACATATTCCAACCTTTTTCATCAACGTGGCTGCTGTCAGATTTACTGTCAGCACCTCGGTCACTGTTTGTGAGTGTGATGATGCACCACCACCATTTATAAAAGCAATTTAACATTTATAATCTTACTTTTCAACTGTCTCACACATGTGCTTATTGTGGGTGCATCTATATTATACAATTGTAGTGTGTGTGTGTGTGTGTGTGTGTGTGTGAGATGGAGAGAGAGCGAGTGAGAAAATGAGTATATGTTGGCAATATTCCAGTTCCCTCCTGTTAGGTGTTCCCTCTTTGGCTTGATTTCCTCTGTAATTCAGACCAGACGTACGTGTGTGTGTGTGTGTGTGTGTGTGTGTGTGTGGGGTACTTTCCCACGCTGCAGCACCTGTATTCACCCACCATGACACACAGACTCCCCTACCCCAGCACACAGACACAAACATAACCCCTCGCGCTATGAGGCACCCTATGAAATTTATTAGAACAATGTTCTAGACAATGTCGCTGTGCTTGCTCTCTATCCGTGTGACGTCTGTGCAATATGGGTAAAGAGTTCTGAAGTTCTGAAGCACTGTAACACTGACCGAATTCTGTATTTAGTAAATAGGTGCATCTCTGGTTTGGGATGTTCTTGCCGTGCACTGCTGCGTAATACATTGATGTAGGACAGTTATATATTTATGGTTATATCCACAATTGTGTTTAGTAAGTGGAAATATATACATTTTGAGACATGAGCACAGGACTCTGTATAGTTATATATATGTATATATATATATATATATATATATATATATTCATTCATTCATTATCTCCCGCTTATCCTCTATTAGGGTCGCGGTGGGGTTCCCCATGCCCATCCAGGGGAGAACATCTCGGGCGCTGGGCAGATAGACCCAGGACAGGGCGCCAATCCATCGCTGGGCACACACTCACTCACACATACACACTCTATATGGGGCAATTTTAAGAACTCAATTAACTTGATCCATGTTTTTGGACTGTGGGAGGAAACCGGAGAACCCGGAGGAAACCCACGCAGACACGGGGAGAACATGGAAACTCCACCCAGATGGGGATTCGAACTGGGAATCCCTAGTGCTGAGAGGAGAACATGCTAACCACTAAGCCAACGTGCCGCCTATATATATATATATATATATATATATATATATATATATATATATATATACACACCGTATTTTCCGGACTATAAGGCGCACCTAAAAACCAAAAATTTTTCCAGAAATCGGACGTGCACCTTATAATCCGGTGCGCCTTATACATGTACTGAGTTCCAAAATTTATAAAAGTATTATCCTCTATTAGGGTCGCGGTGGGGTTCCACATGCCCATCCAGGGGAGAAAGTCTCGGGCACTGGGCAGACACACCCAGGACAGGGCGCCAATCCATCGCTGGGCACACACTCCCTCATACACACACACCCTATATGGGGCAATTTGGAGAATGTGTGTGTGTGTGTGTGTATGTATATATATATATGGTTTGAACCGTATATGTTATTAGATTACATTAAATATATGTTATTAGATTGAGATTGGACCGCAGTGTTTAGTCATTTTAAACACAGTGCAGGTGTATTTTTAATAATCATGTGAAGACCTTACAGTGTTTGTGATGTTAATTTTATTAATAGTTCTTAAACGTGTGACTTTCCGAGGGTCAATGGTTTGTCTTCACATTGTGGGGTGAGGTGGGAGACGGGGAGTGTTGGATGAGAGTCAGGGCTCTGACCTTGGATCAGTCTGTGTCACTGTATTAAAAGGCTGAATGCTCCTAAATCTGCTCTGTGAACGGGAGCGTGACAGGGTGTGTAGGTGGGGCAAAGGAACGGAGGGGTGAATGCTGCTTTGTGGTTATAATTTTTTTAATCAGGGAAGAGGGTTTTGTGATATTGGGCACAGTAGGGCGTCATTACCCCGCTCACCCCGCTGCGGTTCTCTCATCACTTACAACTTTAGTAATATCACCCGGGTCCAGCCTGTCGAATAAATCTGTCCTCTGTTCATCTGCTATTATGCTGCACTCCTCTGCTCCTCTTCACTGTAGCCTCGTCTCCACAGGAGTTTCCATGTGTGTGTGTGTGTGTGTGTGTGTGTGTGTGTGTGTGTGTGTGTAAAAGAGAGTGAGCACAAGCATGTGTATGAGGAAATAAGAATGAACATGTTGAGTAGATGAAGGCAGAATAGTGGTTCTTCTATAACACTAACTTATATACGCTTTCTATTAATGATGCTTAATGTGATGAGTAGACATGAGACATCCATCCATCCATTATCTTCCTCTTTATCCTCTATTAGGGTCGCGGGGGGGTTGCCCATCCAGGGGAGAACGTTTTGGGCGCCGGGCAAATACACCCAGGACAGGGCGCCAATCTATCGCTGGGCACGCACTTACTCACACAGACACACTCTATATGGGGCAATTTGGAGAATTCAGTTGACCTTGAGCCATGTTTTTGGACTGTGGGAGGAAACCGGAGAACCCGGTGGAAACCCACGTGGACACGGGGAGAACATGGAAACTCCACCGTACCGGGAATCCCTAGAGCTGTGAGGAGAACATGCTAACCACTAAGCCACTGTGCCGTCCAGACCTCAGACAATTCATCATTATTGCAATGATTCGTGATCAAAAATGTTGATGAATTATTCTTAAGAGCGGCTTAACGTCGTCATGGCGACATTCATAAGAAAAATACAAAAAAGTACTTTAAGGGACTCAGATCCAGTTCACACACAAATACAGAAATTAATAATAATTACTTTGTGAATATTCATTCATTCATTCATTCATTATCTTTTGCTTTATCCTCTATTAGGGTTGTGGTGGGGTTCCCCATGCCCATCCAGAGGAGAATGTTTCGGGCGCTTGGGCAGATACACCCAGGACAGGACACTAGTCTATCACTGGGCACACTCACTCACACAGACAGACTCTATAAGGGGCAATTTGTAGAATTTAATTGACCTTGATCCATGTTTTTGGACTGTGGGAGGAAACTCACGTGGACACGGGGAGAACATGGAAACTCCACCCAGATTGGGATTCAAACCGGGAATCCCTAGTGCTGAGAGGAGAACATACCAACCACTAAGCCACTGTGCCGTCCAGACCTCAGACAATTCATCATTATTGCAATGATTCGTGATCAAAAATGTTACAACGTCGTCTTGGCGACATTCATAAGAAAATACAAAAAAGTAAAGATACTTGAAGATACTCAGATCCAGTTCACACACAAATACAAAAATGAATAATAATTACTTTGTGAATTATATGTGCATTATTATTATTCTAAAGTTTACATTCTGATTTATTCATACATATGACAGAAATGCTTCTCCATAGTTTGAGAGCAGATGAGTGTAGTCCTGCCCTGTGCAGTAGCTCTGCTGGGTGCTGGTGCTGTTGCATGTGTACGGTCTGGGCTTCCTCCTGGGCGTCAGTATGAGTGTGAAACATGGGAATCCTGCTTCTTAGTCTATATGTAATTTTAAATAATGGCTCTGATGCTAAAGTAATACTCTCTCTCTGTTTCCCTTCAGGTACCATTATCCAGTACCGAGGGTGTTCTACGTGCAGCTGACCGTGGGAAATAACGAGTTCATCGGGGAAGGGAGAACCCGCCAAGCAGCACGACACAATGCAGCCATGAAAGCTCTGCAAGCTTTGAGAAACGAACCCATCCCTGAAAAACAAGCTCAGGTAGACACACAGACACTGTCTTAAGATTATATATATATATATTCATATCCCCATCTGGGTGGAGTTTCCATGTTCTCCCCATGTCCTCCCACAGTCCAAAAACATGGATCAAGTCAATTGAATTCTCCGAATTGCCCCATATAGAGTGTGTGTGTGTGTGAGTGAGTGTGTGCCCAGCAATGGGTTGGCGCCCTGTCCTGGGTCTATCTGCCCGGCACCCGAGACGTTCTCCCCTGGATGGGCATGGGGAACCCCACCGCGACCCTAATAGAGGATAAGCGGGAGATAATGAATGAATGAATATATATATATATATATATATATATATATATATATATATAAAAGATAGATCCTAATTTGTCCCACAATGGGTTAATTCACTATATATATATATATATATATATATATATACACACACATATATATATATACACACACACACACACACACACACATCTATCCTTTATTAGGGATGTGTGGGGGTTCACCATGCCCATCCAGGGGAGAACGTTTTGGGCACTGGGCAGATACACACAGGACAGGGTGCCAATCTATATATATAAACCTCTGTGACCCTTGTAGACAATTAAGCAGCAGATGGTGAGATGAGATTAATTATAAATAGAAATACAATAGAAATATTTTACAAATGTAGTAACCATTCCATAAAAGTAAGATTATAATAATAAGATCAATAATAATGAGATAATAATAAGATTGTTGCAGCGCTGCTTATGACCTCCCACAATGCACTACAGTATTTATAGACAATGCAATTTAAAATTTCATAATGTAGTGGCGGCACGGTGGCTTAGTGGTTAGCATGTTCTCCTCTCAGCACTAGGGATTCCCGGTTCAAATCCCCATCTGGGTGGAGTTTCCATGTTCTCCCCGTGTCTGCGTGGGTTTCCTCCGGGTTCTCCGGTTTCCTCCCACAGTCCAAAAAACATGGATCAAGTCAATTGAATTCTCCAAATTGCCCCATATAGAGTGTGTCTGTGTGAGTGAGTGTGTGCCCAGCGATGGATTGGCGCCCTGTCCTGAGTGTATCTGCCCAGCGCCCGAGACGTTCTCCCCTGGATGGGCATGGGGAACCCCACCGCGACCCTAATAGAGGATAAAGCGGGAGATAATGAATGAATGAATGAATGAATAATGTAGTGCAAATCTCATTGTTTTTTATAATCAATAGAGTGAGTAATGTCAGCATGTACAGCCAACACACGCACGTATTATATATACAAAATGATTTCCCTCTGGTTATTAAACACCTGTGGACCTAAACATTTAAAAGCAGAAAAAGCGAATGACATCATCAAGGGTGGTGCAAAGTTCAGTGTTGGGGTGTTAACACCGATTTGGAGTGTTTGGTTGGTGGGTGGGGTGGGACATCGGTGGGTTCTAGTTACAGTTGGACTGACATTAAAGCCAACCTGTTCAATTAGGACTATGTGACGGTGACAGAAAACTGCGATGAGCCAGAATGAGGAATAATACGCTGAGAACAACGGAGCGTGACATCATCAGGAGGACATTGAGAGTAATTAACATGTCATCAACGGGATAGAATGTATAGTGTTTTAAGAAATGAACAAAATACACAGTATTATACATGTACACACACTCGCACATATAAGCATGTGTGTTTATATATTTTTGGACATCGACACACACACACACACCTGATTATGAGTAAATAAAATAATCAGGATCTTTTATTTATAGTGTATTTTTTGTTTACGTGACAGCTGGGATATTTATTATGATCAGTCCGGGTTTATTTGCAGTGGTCTGTTAGATGATGCTTCCTGTATTAGTTTAGAGAAACATCACAGACATGCACAGCCTTGAGCGCATACACACACACACACACACACACACACACACACACACACACGCTGAGTTATTGCGGACGTCAGAAAGAGTAAAAGATTACTCAGCTGAGGGCCGATTGTTTGAATCTAATTGTATTATTGCAGATCTGTAACATCTGTGCTGTATTAAATGGAATAATTGAAATTCTGGCTCTGCTGAATGTTTAATGTTAGTGCGCCGAAGAGAAAAAGGACTCCGAGGACGAGAGCGATGCCAATAAATCGGAGATTAGCCTGGTGTACGAGATCGCTCTGAAGAGGAACCTGCCCGTCAACTTCGAGGTCCAACACACACACACACACACACACACACACACACAGGCATATGCATGCATGCAGGTGCACACACACATGCACACAAGCAGGACAGTCGTAGGCTTGTGGTTAAGAAATTCAGTATTGCAACCTGAAGGTCCCCGGTTTGACTCCCGGTCCCACCAGGTACCACGGCTGAAGTGCCCTTGGGCAAGGCACCTAACCCCAATTGCTCCCCAGGCGCCATATACAGGGCTGCACACTGCTCTGGACAGGTGTGCTCACTAACTCAGTGTGTGTGTGTGTGTGTGTGTGTGTGTGTTTTACAGCATGGATAGGTTAAATGTGTAGCACTAATTCCTCTGTGTGTAAAATACAGTAGGTGAAATACATCACTGTATCACTTATACTACAGTACAAACCAAAGGTTTGGCCACACCCCCTTTTCCCACTTATTATCCATTATATCCGTTTCACTACTTATCACTTACCTTTCTACAATTCCATTCTGTAGTCCATCTGTTTGTGTTCTATAGTACATACTGTATGTATATATTGGACTTCTGTTTAACTGCTAACTACATTTCATTGGCCCTGTACTTGTACTCTGCACAAGTACTCATTAGTACTTGTTGAATCTAATCTAATCTAATCTAATCTAATCTAAAACTGTGTCCCCTTTACTCTGTTCTAATGGTCAGGAACCCATTAGCACCACAAAGCAGAGATTATTTGGTTGGTGCATTATTCCTATCCCAGCAGTGTCACTGCAGAACTGACCATAAACAATCCACCACCCAAATGATACCTGTTCTGTGATGCTCCTGACCAAAACAGAGAACAGAGAACCAACAGGGGACTAACAACAACAAAGAACACAGATGGACTACAGTCTAAAATTGTAAAACTACAAAGTCCATCCTTTATCTCCCGCTTTATCCTCTATTAGGGTCGCGGTGGGGTTCCCCATGCCCATCCAGGGGAGAACGTCTCGGGCGCTGGGCAGATAGACCCAGGACAGGGCACCAATCCATCGCTGGACACACACTCACTCACACAGACACACTCTATATGGGGCAATTTGGAGAATTCAATTGACTTGATCCATGTTTTTGGACTGTGAGAGAAAACCGGAGAACCCGGGGACATGAGGAGGACATGGAAACTCCACCCAGATGGGGATTCGAACTGGGAATCCCTAGAGCTGAGAGGAGAACATGCTAACCACTAAACCACCGTGCCGCCACAGTCTGAATTAGGGGTCTATTTCTGTATTGCATGGGGAACCCCACCGTGACCCTAATAGAGGATAAAGCGGGAGATAATGAATGAATGAATATATTCATTCATTATCTCCCGCTTATCCTCTATTAGGGTCGCGGTGGGGTTCCCCCATGCCCATCCAGGGGAGAATGTCTCGGGCGCTGGGCAGATAGACCCAGGACAGGGCGCCAATCCATCGCTGGGCACACACTCACTCACACAGACACACTCTATAGGGGGCAATTTTTTGAGAATTCAATTAACTTTTTCCATGTTTTTGGACTGTGGGAGGAAACCGGAGAACCCGGAGGAAACCCACGCAGACACGGGGAGAACATGGAAACTCCACCCAGATGGGGATTTGAACCGGGAATCCCTAGTGCTGAGAGGAGAACATGCTAACCACTAAGCCACCGTGCCGCACTGAATGAATATATATATATATATTCATTCATTCATTCATTATCTTCCGCTTATCCTCTATTAGGGTCGCGGTGGGGTTCCCCATGCCCATCCAGGGGAGAATGTCTTGGGCGCTGGGCAGATAGACCCAGGACAGGGTGCCAATCCATCGCTGGGCACACACTCACTCACACAGACACACTCTATAGGGGGCAATTTTTTTGAGAACTCAATTGACTTGATCCATGTTTTTGGACTGTGGGAGGAAACCGGAGAACCCGGAGGAAACCCACGCAGACACGGGGAGAACATGGAAACTCCACCCAGATGGGGATTCGAACCAGGAATCCCTAGCGCTGAGAGGCGAACATGCTAAACACTAAACCACCGTGCCGCACTGAATGTATATATATATATATATACATGTGTGTGTGTGGGGGGGGGGGATGTAGACTTCCCTTTGTGAGTAGTTTGAAATGTTGCAGATCAGAGTAAACACAGTAACTCAGAGTGAAGTGCTGCAGGGTAAACACGAGGCCGAATCTGGAACCAGCATGAGCAGCAGCTCATTACGACTGACAGCTCAGTAAACATCTGTTCGTCTTCACATCTGTAGAACACCATCTGAGCCTAATATCTGCTTCCACACCGCCACGTCCATCACCTCTCATCACCTCTCATCACGGCAACCATCACATCTCTATTCCCACCTCACATCAATCATCTCTCACCTTTCACCTTATACCTTCATCTGTAATTCATCACACATCACATCCATCACATCACATCTTCCCTCATCAGTCTCATCCACCTCACATCTCTTACCTGATATCTCCTACTTCACATAAGTTGCCGCTCGTACTTCGCATCAGGTGTCTCATCCTTCTTCCTCCGTGAGCGGTACGTCGCATCTCATCCGCCACGCCGGGTGCTTAGCCCATCGTTGACCACAGCAGGTGTGTCCCACCTTGTCCTCTGCCTCTGCTGAAGTTCACACCTCCTTCACTTCCCATGTTTATATATATATATATATATATATATATATATATATATATATATATATATAGGGCGGCACGGTGGCTTAGTGGTTAGCATGTTCTCCTCTCAGCACTAGAGATTCCCGGTTCGAATCCCCATCTGGGTGGAGTTTCCATGTTCTCCCCGTGTCTGCGTGGGTTTCCTCCGGGTTCTCCGTTTTCCTCCCACAGTCCAAAAACATGGATCAAGTTAATTGAATTCTCAAAAATTGCCCCATTTAGAGTGTTTCTGTGTGAGTGAGTGTGTGCCCAGCGATGGATTAGCGCCCTGTCCTGGGTGTATCTGCCCAGCGCCCGAGACGTTCTCCCCTGGATGGGCATGGAGAACCCCACCGCGACCCTAATAGAGGATAAGCAGGAGATAATGAATGAATGAATATATATATATATATATATATTATAAGCAGGGTGGCAGGGTGGCTTAGTGGTTAGCATGTTCTCCTCTCAGCACTAGGGATTCCCGGTTCGAATCCCAACCTAAATGGAGTTTCCATGTTCTCCCCGAGTCTGTGTGGGTTTCTTCCGGGTTCTCCGGTTTCCTCTCACAGTCCAAAAACATAGATCAAGGTCAATTGAATTCTCCAAATTGCCCCATACAGAGTGGGTGTGTGAGTGTGTGCCCAGCGATAGATTGGCGCCCTGTCCTGGGTGTATCTGCCCAGCGCCCGAAACGTTCTCCCCTGGATAGGCCCCCCCCATATATATATATATATATATATATATATATATATATCCATCCCACAGTTTTCTCACTGTGGGAGATTTGGCCTTCCAGAGTCCAAAGACATGGACCAACCAAGGTCAATTCTCCTGTCTGTGTGAGTGAGTGTGTGCCCAGTGATAGATTGGTCCTGCCCAGCACCCAAAACGTTCCCCACTGGAACCTGGGCATGTGGAACCCCCCCTGTGACCCTAGTAGAGGATAGTGGAAGACATGTATGTATGGATGGATATTGTAAGCTGCTTGTTAAAACCACAGTAGAGTTTTAAGTAGTAATTGTGGTGTAAGATTTATAAGAGGACCATTAGGACTTCTCTATAGTTTTTATACGTTACACAGTGATGGCGTATGTTCTGTAAGAACATACATTTGTTGCAGCACATCCTCACTTTTCCAAACCAGTTAGATGTTTGGACTCCTCCCGTCTTTTTCGATTAGTCATCATCTACCTGAGTGTGTGTCTTCAGGGCAGATCCACGTCTTACAAAGGGGCTTTTATTATGCTCCGACTCTGTGTCTTTTGCGCAACTCGCAGGCAAAACGTACACAGCTCGCAGCTCCAACACGTGGCGAGATACGACCTCACCTCGGGTTACACCGTTTCCTCCAGAAGAACCCGATCCGGGTAGGACAGATGAAGCGGCCACCTTCAGATCAAAGTGCTGGCTGTAATTCCATCGCCGTGCAGGAGACGTTACAGCGGCTGACGCCAGGGACGACACCTTGTCTGCGCTGCAGTTACACAGTGCCAAAATCTTCCCAAAAACTTGGATTAGTCACCATCACATTTACAACATTCAGCTAATGCCCATATCAAGAGACCTGAGGTGTGAGGCTTTGCTCAAGGGCTCAGCAGAAATCGGCCTAAACCCATAACCTCAACTCAATCATCCATCCATCCATCATCTTCTGCTTTATCCTCTATTAGGGTCGTGGGGGGGTTCCCCATGCCCATCCAGGGGAGGATGTTTTGGGCGCTGGGCAGATACACCCAGGACAGGGCGCCAATCCATCGCTGTTCACACACTCACTCACACAAACACACTTTATATGGGGCAATTGGGAGAACTCAATTGACTTGATCCATGTTTTTGGACTGTGGGAGAACACCGGAGAACCCGGAGGAAACCCACGCGGACACAGGGAGAACACGGAATTGGCCTGAACCCCCCAAAGAGCAAGCCGAAGCAACAGTGGCAAGAAAAAAAACCCCTGTTAAGTTGTTTTTTTTTTAGGAAGAAACCTTGTGAGGACCGATGCTCAATGGGAGTTTCATCCTCCTTTACCGGCAGCATCAGCAGTGAAGGACACTAATGTACAGACTGTGTAGAGATCAGGTGACCATCCATCCATTACCTTCCGCTTTATCCTCTATTAGGGTTGCGGGGGGGTGAGGGGGGGGTTCCCCATGCCCATCCAGGGGAGAACGTTTCGGGCGCCGGGCAGATACACCCAGGACAGGGGGCCAACCCATCGCTGGGCACACACTTACTTACACATACACACTCTATATGGGGCAATTTGGACAATGCAATAGACCTTAATCCATGTTTTTAGACTGTGGGAGGACAGCCCAGTGGCTTAGTGGTTAGCATGTTCTCCTCTCAGCGCTAGGGATTCCCGGTTCAAATCCCCATCTGGGTGGAGTTTCCATGTTCTCACCGTGTCTGCGTGGGTTACCTCTGGGTTCTCCGGTTTCCTCCCACCGTCCAAAAACATGGATCAAGGTCAATTGAATTCTCCAAATTGCCCCATATAGAGAGTATCTGTATCTGTGTGAGTGTGTGCCCAGAGATAGATTGGTGACCTGTCCTGGGTGTATCTGCCCAGCGCCCGAAACGTTCTCCCCTGGGTAGGCATGGGGAACCCCCCCGCGACCCTAGTAGAGGATAAAGCGGAAGATAATGGATGGATGTATATATTACAGCAGCAGGTAGAGGTGGAGTTTCCATGTTCTCCCCGTGTCTGCGTGGGTTTCCTCCGGGTTCTCCGGTTTCCTCCCACAGTCCAAAAACATTGATTAAGGTCAATTGAGTTCTCCAAATTGCCCCATATAGAGTGTGTCAGTGTGAGTAAGTGTGTGCCCAGTGATAGATTGGCATCCTGTTCTGGGTGTATCTGCCCAGCGCCCGAGACTTCCCCAAATTATATCTGTCTTTTATTAAACCTTAGTTTCCTCAGTTCACTGAGGTTCTGCAGGGAAATCTGGAATCTTCTAACAGTGGAATGTGAAAGTGGCTCTTCTGTAGGAGAGCGCACAGACAGTGACGGAGGTGGGTTTGAGTTTGCACACTTGTTCATAAAGGGGATACATTGATGGTTAATGTGTCTGATGTGCGGATGGGCGGAGCTCATTTTTGGTGATTAGGTGAAGCAGGTGATATAAAGCTGTGAATGGAGCAGCTTCAGAGGAACCGCAGAACCTTCCATCACAGTGCAGTGTGAGGATCAAATCCATTACATCAAAACCCTGTAAATATTGGGCCACTGAATTCTTTCACATGTGTGAGGAATACTCTGTGTGTGTGTGTGTGTGTGTGTGTGTGTGTG
>JAFMOD010001365.1:49458-77861 GCA_019802435.1 Corydoras maculifer | reverse complement strand
AACGCTGCAAATTAACTTGTGTTTAACTAGCCCAAGCCAATACTTGTTATGCCCCTATTCATTTCCCTCCATTAGCTTCCTGTAGCTTCCTGCATTTAGCACAAGGCACTGAATTTTTGTATACATACTTTTGTATATATTGTCTTGATTAACACACTTTCATAGTGACTTAGAGCTTAATAAACAAAAACTTAGTTTTAATTACATACTATACATACAAAAACATTTCTCTGCACACTCAAACTCTGACGTGGATGAAATATGTAGTACGTTATGTTACAGGACATTAAATTGGAGGCCTGGCTCACTGCAGATGAAGGTAGATTAGTCAAGCATGAATATGCCACACTCCACAGAGTCAGTATACTACTCGCTTAACATAAGAACTGTGTCTGCCTCTTACTACACAACAGATGCTGACAACTGTTTTCCATTACAAAGCATCTAATAACAAGTGCAATAGCATGCAGCCCTAAAATATTAAACTATCTGTTTGCTACAGACAAGAATGTGTGTAGAATATATTAATCTCATTTAATATAAAACATGTGTTTTATTGTTGTTTATTCTAATTGTTAATGCAAATTATATCCAGACCCTCAACATTCCACATTTTGATAATTCTAAACAAATATTTTTGTCATAAAAACAATAAAATCATAACAAAGCATGTTCAAATACCAATAATCAACAATATAAATAGTATCAAAATCCTACAAGAAAATTTGATACCATGGCTAATACAGAATAGGTAGGGTTCAAAGGTAGCGATAAAACCAAACCCCAGTTGAGGAAGATCCAGCGCCCTGCAAATTAAAGATGATTTAATCTTGAGCTCAGCACTGGGACTTTTTTCCATCCTACCACACGTACATTTAGTATGCCAATTACAGCTGTAAATCTGGCCAGCTGCCCTCCTAATCAGTGGGTGAGAGTGATTTTGCTCAGTGTGTTTGTGAGCCCACAGTAGAAACCATCCAGGTTTGTCGTACAAGGCAGTAATTAAATGGCATTTTTGAAATTGGGGGAAAGTCAAGAAATCAAGGCAAAGACTAGGTAAAGGAACCCGACAGCAGCTTGTCTGTGTGACTAATTATCTCTTCTTTCTGTTTGTAGTAAATTGTGGAGATTAATGTGGGAGCTTAAACTGTATTGATGAGAAATTAGAAAGAGGGACAAACAGACCATGGTGTTCTGTAAAATGTGTATATTACAACAAAAAATAGCTTACTTTGAGCTTGCAGTGAACTGCAAATTTATGAACGTGAAGCAGAACCAGAAAGACAACAGAGGTAATACATTTCACCTATGGTTTGCCTGTTTCTTATCAGTGCTCAAAGGATTGTAGTGTGTGTGTGTGTGTGTGTGTGTGTGTGTGTGTGTGCGTGTGTGTGTGTTAACAAAATTAGATGGATTGCCGCCCTGTCCTGGGTGTATCTGCTCAACGCCCGAAACGTTCTCCCCTGTGAACCACCCGCGACCCTAATATAGGATAAAGCGGAGAATAATCAATAAATGAATATATATATATATTTTTTTTCAATATATATATACATATATATATATATATATTTATTCATTCATTATCATCCGCTTTATCCTCTATTAGGGTCGCGGTGGGGTTCCCCATGCCCATCCAGGGGAGAACGTCTCAGGCGCTGGGCTGATAGACCCAGGACAGGGCGCCAATCCATTGCTGGGATATATATATATAAATTTTTTTTTTTTTTTTTTTTTTTTTTTTTTTCTTTTTCTTTTTTTCAAATCACAAATCATCCATTCACAGTAGGGTTTGCAAAATAAGTGTTGTTTTCAAGAAAAATTTACTATTACAGAACAGATTATTAATACTTTTATATTTAGAAGACATGACATCTATACATGCCCATTACTAATTTATATTCTGCATTTATGGGCCAAAAGTAAGACAAAACACCCGGATAGTTAGTTAGTCTATTACAAAGTACACAAGCACATTTACACCAAGAGGCAATTAGTCATCACCAGTTCAATGTTTGCTTGTCCTTAGTCACACAAAAAATGAATGTCTCAAAGGAAATCCACACAGACAAAGGGAGAAGATGCAAATTCCACACACAAATAAATAAATTCAAGATCATCTTGCTTTACAGTTGTTCTTTGTATAGAGCATATTCTAGTGGAAATTTGTCTAAATTGAAATTTTACAAAAATATTAAAGTTGCTTTATTAAAAATTACTGTAAAATATTCATGGTAAATATGGCATATTCATGTGATTTTCCTGCACGAGAGACATGCTGTTTCTGCAATTCACAAAACAAAAAACAACACTCATTAGCATAGAGCCAAAGGTGTAATAATTCTCACCTGCTTTATTTTTTCTTGTTCGAAACTCTCTCTCTTTCTCTCTCTTTCTTTCTTTCTTTCTCATTCTCTCTCTCTCTCTCTTTCTCTCTTTCTCTCTCTCTCTCTCACACACACACACACACACAGCTGATAAATGTTATTTACACGAGAGCGGAAGTGTTGTGAATGCTCAGAGTAAAGCACCTGGCTGCTCAAAGGCAGAGACAAAGTGCCTCCAGATAAGAATCCAACAGCACTATCTATCTGCCTTATTAGACTCAGTCCTCAAGAGCTGTGAGTACAGGACTGAGTCTTTGGTGTTATGTAGGCCAGCCAAAAACACATGAAAAATGGCTGCTCTGACAAAATTAACACGCCATTTTGTGTTCTCGAGCTAAATGGTGTAAATAAACAAAGGAAAAAAATAAATCTGATCAACCTTGTGCATGCTACATCATACGAATTATTGCACTGGCAGCTAAATGAATACAGATGTATACCAAATGCTTTTTTGTTTTCCTAATAAAATTCTGTTAATAAGTGCAATGGCGTTTACCTCGGGCAGCGTACAGTACACACCTTATAGAAAATAAATGAAAGAAACAAAAGGCAAAAGGGTTGCTTATGGATCTATGCTCAGTGGCTGCGCTGACCACACTGAGACACCACGTGGACTCGCTCGATTGCTCTATCAGAGGTGCTAGTAAGCAGCCATGCTCTATTAGAGAAGTGGCTAGGGTGCACCTAGGATTAGCTCACCCCCCCTGGTCATGTTCTGGCTAGCGCATGTCGAGGCATACCATCTCCACATGCATCTAGTGGCGTGATACTGTCTATGGCCAACCAGGATTGTGATGACGGCACATGCAAAAACAGTCCCCAAATGCACGATGGACAGCACAATCCAAACATCTGCCAAGCCAATTCAATAGATGTGCAAGGTAACATGCAGGAGTACAATACAGATGGCAATGCTCCTCCTAATTAAAGCAACACATGTTATGTTTAATGGCTCAATGCTGGGATCACGATTGGCTTCAGATGCACCTGCAGTTGTAGTGAATTACAGGTGCAACTAAGCGAAATCACATCAGCACCATGCACACCACCAAACGCAAACTGCTATTTTACCATAAACTTTAGGGTTTTTTTTACTGCTAGCTACATAAAAGAAAACATTGGAAATAAATAATAACATACATAGATGCTGACATACTATAACAAGAATTATGTGTGTTGTAGTGTGTGTCCCAATGTGGCAAAATTTTGAAACAAAAATGTTTAAAAGAAATTATTTAGCTTCGTAGATTAAAAGGACCAGTTGGTGCAATTCAGGAGAAAATATCAATGCTGATGCTTTTTGTCCTGAGGCTGAGTAGAGGGCCGCTCTGCTAATATGCTTTTCCAGTGAAAGCTTTCCCAGAAGGCATTTTGATTTCTCCAGGTCTCACCAGTTATGTTTGGATATTAAATTAGTGGGTTTTATTAAACAGCTTCTCATACTCTGTGTTCTCCAAGGCCCCTTAGCTGCTTTATCATTTCACCACAACAGGTCATAAAATTTACCTTTCTAGAGTCAAAGAAGATTTTATTAATCTGAAATGCAATTAGATATGTAAGGTTTAGAGAAATAAGGGAGATATTATAGCATGGTCTGTGCTGCAGGTTAAACATGGTTAAAGTGGATAAGTGGATAAAGCGAGCCTTAAACAGATAAGTCATTTAGGACAATGTTGGTCTGAGATATTTAATTAAGGTTAAAAATGAGGTCTCTGGCAGTAGGACAAACCTATTCTAATGAGCTACAGTTGCTGCAGTGTGCATTTTTTTTTGCTGTTTTTATTTATTTATTTATTTTTACCGGACCTATGCTACTTGTCATTACTTTTTAAAATACATTTTCCCATGATGGTTTGTCATGCCCTGTATGGACTTCAGAGGTACAGGATTTCACCTCTGCACAGCAAAAATCAATCTTTTGGCATGAACAGGTGCTCCTTGTGACCAAGTGTCAGAATGAGTTTGTGTGTGTGTGGGTGTGTGTGTGTGTGTGTGTGTAACCTTGACTATTCCTCACAGTTCTGACACAGCACACCTGCTGGCCTGATCCAATATGAACTGATCTGAATACTGACACTCAGGTCAAAGACATCCACTGTCCTTCTTTCACAGGAGAAAAAAATATTTTGCTGATGTGGAAAATACATGGTCACTTTGTGCTCGTGTCTCTTCTCAAACACATTTTCACTTGTCACAAGTGACCATTACTTCAATAGTTTATTGTGCTTCTTGGATCTCTCACCACACTCAAAACCATTTTACAAAAGGTCAGAGCTGACACAGTGATGCTTTTAAATGGTATGCGAAATTGTGCTTCTGTCATCTGCTGGAAAAGGCACAGTAAGTTTTTTAAGACAATAGCATGATTTAGCAGGGTTTAATCTATTTTCATGACTTAGCATTGTACAATAGATTGCCAGTGAAGGTTATGATATGATTACTAATGGCTGCATTATTTTCAAATAGATTTCATTGCCAAACAACAAGAACACTTCACGAGGACAGAAATTCAGATCTCCATACTTTCATGCTCGTTATTTTTAGGTTCTGTTAGGATTTCTAAACAAGTGTTTAGTTTCTGTGTGCGTGTCTGTGTCTTCCACAAAATGTTGGCGTTTTATATGATGCACATAATATATACCTCACACTGTACGCATTTCTTGAAACGTGTGCAGTTGCCAAGTAGTTATGTGTTAACATATTCTTTGATAAGATGTCCCAAATAGAATAAATCTAAAAATCATTAAATTTGCAATGAAATATTTTTACATGTTAGATATGTAAAAAAAAAAAAAAAAAAAAAAAGGCATGGCATAGTGTCTATCTAAGTCTCTTAAATTTACAAACTACTAAGCTATTACCCCATAATTTTTTTATTTATTTATTTTTTTTGGATATTAAATCTGCTATGATAAGAACAATATATTTGTTTAATAATGTGACAAGGTTTAACAAATTAATTAACAGGTTTTGCCATAGCCACTACTTTGCAGTTAGAACTCACCAATCGATATTATGAAGATAATTGTGTTCAATAGACTTAAGCTTAGCATTTAACACAATAATTCTTTCATAAAAATTATAAAAATACACTTATTTAAACGCTTAAATAAGTGTACTTATTATTAAACACCTCCCTCTTCAAATGGATGCTGGACCTCCTGATGGTCTCTAATGAACAATGATCGCTCCACTGTGGATCATCTAAAGCATCAAATTACTTGGTGTTCATCTAGCTGAAGATTTTACCCAGTTCCTCAGTGCCAGCACCATAATCAGAAAAACTCAACAGCAGCTCTATTTTCTTCAAAGTTTGGGGACAGCTTATCTTTTACCTCCCATCCTCACCATATCTACAAAGGGATTTCATGTCAAATTTCAGCAAATACAGAATATCGCTGAGAGCCACTCTATCTCTCTCACAGACATTTACACCACTAGCTGCATCTGCAAAGCAACCAAAATTTTTGATGGTCCCATACACCCTTCACACATCCTCCAATCATTTTTAAAAAGTTAAAGAGGCATTCAAGCCATCACATCCAGTCTGTACTTCTAGTCACCAGCAGATGGCCCAGTTGATGAACCAGATAATCACATGACACCAACACTCAGCTTCACAGCCTGATTAGGCAAGTTGCATTATGCTTTTTAGCCTTATAATCCATCAATCAATTTATATTATAAAGTTTATAATATAAACTTTAATCAGTTGCTGGAATAATTAAAATAAATTAATCTAGTATTTAAAACACTAGTATAAAAACACTAGTATTTTAACGCTTAAGGTAACCTCAGATCTTTATCTAATAACATATAATTTAGACAATTGTATTGATTCACTCACTAAACTATTATATACAGTCCTGCACACTATTATTGCCACCCCTTCTTTTTTGCATAACCTGTACAATATCTTGGAAAATGGAATAAATGGAAGATGTACCAAATATATATTATCAGGATTTTTTAATTGGAGTTCCAAAGTAATATATTGAAGAACATTGTTTTTCAGCATACATGTCATTTTAAAGAAGAAAATTTCCTCTTCCCTCCATGTTCATGTAGGTTCTTGACAGTTCCATGCTTGACAAACCTTTAAAATCAATGTGCACTGTTAAAACAGGGATACCAAGGTCTTTGGAGATGGCCTTATACCCTTTGATGATCTTGTTTTACTAATAATAGCACTTATGATGTCCTTTGACAGCTCCTTTGTCTTCACCATTGTGACAAAGGAACAGGGAATAACATGTGGCTTTTTAAATCACTGAAAATAATTCATTGGGTAATTAATCTCGCATAGGCACTGACAATTTATCACAGGTGATACTCATCTTGTGATTTACTGTAAAGGGTGCCAATACTGGTGCCACAGCAAGCTTTACGTTTTAAAATGTTTTCTCTTCCATTGTTTTTATTTTTAAATGTTGTTTAGTGTTTGCTCTTTTGTGTCAAACACAAGTTCTCTATTAAAAAAAAAGCTGTTACACTTGATTATTTTTTTCCCAGGAGATATTCCACATTATGTACCTAAACTGCATGGGTGCCAATAATTTTTTGATCAGGACTGTAACATGAACTGCACTGTTACTACTTCTCCTTTTGCTTCCTAATTAAAATAAAAGTAGTTGACATACATTTGAGGAAAATTGGCATGTTCTAAGGTACAAGAATCAAACATGATTTTCGAAACAAACTGCGACCATGGATTATAGGTAAAGCCAAACTAAATTAGATGTATTCAAGAAAGGACAATATGGCTACGTTTAAAGGTAAAGTTACTGTAACTGTGGCTCAAAACTACACTGGTGTAATAGAAAACAATGAAAACAAATATACACTGTATTTGTTTTTGGTACAATTGAAATATTAAACTTAAATAATGAATCAGTGTGATGGTTTAGAGGGTTATGAGGACCAGGATTTCCAGAGCAAAGGAATAGGCGTTATTAACAGAATGCATTAAAGAAACCTTTAAACATATCTGCTGGCTGTTGAAACTGCCATTAAGCCACGTGTCCTTTAATGGCATGAGATGTTCCAGCTGTCAAAGGCTGCAAACATTTATCAATGAAGGTGGCAATGGATTAATTACCTCTAATCAATGTCTGTCACCATCAGCATTGCTGCTGCATTTTTATTACAGATTCTATCAGATTTACATTAACTTTATGAATTACTTCAATAATAAAAAATTTACAATACTTAAATAATCATAATTGTACCATCATGTAATTTAATTAACAATTACAATTGTGAAGTCACAATATGTCAATTAGACATGTCAATTAGACCCATACAGTTACAATTAAATACAATTAAACTCTCTATTTTAATGAGTTTAAAAAAAAAATCAGTTTATCTATAACTAATTTAAAACACTTGGTTATTAAATGAACACTTAAATATTTACATTATATGTGCTGTTATTGTCCTACACTGTTTATCCTGGCCACTCACTCAACTACACTCCACTCTACTTGAAACTGGAACTTGACTGGTAAACCTCAGCTCATCACATATGTGTTGCACATAGACATGCTGAAACATTTCAAAATAATAACATTCCTACTCAGCATTATTAACAATGTATTTCATTACCTGAAAAAGCTGAAATTTGAGAAGAATAATAAAAAGTTGTCCATATCTATGACTCTATATTGTCTACTATGACCAAAATTCACTGCTAGTAATATGGCAGATGACTATATCATGGGGAGGTATGAATCAGAAAAGAGTCACACTGAATATGATTAATGTTTAGGTCAATCTACAGTTCATTAATGGAATTGGTTGTGATGTGCTGCACAGGTCCCAACCGTATAATCTGAAGTCACGTCTGTTTCTGTCAAAGTAGATTGAACTAAGAGCATAGATTCCACTGACCTCTCTCTGTGCTTGCCTACATGTCACTTCATTATGAGTATTCCACACTGCCTCCCTTCCAGACACACACACACACACACACACACACACACACGCACACACACACACACACACACACACACACACACACACACTCACAGACACACACACACATATATGTATATATTCATTTTTTCTGTGTTGACTAGGGGAATGATGGATTGTCTGTTTTGTACCCATTGTTCACTTAACTACTGCAAACCAAATGTCACCCAGCAGAAGTTTTGTGTCACCCATCATTTTGAACATTATTTTGTCAATAACTGGACAGGGGTAAATGGGTTGACACTCATTTATGCTTGTGGTCTGAATAAGTGTACTTCTGAACTTTTTACCAATGTTGTAAAAGATCCAATGAGGCGAGCCATAATAAGTTTCAGCATAATACACTCGCACGAACACAGCAACACAAGGCAAAGATGAACGTCTGATAGGGCAGCACTAAATACAGATACAAATGACAGAACTCATAGAATAAAACCAGAACATAGGATATTCATGGCAACAAACAGTATATACTGTAGATATACAAAAGAAGGTAACGTTGGAACTTAAAATAAACAAACTACAGATCCTAAGCTCAGGGCAACGCAACACGTGACAACAAAGGTAAGGTACTGCTGCACATTTGTGGGAAATTCATTGCAAATCAAATTTGTTAATTTGCACACATAAAAACTTGAGTAAATCCCAAATAGGAGATGTTTTAGGGGCAAAGCTAAAATTTAGGCTACAAAATTGTGAAGACCTCTATCCTGATCTGGGTGGAGTTTCCATGGAGTTTCTTCCAACAGTCCAAAAACATGGATTCAAGGCCATATCTAAATTGGCCCTGTGTGGTGTGTATGTGAGGGAGTGTGTGCCCAGTGATGGATTGGTGCCCTGTCCTGGGTGTATCTGATGAGCGCCCGAAACATTCTCCCTGGGTAAGCGCGGGAAACCTTTCCACTACCCTAATATAAGATTAAGCGTAAGGTAATGACATAAAATGAGTTAAATTAAATGAGAGATGATGAATGTCATATCTTCTTAAATAGCTGTAAATGTAGCTGAACATTGAAATTTACTGCTTGCCTCTTTATTCCACTAACAGATAAGATAACTGTGATCAAAATAGATAATACTTATGCAGAATTATAGAATTCTTAAGTTCAAACAAGTGTGTTCATCTTTAAAATTTAAACTTTTGTAGCACTAAGATACCAGTATTTGACAGTGAAGATTTTTACAGATGACCATTTCTGGTAGGAAAGCCAATATATTTTACACTTTCAATTTATGAGAATGAGCTGCTAAAATGTATAGTAACATTTTTTGCCATTACCTTTTATATAGCTATACGAACTGTGGTGTACGAGTATATGAGTAAAATTTTAATAAATTTTATTAATAGGGAGGCAAAATTACCCGATTCAATAGTAAAAATATATGTCTAGATCCTTTTGAGAATATCTAAAGGAGTTCGTTCATCAATTTCTGTTACTGATTGACACAAAGACATGATATTCATTCACAGCCTACATCTTATAATTTTTTCATTTTATTATTTAGTACTTGGCCATCTGGTACATTGTATTCGGTCTTCTCTTGACATAAGAATTCTGGGACGCAGGCCTGTTAGTGTTTTAGCACACTAGTGCCCTTGGTTCTCTTCTGGCAGAAGCAGGACACCCCTCGACACGGTGGCAGATGTCAATATGAGTCAATATGAAGCTTTCAGACAGATCTCGCTCTTTCTCTCACCGCCTACATCTTCCAGCTGACACATGAAGAACAACTCAGAAGAAAAAAATTGTCACATAAATTTGACAAAGAAAGCAAAATGAATGGAGCAAACAGTGAGTGTTCAATAGTTTTTGCTGCATTTGAGTGAGAATGCGTAACAGTTCCGATTTTGAAAGAAAGAAGCCAAAAATATGCTGTACAAACTAGAGAGAGCCTGATTTAGGATAAAGGTGCTTGAGAAACAGACAGGTGGATAACTTTTTTTTTGACATCACACTTCTCCCTTTTGTTCTCAGCAGGCCAGCAAAGTGTCACCATCCAAAAAAAAAAAAACACAGGGGAACCAGCAAAACAATAGCATTATCTTTTTTTAAGATCACTGTATTTTTAAGGTGACAATATTATAAAATCATTCATTTAACTTTTAAAGTGGACATGATTTGAATGCAGAATTGTACAGTACTGTTTTATTTCCACTACTGGATACAAGATACAGCTGTTTTTCTCCCTTAAGGTCAAGTAGTCAAATAAGATTATCATAGGCTTTAAAAAAATCTATGAATACCAAGCACAGATGGAATATGTTATTACTGCTACTTGAGTACCTGTCATCAGCCAACTGGGAAACACTGAGCTGCAGTGGTAGAGAGAAAAAATGTGAATCCTTCACCTGTCACTCTTGAATCAAGGAGACAGAGTCTCCTTATAGCCTAAATCTGAACAGGTGACATGCTGTTTATAAAGAGAGACTTGGTGCCCTAGGGAAGTACAATTCACTGACATACCAGTCATACGTCATCCTGGATAAGCAAAGTGCATGTTAGTTTTTTTTACCTTCATCTCTAATCATGTCACTCATCTGAGTTTTGCCTTCCTCCCACTACATGTTTTGGTCATTTATTCTTTTAGAGGTTAGTGCTGGTTGCTTCAATTTTAGTGCCGTAGTTTACAGTTTTTGTTTATCTCTAGGAGGTTGTGGGTGCATGTGCCAATAACCCCTCACTTTCTTGCTGCTCATTTTTTTCTCTTTTCTCAGCTGTAAACTTATGCCGAACGTGTGCCGGTCAACATGCACCCATTCTTCCATCTTGTATATTTGCACCTGTTTTGTGTTTATTACTTAATTTTTTGCATTTTATTTCTGAACATTAGTTAGTCAAATGCACTTGTTTTGTTTTTTTTGTTTATTTTATTCAACTGTTTTCCCACATGAGTTTTATGCACTGTTTTTTGCTCTAATTACTTTTTTTTTGTTTTGATTTTTGTAAATGTATATATTATCATGCTTTGTTGTTAATTCATTAAGCATTTCCTTTATGCTTGTTATGAGTCTGGCTCCGAGAGAACAGAGATGTATATGCAGAACAACTGTGGTTTATTAAACCAATCAAACAGCGGCGACCAAGTGGCACGTGAGTAGGTGATCGGCAGCGGGATCACTGGAGCACTCGCTGGATGTCAACGTGCGGAGCTTGAGTATCAGGACTGGCTGTGAACCTGGTAACAAGCAAAAGAGAGAAAAAGAACACAAACCAACACCAACACAAAATATAAACACCGGGGAATAGATTAAACAAAGAGAGTGGAAAATAGAACAGAAACAGGATGGATGAGATGAAGTGCTGGACGAGGCGGTAACCAGGGAGAACCGAGGGTGGATGACGGGGAAGGAAACACACCGATTGGAACCTGGAACCAGGAGACAGAGAAGTGTTTAATATTAGTTGGGTGAAATGTGTTATGTACACTGATAGTGGAGAGGTTAGTAAGTAAAAGTGAGAAGGTGTTAGAGAGTCTACACATAAAAGACGGACACGGACTTTCCTTCCACACACCACACGCACATAGGATCCTAAACTAAGGGAGGGAAATGACGGGGACGAGGGTAAGGGAGAGAGGGAGGACGAGAGGTCGGTAGAAGCGGGGAACAGAGAGAGAGCAACACGCTACTACTAAACACACTCGAAATCGCACTCACCCAACGGAGACCAAAACAAGGAAGTACACAAAGAAAGACTTCAGGGACTATCACTTGGATAACACTCAGTAATGATGTGGAACGACCAATACTTCGCGCCCGACCAGCGAAACAGGAAGCCTTATGAAGGAAAGAAAGAACCCGGAAACAATGAACCTCACCTGGTGCACAGAGAACGCACACTGATTAGAAGGCAGGGCTGGGGGAACGTGCCGCAGCGCTGCGGTCTCTGACAATGCTTTAAATAATATGGGGTTTTAGATTCCTTTGTTTCCCTTGTTATATACTGATTCTAAATACTATATCTTCTGGGCATTAATTAACTGTTGGGATTATTGTATTTTGTGCTTTGCTAAAGGCTTTATACTTATTTTGCTATGGTGCTCTTCTTGTGGTCCTATAATTCTCAGCGTTACCCTAGTGGCAAAGTTGGAGCTTTAGGATTTTGGCCTGGATTGCATATCAGTACATCCCCTGGGATTGTCATTTATTAACATTTGGCTTGCATTAGCTGACCTATGGACTTTCAGGTCCCACTTAAAGTCTTAAAGTCCCACTTATCAATTATTTTCCAAATAATCTTTTCCCTCAGATTTTCAGGATCAATTCCAGAATGTGTCCTTACCTTCCTTCTGTGACTGAACTGGTGCCATGTGCTTCATTAACTTCTAAATGGGATAGTCTTTGATTCTATTCGAGATGGAGCACTACACAGTCTCCACTCCAGAGGATGCCTAAATAATTACTAGTTTTAAAGCTAGTTCATTTAAACCACCATACTGAAATGTGAATGGACAGAAAGCAATTAGTCACAGGATTTAAACTAATGAGAGGCTTCATTGGTTAAAATCGATGAGGTTAGATTACTGACATTACACTGGTCGGATGCAGTGGCGTGAACAAGGCGATCAGCAAAATCCAAGCCAATGGCTAAACCCGAAATGTATGATACACAGAGAAAATGCTTGATACACATTGATGGGACAAATGCAATCGTTTGTGACACAATGCGGAATGATATATGGCCTAAAAAGTTTGTGGAGGAGGAAAGTAGCAAGTCTTCAGGGAACTGGATTGAGGTCAACATGGATGAGAATCATGTGGCTAAGTCTGGACTAGTGAAGAAGATAAAAATCTTCGATGTGGGATGGTTCTAGAATGTGCAAGTTGGAAATTTATTTAATAATTTGTTTAACTATACTAAATTGACCAGTTATAATTGACATTGATGTCCTAAGAAGGAATGTTGGTACTGTACATTCTAGAAAGTATATCAGTCTTGGTCTTCTGAAACTGGAGATGTAACAGACTGTGTTGGAAGCAAGCAAAGAGTAGTGACACCACTGATCTCATTTTTTGCTGGTTAGTTAGGACAACTGTATTGATTTACTTTACTTTTGATAGAAGTCAAGGCAGGACTTAGGACTAATCAGCAGAGAGTGTGTTATGCGTGGGGTCAAAATCAATGAGTAGAAAAGGCAAGTATAACAGATAAACAAAAAAAATTTGCAAAGAAATAGTCAAAACACTATTGGTCAAAAATGGAAAAGCAGGTATGCGGGTGGAGAAACCACTCAGTCCACATTGATGGAGCAAATGCAATATTTCCCGATGTGATGAGAAAATGGAAATTATATAGCATGTTAAAGGTATCTAAAGGTGGGAATAGGTAATCTGGAGAGTCTGACTGATGAGGAGGAGGATGATTGGTAGAAGGTAGAAATGTTAAATCTGCTTCCTGAAACAACATGGGAAATGCAGTTCAAGAATCAGAGACTATATTATTTGATTCATGCTTGACGCATATATTTAATATGACACATATTACAGAAGGTGCATGTACATTTACAGAGTAGCTGGATATGATTGAAAATTTGAATATTTGACAGATATTTTACTTATTTTGGATCCCACTGTAAGAAAAACAAGTTTTGTTAGAATTTAACAATAGAAAATTACTTGACATCTACTTTTTAATCTCTTTAATGCAGCTGATTGGGTCACCATCATTACTTTTATATTAAATTTACAAATTTACAAATGTCATCTGCATTGACATAAATAGTATTTCAATGCTTGTTAATAACTGATTCCAATTGGAGCATGTGTAGGGCTTGTAGCTTGTAATAATACTGACCCCTGTGCTATCAGTTTACATGGGTAAAACTTTCAAATACAATTTTAAAAATCTTAGTAAATTAAATTAGGAAATTTGTATGTAAATACTCATTCAACCAAAGCATTTAATTTAATTTAGATAATTGAGTAAATTATTTCTACATAATTTAATTTGATTATATAATAAATCAACTGTTTTTCATTTTGGACAAAAAAAGAGGCAGTCATTGTCTTGTGGTTAAAGAAAGGTGAAGGTCTCCGGATTGATCCCTTCCCTTGGGCAAGGCACCTAACTTTCTTAACCTTAACTCCCCAGGTGATTTATACCAGGCTGCTCACTAATCTGGGCACATGTACTTACTTCACTCTGTATGTATGTGTTTGTTTTATTGTGTGTATGGGTTAAACATGAAGGACAAATTAATCTGTGAGCACAGTAGACAAAATAGATCACATAAATTGGACTTAAATATAGATGAGCTACAGAAAAAGTCATGAAAAATGTAGAAAACCTTTCTTATTCAATTTTTGCAAACATAACACATACATACTTAACCTTGCGATCCCCAGCACAGCATCCATCATATCTAAAAGAGTTTCAGCAACCATGACAGTTCGGTCAATGGACTTTACCCTGACTGACTAGATCTTCTCCCACTCTGTTGAAAAAAAACACTAACCACTTTTAAGGTATATTGGTGGAATGAATAATACAAGTAATGAAAACTGTCTAAAGACATAATGCCCATCATGTCCTAAAAACATAATGATGTCAAAAACTGGCCATGCCTACTTTATTTTGAATAATCAAATACTTGGCTTTTGTATCCCCCCCCCCCTGTTTTTCTGCATTAAGTGTGTTTTTTGGCCTATTTCAGCACTTCAAATGAGAACCTTGGGGAGATTATTTACAAAAATGTAAAAAGGCTAAAGAAAACCCATGTAATTAGCAAAGCAAGGCATTACAAAGCTGAATATATCTCATTATAATAAAAATTGTGTGATGTATACATAACAATATCTGCTTAGACTGTTGTTTCACTTATTAATTATATAACAATGCTTATGTAAAAGGTATGCAACAAAAATACAACGTTGTAGTTTCTGTTCAACTAAACATCAAACGAAAAATTATATAAAGGGTTTAATTTTAGGAACTTGACAATATGGGCTTTGAAGCATCCTTTTCTTATTGTCCAAGTTATGTTCTGTAATTTATTTATTTATTTATTTTTTATTATGGTGCAGTAAATTCTAAATCTTGTGCTTATGTTTGTGTTAAGTCCAATTTTATTTTGCATTTACCGTATTTTCCGGACTATAAGGCGCACCTAAAAGCCTAAAATTTTCCCAGAAATTGGACGTGCGCCTAATAATCCGGTGCGCCTTATACGTGTACTGAGTTCCAAAATCTATAAAAGTATTGTTGTGCGACCGGGTGGTTTCGTGAAAAGCCGAGTGAAGAAAATTAATTCGGAGCTTGCCTTCATTCCGGGAGGATTAAATAAAGAACTCCAACTGCTGGACATTGGCATAAACAGGGCGTTTAAAGTAAAGTTGCGTGCGGCATGGGAGCGATGGATGATAGACAGCGAACACACGTTTACTAAAACTCGGGAGGCAGCGGCGGGCGAGTTACGCCACCGTCTGTGAATGGATTGTGGATGCCTGGGCTGAGGCTTCTGCTGTAACTGTTGTCCGAGCTTTTGCGAAAGCCGGCATCATTGCTGAACGACGAGACTGACTCGAAAATTGATGAGGGGGAACCCGGAGTGCTTTTAATTTCAGACGCAGAAGATTAGGACTTTGATGGATTTGTGGGAGAAGAGTAATTAAAAATAATATGTGTTTTGTCAAGTAGTAGAATAAACTTCAATTATAAATCACTGTTTTGCATCCTTTACTTTTCTTGTAGATCGTATGTTTTAGCTAGTGCCTTATAATACGGTGCCATACAGAATAAGTACCGTACATATAATAGAGTCCGTAATTGATAGTTGCACCTTATAGTACGGTGCGCCTTATACAGTGGGTCAAATACAGAAATAGACCCCGTAATTCAGTAATTCAGACTGCGCCTTATAATACGCCTTATGGTCCGGAAAATACGGTATTTCAAACTGCTACTCAATCATGTGGCTACTCAACCACTTGCTTAATTAGGTACATTTAGTAAAAGGTTGGACCATCTTTTGTCTTTAGAACTGCTTTAATTATTTAATTAATTTAATTATATTTTTAACAAGATGTTGGAACCATTCCTCAAAGATTTCGGTACATATTGACATGACAGCATTACGCAGTTGCTGCATATTGTTGGCTGAACATCTATGATGTGAATCTCCTGTTCCACCATAGCCCAAAGGTGCTCTATTGAACGGAGATCTAATAACTGTGGAGGCCACTGAAATACAGTGAACTCACTGTTATGTTCACTGTTAGGTGAGATTATATGAGCTTTGTGACATGGTGCATTATCAGAAAATTGGAGCATTGTGGTTATAAATGGATGGACATGTTTAGCAACAATACTCAGGTAGGCTGCAGCATTTGGTATTAATGCTCAATTGTTACTAAGGAGCCCAATTTCACTCCCCCTGCATTTAGTCTTGTTGGTTGATGACAAGTCTTCTTTCTGGGATGAGGTGGGCTACGGCTCTAGGAGACCTCTATTTATAACCTCTTGGGTTTTGAATCTATGCATTGGATGCTAACTCTTTTCCTAGAACTCTGTTACGTGCAAGCACGTATTAGGATTGTGACGGTTCGCTATGGGGAGGAGTCGGGACTGCCGGGACCCGCCTTTCCCCGGAAGAGTAAGAATCACGACTTCACTAATAAAAGGGAAGCGGACACAGCGTCTGGACGGGGGGGGGACGAAGAGGTGTTTGTGTGTTTTGACTTATGTAAAGGTCGGGCTACCCCCCCCCCCCCTCTTTTTCCTGCTTTGCATGAACACAAACTTTTGGTGTGTTATAGACCGGGTTGTACACGGAGTTTGGGCAGGTAAGCACGAGCGCGCTCCTACATCACACGCGAGTAGGAAACGCCATTTGTCTAGATACCCTAGGTAAGTGGTAAGTGCCAGCCCCTGTATTTCGGTTTGAGTGATAAGCTTAGAGTAGCCAGTCATTTATGTTACNGATAAGCTTAGAGTAGCCAGTCATTTATGTTACCGGATTCTTTTTGGTTATTAGATGAGCGGGGGGGGGGGGGGGCAATTAAGTGTAGGGAAGTGTTTCTGGTTTGATGTTTTCTTTCCTTTGGCACTACCTTAGCCCAACTCTTCACCCTGTGGTCACTGTAATTGTATTATCTGGTTTAACGTTCAGTATTGTATGGTATGTGGTTTAATGTTAAGTATCGTATTGTGTGTGGCTCAATGTTAAATGTTGTATAGTTGGATTGTTTTACTGTGCCTACACTAGTAAATGTTTGTAAATACACCGGAGCTATTGACTTGTCTAGCGTGATTCTTTGGAGCCGAGTTACTCCACCTAGTTGATAGGTTCCCCCTCTTGAACACGTGCACATGGGACAGCGGCCAGTTACTGCCCTCTCACGAAGGTTCGGGGGCGGGTGGTAACAAACTCTTAGAGGTGTATAATAGATTCTTCGAAGATCGCGCCGCTATTCTTCTGACTACTTGTGACACCTGGCTGTGGAGGCTCACCTACTTACACTGGCAGCTCATCACCAGGCCTAGTTTGCCGTTTTTTTTTTCTTTTTTTCTTTTTGTTACTTTTAAATTTTTTCCTTCAGGAATTCATTATGCTTCCTTTTTTGGACTTTATATTTGTTGGTGTGACAATAAATAAACATATATATATATATATATATATATATATATATATATATATATATATATATATATATATATATATATTGAATGTCATTGTGTATTCCAACCATCATTCAAGCCATAAAGTGTGTCAAAGTGTGCCAAGAAAATATCCCCCACATCTTTACACCACCACCAGCAGCTTGGACTGTTAATACAATGCAGGTTAGTTCTATGCTTTCATGTTGTTGATGACAAATTCCGACCCTACCATTTGAATTTCATACCTGAAATCACATAAGAGCTCAAACTCATCAGACCAGGCATGGTTTTTCCAATCTTTCCTGTTCTTAGCTGACTGGAGTGGCATCCGGTGTGGTCTTCTGCTGCTGTAGCCCATCTTCTTTAAAATGTTCTCTGTCCAGAGATGGTATTCTCATTCTTTGTTTGTAACACCCAAGAACCAGTCTGCCCATTCTCATTGAGCCTCTCACATTAACAAGGCATTTTCCTCCACACAGCTGCCGCTTAATGAATATTTTTCTTTTTTTACAGACCATTTTCTGTAAACCCTGGACATGATTGTGTGTAAAAATATTTTTTATAATATATTTACTTCTTAAAACATCATCTTAAATTAAGTCCATCTTGATCTTAAAATTTTCATCCACACGAGAATAAAACAGATTAATGTTAAACAACAAAAATTGGATAATCAATAAAAATTGGATAATCCAGAGATTAAAACCAGTCTAGATTTATTTACCTTGCTAAAAGATACCGTACATTTTTTTTTCTCTATGTGCATGTTCCAATAACAGCTGTTACAATAATTGGATTGNAAAACATCATCTTAAATTAAGTCCATCTTGATCTTAAAATTTTCATCCACACGAGAATAAAACAGATTAATGTTAAACAACAAAAATTGGATAATCAATAAAAATTGGATAATCCAGAGATTAAAACCAGTCTAGATTTATTTACCTTGCTAAAAGATACCGTACATTTTTTTTTCTCTATGTGCATGTTCCAATAACAGCTGTTACAATAATTGGATTGTTTCTTGCAGGTTTGGCATCAATTTACATTTCGAAAATACCTTTTTTACCTTTGGAAAGGTAAATACCTTTACCTTTCCAAGCTCTTTAACTTGAGGGGGTAAATAACACTGTCTTTTAAGTTTGACAGCCCCAGCTAAGTCTGGTTTTCTGCCATCAGCTGGAACGTGAAGCAAGAACCCAATTATGTAGCAAACAAACAATAAAGTGAATTCAGTTGTAATTATGTCACACAAAAAGCAGAAAGAAACGCATGGTGGGTTGGTTGGCATGGTGGGTAACAAAGCATCTTCTGTTCTGAAAGAACTTTTCACACTGCAATTCTAATCTGCTTATTTGGATTAGGGTCACAGGGTTTATTCTAGGAGCAAAGAAGTTGGAAGAACCCTAGGCAAGTCACAAGTCTGTTGGAGGGCAGACACACAGATAGAGTTAACCGAGAACATGCAAACTCCACACAGAAAAATCCAGGGTATCACTATTTGGGAATCAAACTCAGGACCTTGTTTCTATGAAATTAAGAGTTAACCACTTTTCCACACATCATGAAGTAAATTCACAGAAACAAAAGGCCAAACATCTGCATATTTCTCAGAGTAGGTCCTTTTGTGTATTTTTACAGGTTAAAAGCCTGGTGTGAACTTCCAAAGAGCATAAGGCAATAATGGCATAAATGTATGATTACATTGCCATGCTACTTCAAAAGCCTTTTGATCACAGCAGGAAGCCAAGACACTCTGTATTGCAAGCTAAAATCATAGCCTGTATTGGAAATATTTCCAGCCTCTGCATCTGAATGTACACCTGTCACCTGTTCACTAACAACTTAAGCAATCATCCAATTTCAGTCACTGAACACTGGTTTGCCACAAAGTGCTTTCTGTATTTTAAAATAAGGCTAAAATTGAAAGATATCTCATAGAGTGAATTCTGACTTGCCAAAAATTGGCTGTATTTACGTTCAAAACACCAAAATTCATTAATTCATTAATTAATTCATTATCTTCCGCTTTATCCTATATTAGGGTCGCGGTGGGGTTTTCCATGCTCATCCAGGGGAGAACGTTTCGGGCGCTGGGCAGATACACCCAGGACAGGGCGCCAATCTATCGCTGGGCACACACTCACTCACACAGACACGCACGCACTCTCTAAATAGGGCAATTTGGAGAACTCAATAGACTTGATCCATGTTGACTGTGGGAGGAAACCCACGCAGACACGGGGAGAACATGGAAACTCCACCCAGATGGGGATTCGAACCGGGAATCCCTAGTGCTGTGAGGCGAACGTGCTAACCACTAAGCTGGTATGGTGGTATTTTAAATTAAATTAAATTAAAATGAAAGTTTTTTTGTTTTACAATATACCATTTAACATAGCAAGCATCCTTGCCACTTTAAGGCTGACTATGAGATGAGCTGATATAAATACATGAATAAAGTTTACAAAGCATGACAAATTCTCCAACAAGGTTAGCATTAATAAGACCTGCACAATGCAAATTCAAATGGGTGTATGGTAAACTTGGGTGTATGGTGTATGTAATGGGTGTATGGTGTATGGTGAACATGGAAACTCCACCCAGATTGGAATTCGAACTGGGAATCCCTAGCACTGAGAGGCGAACTGAGAGGTGCTAACCACCGTGTAATGTAAATTGAGTGTCTAATTGTAATTGTCTTTACTAGCCGTGCAATTTCTGCTGGTGGTGTTTACAGCACTGTCACAGTGATGGGGCTTAGGTGCAGCTTCAATTAGCTTCACCTGCAGATGCAACTGAAGGCAATAATCAGTTCAAGCATCATGCTATGAAAAGGCTCCCTTTTTTAGAGGGCGGATGTTGGGACATGTTTCAGGTGTTTTAGCATAAGGCCTACAGGTTAAATGCTAAATGATGGAAGGATCTTCTCAACACTGTCTGTAAGATCAAGTCACTTAGAATTTTTAAGAAACATCTCAAAACACATCTCTTCCACAAGCACATGCTATGAAAAAAGTCTAACACCTAGATAATGATCATGTTAAATTATGCTACAGTGTAGTTAATTTTTCCTAACTACCATCTTGTGTTGTTCTCTCTATAGGTCTCGCATTACCACGCTTATCTGTTCAGGCAGAGCAGTAAGTATTGGTGGACCAGCTGAAAAAAAGTGGCCCATGAGCATCATCTTACACCAAAGAAATTTCTTCAGATTTTTTGAAGTTTACCATACACCCATTTGAATTTGCATTGTGCAGGTCTTATTAATGCTAACCTTGTTGGAGAATTTGTCATGCTTTGTAAACTTTATTCATGTATTTATATCAGCTCATCTCATAGTCAGCCTTAAAGTGGCAAGGATGCTTGGCTTCATTTACAGGTATTAGTTCCATCACTGCATAGCAAATCCTAATAACACCACAGAGCCCTCAACCCGAACAAAGAAGAGGAGTCTAATTGGAAAATTCAGGTGTTACAGATGATTGACTGGTAAAGAAATAGAGCTATCTGAGATTATGGAAAGGAGAAGGATTGGCATACTGTTTGTGCATGAGTCCAATTAAAAATTAAGTAAGTAATATAGCTTGGTGAGGGGTTAAACTGTTTTACTATGGTTCAGATATAAGGAGACTTGGTGTAGGAGTTATCCTGGAAGACATCAGGGAATAGGTGCAAAGAATAGAATAATGAGTTTAATGCTAGAAATTGATGGAGTGTTAATGAATGCCATCAGTGCATATGCTCCACAAGTAGTTTGTGAAATGGAGGAGAAAAATTTTTGGAGTGAGGTAGATGAAGTTTTGATGAAGGTACCTAGAGACGAGAGAATTGTGATTGAAGCTGTCTTCAATGGACATGTTGGCGAATGGAATAGAGGTTATGAAAAGGTGCTGGGGTGATATGGGGTTAGAGACAGGAACTTAAAATGCAAATGATGAGTTTTTGCAAAAAAACTCATATTTTAAGAAGTAGCATAGATATGTAACACACAGTTACATATAAGGGTGGAGGACATGTAAATTATTCATTCATTCATTATCTCCCGCTTTATCCACTATTAGGGTCGCGGTGGGGTTCCCCATGCCCATCCAGGGGAGAACGTCTTGGGCGCTGGGCAGATACACCCAGGACAGGGCGCCAATCCATCGCTGGGCACACACTCACTCACACAGACACACTCTATATGGGGCAATTTTTTTGAGAATTCAATTAACTTGATCCATGTTTTTGGACTGTGGGAGGAAACCGGACACCCCGGAGGAAACCCACGCAGACACGGGGAGAACATGGAAACTCCACCCAGATGGGGATTCGAACCGGGAATCTCTAGCGCTAAGAGGCGAATGTGCTAACCACTAAGCCACCGTGCCGGTCTCATGTGAATTATATCCAACAAAAAATAGGAAACCTGAATGGGATTTGTGAAAGGGATGAAGCGACCTCTTTCACCGGCTCACAGCTCGGTGAGCCAAATACACAAGCTCAGGAGAGCAGGGACGTTCCATATGTGATAATGACCTTACACAGTGATTTGGTGATTTAATAATGTCTGTATATATACTGTATATATGTCTACGGGTACTCACGTTACTATATCCAGGTGTTTGGGAGGTATAGCATCCAGGGTTCAGCGGCGTTGCTACCGCTAATGGCTATGATGCATTTAGCATCCATTTTCAATTATGCAAAACTAAGTTGTCGAAACTCATGCATTTTCCATATTTCAGCCTGTTTAGAGCAAGACGGGTGGCTAGTGAGGTACCTACTACCACCCGCTGCATTTCTACTGTACACATTCTCAAAAATACCGCTGTTAATATACTCACTCCCTTACACCGATACCGGCTTTTTCTACTGTCTTCTGGTCTGGGCAGAAATGTGCGCACTGCTCTTAGGGCCTTTTGTTAGAATAGATAGGGGTGGGGAGAGTCTATGTGAGTGAAATTGGGGGGTAAAATATGGTTGATCAATGCATTATTTTTACCGCATGTATGTTTAACAATTACTCTCATATTTCATATTTATATTGTCATAAATCTGGTTGTTGTATAGCACTTTTGGCTGATGGAAAGAATGGGGAAAATGGGTGTATGATATCTGTGTGTTCCTAAAACCCCCTGTCCAGTTGATATAACCCAGGTAAGGTTTAATTATGGGAACAGAGGAACTAAGCAGGTTTGGTAGTTAAAAGTGGGCCAGCTTGAAGAGAGGCTGTCCCAGGAAAGCTCTGTTCATCCAGTACATGCAAAGGTTTTTCTTTTCTTTTGGTTATTGCACAGTTTTTATTCTCTTTGTTTTGGTTGTTTATTTCATTTAGTGTAAATAATTTGTAAATAAAACACACTCTGCATCGCAGTACTGGGCCTGTTCTGGTTTGTTAGCTAGATATGCATGCAGAAGCAGCGGAATCCGTCACAGAGGGTGGAGACCTGGCATCCCTCTATCAGCTGCTGCAGAAAATGGTGAAGTCTCATTAAAGGGAGGCTTTCAAACAGGAGCAAAGATGGAGAAGTATGCAGGTCCAGCTCAACCAGCTGCGGGACGATCTGGATGCGGATCGAGGTGGTGTAGCCAGGGCGGAACAGCAGAGGCTTGCCGAGCAGCAGCCAATGGCAGAGGGGAACCCTTCTAGATCACCATCAACCAGCCCACCTGCAGCCTCGCCCCATCATCTGAGTCAGGATAACAGCTGAGCTGGACCTGGTGCTGAAACACTATCCTGGACCTGGCTGATGATTCCGAACTGGAGGAGGGAGACGACATTGAACAGTACCTGGCAACTTGAGAGACTGGCGACGGATTACAGGTGGTCATCTATTTGGTCCCATACTTGAGTGGAAAAGCACGTGGGGCATATGCAGCCATGGACATGCACATTGTTACTTACAGTGGAAGTTGTCAACGGTCTTAGTCACCCGGTGGTATTAGGACAGGATGTACTAGTTTTACTAGAATTGGTACAGGCAAATAGGCCTGTTCAGGTGGCTATTACTCGTTCACAGGCTAAGGAGGATAGAGGAAGGAGGAAAAAGGAGTATAATTTAAAGGGCTGGCAGCTGTTACCTTTTAATGGGGTGGAGCTGGAGGATGAAGGCAAGCGTAAGCAGAGAAAGACGCGGGTCCAAAGAAGAAGGGAGAAGCTGGTGGTTACTTTAAGGAAAGCACAGCAGGCAAAGAGCACCCAGAGTTCAGAGACAGATGTGGGTGAGGTAGGACCATTGCAGCTTGAGCAGCTTTAGAGGCAGGACCCCTCATTGGCTAACGCTTTTGGTAAAGTTGTCCAAGTGGAATGAATCCCAACAGGCAGAGCAGCTGCCTTCACTGGGGAGTATTACTGCATAAAGGGGGACTTCTTTATCATCAACCTGAAGGGTAGGCCTCCAGAGCAGTTAGTGGTACCCAGGAGCCTGAGAGAGCAGGTTTTACTGTGTAAACCTGACAATGGGTCACAGTATTCCCTGGGCAGGACACCTAGGAAGGGTTAAAACCTGGGAGAGGATCAGCCATAGATTTTTTTTGGCCAGGAGTGGTGTAGGTGAAGTAAAAAGTTTTTGTAAATCCTGTAAAATATGCCAGTTTACCAGTAAAAAGAAGAGCGGTTTGTTCCCTCTACAACCCCTCCCCGTAATTGATGTGCCATTTAGCAGAATAGGGATGGACATTGTGGGACCTTTGGAAAGGACAAAGACAGGTCATAAGTATATCTTGGTGGTCTGTGATTATGCTACACGGTATCCAGAGGCTTTTCCGTTGAATAAGATTACCGCACAAGCTGTAGTGAGGGCCTTGCTACAGTTGTTTGCCAGGGTAGCGATTTCCCAAGAAATAATCACTGACCAGGGGACAGCATATTTATCAAGCACTCTGTGAGGTGGCACCTTAGCACAGCCGGCTCACTTTAGAAGGAGGACACGTTGTTAGGCAGAAAATGACCCAGGAGCAGTATATTTTCAGTGCAAGATGGGTTTCATTTATTTACAGGTGTGCAAGAGCCAAGTAATCATAAACAAAATTATATGTTTGTTCCAAAAAAAGAAAACATAAACCAGCCATATTAGGCAGAGGGGAAGGTCTGACTACTGGTCAGCTGACAGACAGGACATGACCTGCAATACTTCTGCACATCACCATACAGCCCAGGCCAGTAGAACTGTCGTGCGATCCTCACCAAGGTCTTAACATTCCCTAAATGACCTGCCAACGGGATATCGTGCCCTAGGGCCAATACCTTCTCCCTCAGACACTTTGGGACTACCACTTGCTCAGCATTACCTTCTTCAGGTTTGTGAAACAGCAGGCCCTCACGAATAAAATAATTCTCCCCAGTACTTGCTTTGGCAACCCCTGTCTTCTCTCCCTCAACTTCTGTGACTTTTCAAATAGTTCTTTCAATGACTCGTCTTCTTTCTGCAGTTCCCTAAAGTTGCTAGGAGGCTCTGTCTCTGGAACTGGCACCGGTTCCCCTATCTTCTGTACTGTTCCCTGCAGCTTTTCCCTCCTTTTCTGTCTACGGCTTTTAAGCGGCTTCATATACCCCAAGGAATCTATGTCAGTGTGGTTAAAAGGCATCATGTCTAACAATGTCCGGGTGGTAATCTCCTCCAAAGTCTCTCTCTGCTGAGCCCTGAACGGGTTACCATCATACTAAATGGTTCAGTAGACTGCGGCAAAATTGACACATCCTGCCCTAACGCTACAGGATAGCTCAGTCCCTTAACCACGCCAACTCTTAACCAAAAGCTCTAACCATTAATCTCTATACAAAGATCTGCTACCGGGTAAACATGCTCATCCCTATTCACACACCAAACTCTAAGCTGCCATTTCCCAAACTTCTCTGACTGCCCTACCAGATGGGGTTGGACTAACGTCTGTGTGCTGCCGGTGTCTAGAAGAGCAATTGTGGATTGACCATTTACTTTGACTGGTGTGGTCTGAAGCCTTGCCCTGTACTCGTTTTCAGATCCTGGTAAACTACACAGGTTTTTAGCTTTTCGCAAAGGGCAATCCCTAATCAAGTGACCACGCTGGCTACAGTAGTGACAGGCAATATTGGGTCTGTTTAGTGTGGCAGTGGGTGCTAGAGCCTGTCTAAGACTGTGAGGTAGGTGGTGCAATGTACATCGGCCTAGAATGAGATGTGGAAGGATAATTATAGGTCTGTATGTCTGACATCCTACTTTGCCCAGACCCCCTAGGACCAACTCCCCCACTGGATCCCCCAGACTCACCCCCAATGACTGGTCGGCTGTAGGTCTGGTACCGGAAAGTCTTTGGTCCCCGATGAGCAGCAAGGAAAGCATCCACCAAGTCTGCAGCATGCTGGCTTGTAGCGGGGCGGTGCTCCTTTACCCACACACACACTTCAGGTGCTAGAGTATGTAGATACTGCTCCAAGATAAGGATCTCCCCGACTTCTTCCACTGTCTTTCCCGAGTGCTTGATCCATTTACTGTAGAGGTCTCTCAGGCGGTTATACAGTTCCCGTGAAGTCTCCCCTGGCTTTATCTCTGCGTCTCTGAAATGCTGCCGATAGATCTCTTCATTTATTTCGTATTTAGTGAGGATGACTTCCTTCACTTTAGCATAGTCCATGGCCTCAAAACTGTCCATAGCCACATAGGCTTCTCTAGCCCTTCCTGTAAGATATGGCACCAAGTAAACAGCCCAGTTATCTCTCGGCCACTGGTAGGCGACTGCAAGCCTCTAAAAAGTCATAAGATATTGCTCAATATCATCCCCTCTTCCAATTTAGGCACTGCTTCCCTAGTCCAGGCAACTGGGGATGGCCCTGCTAGATCTGGTGCTGGATACAACGGTGCTTCATGGACTGGCACCGGATACTGCACTGTTGACTGCATAGAGGTGCTGCCTGATCTGGTGAGGCTGGCGGTCGTGTCACCCCTCATCGCTTGGTGTCCAACTCATCCCGCACATTGTTCAGCTGCAGCTGTACACTACGCCACCTCTGTTCATGTTTATAAGACTCACGTTCTTGGGTCTGGATAACAGTCTTTAGGAGGTTATGAAGTGAACCCAGGTCAAGTTTCTCTGATCCTTTAGTTCCTTTAATGGCGCCGCCCTCAGCTCCATCAGCAACTTCGACCTCCTCATCACTTGCTCCAGCAAGTCATCTTTGGCCAGGCGTCAATATGCCATTGCTGGCTTTAGCTGGACCCTTCCTCCTCCTCCTCCTCTCGTTCTTAATGACTTCTTAGGTGCCACGATCCCACTTCTGACACCACATGTGAGGTGGCGCCTTAGCACAGCTGGCTCACTTTAGAAGGAGGACGCGTTGTTAGGCAGAAAATGACCCAGGAGCAGTATATTTTCAGTGCAAGATGGGTTTCATTTATTTACAGGTGTGCAAGAGCCAAGTAATCATAAACAAAATTATATGTTTGTTCCAAAAAAAGGAACCATAAACCAGCCATATTAGGCAATACAAATTTTAGAATGCAAAACACACAGCCTTACCGCAAATATAAAATTAAAATTTCCTTAATTAAATTAAGGAAATTAAATTAATCCTTAAATAACCTAATCCTAATTGGGCAAGTACATTTTCTAACTGGGAGACAAAAGTGGGTAATGTCCATTTTAACTGTCAATACCCAAAATACTAGCACCACTTCTTCATTAAATCACCACCTGATGCACAACAGTTATGACCATATAAACAACAAATACATTTACAATGATTTAATGGGCCATTCAGTTGCTCAATCACCCCCCCCCCACCGCGTCCTAACAACGTACTTTTAATGGTCCCGGTATAATGAATAAAAACTTGGTTCCAAGGCGGAACGCGTTTCCCATTGGACCAGTATGCGGATGGACCAGGAAGAAAGCTGGTAAAGTAAGATAAGTGTGGTGAATGTTATACCGGGAGTTTAACTGCTAACCATGACATGTTGAAAGCTGAATCTGTAATTAGTTACTGTCTGATATATTGTGGTACTAAATAAACATGTATTGAAAAAATGTGCTGTTGTCTGTTCTTAAATGCTGGATTAGCGAACTGCGCTAATCTCACTTGAACCAATGTGGCTACAAAATGTGCTGTGGGAAATGTAGTCTACCAGTACATGCATGACTCTATATGTGTAAGACTACTGTGGCAGTTCCCCAGGTCTGATGTTCTGGCTTCATATTCTCACACACTCCCAAGCAGGCTTATCGTTTTCTGGGGATAAAGGGTATAAGGACCACTCCCTACCACCCACACACTGATGGCTTAGTGGAGCGATATAATCAAACCCTTAAAAGCATGCTTCAGAAGTTTGTGGCTGTCAACGGCAAAGACTGGGATTACTGGTTGCCCTATCTTCTTTTTGCCTATGGAGAGGTACCCCAAACGTCAACAGGTTTCTCCCCCTTTAAACTTCTTTATGGACGCCATGTTCGAGGCCCCTCGGACGTGTTGAAAGAGGCCTGGAAG
>JAFMOD010001362.1:53153-66293 GCA_019802435.1 Corydoras maculifer | reverse complement strand
CCCGCCCGCCCCTAATAGAGGATAAAGCAGAAGATAATGGATGGAGGGCGGCACGGTGGTTTAGTGTTTAGCATGTTCTCCTCTCAGCACTAGGGATTCCCGGTTCGAATCCCAATCTGGGTGGAGTTTCCATGTTCTCCCCGTGTCCGCATGGGTTTCCTCCGGGTTCTCTGGTTTCCTCCCACAGTCTAAAAACATGGATCAAGGTCAATTGAATTCTCCAAATTGCCCCAAATAGAGTGTGTCTGTGTGAGTGTGTGTCCAGCGATAGATTGGTGTCCTGTCCTGGGTCTATCTGCCCAGTGCCCGAAACGTTCTCCTTTGGATGGGCATTGGAAACCCCCCCGCCACCCTAATAGAGGATAAAGCGGAAGATAATGAATGGATGAATGAAAGTGCTGGATGCTGTTATATATAAAAGATATAAGACTATATTATATTATATTATTAGACTATATTATAACATATTATTATATATTATATTATAAGACTATAATATAAGATTTCGGGCACTTTGTCGGTGAAGTTGCATTGCAGCAGAATTATCATAAAATCTGCTGAGCCGGAAATGTTCTGCGAATGAGGCGCAGTGAGTTCCAAGAGTTCCATTTGTCTTTTTTAGACATTGTCTCCCTGCGCCAGAACTCAGCCCCCGTCCTCCGTGCTGGTGCCGCCGCAGTTCGTCTTTCGTCAGCATGGCTCTGTTTACATGCCCAGCTCTGGTCTGAGTCATGTGCCGCATCAGCCAATCATAGGATGGGACTGTTTGTGTGTTGCAGCCTCATTGGCACACTCTGACTGAGCCCCCCGGGTGTGACGGAGTGGGCCGGTCTGTCCACATGACTGCGCACTGACAGATCCGAGAGAGAGCGAGGACGGCGGCTGACGGCAGGGACCCGCAGCGTAGCGCCTGCAGGGATATCCCGCGAGCTCGGGGCTATTTATAGGCTCGGGTCTGTCCAGCGTGCATGCTGCGGCTCCGGCCGGGCTGATTGGTGGACGGAGGCGCGGGCGGCCGAGCGGCTATTTTGGTCGCGCTGTCAGATGACCATGTCGCCTCGCGAGCGCAGTGGACACCATGCCGGCTTGAGGCGATCAGGTTGGGTGAAGGGTTTGCCGAAATAATGTCAGGGCTGAATGAAGACAAAGAACCTGCTTACAGACTCTACTTCTATTCTGTATGTACCTCCTGCTCTGGTTTCTCTCTTTTGCCGATTCTTTTTCGTCTCCCTCTCCCTGCCTTCTGCTCTGCATGCCTTTTCGTTCAGTCTTGGCGTTTTAAAATGAAACCCTATCCCTGCTGCCGCTCTGTGCGGTGGGGGTTTGGAATATAGGCTCATGCTGACTGATGTACGTCATTTAGTGCTTTCATCAGAGCTCTGGTACTGGATCAAGTCTGAGTGCGTCTTTCATTTATTTATTTTTAATTAATTATAATTTTTTTTAATCCCAATTCCCCCCCCCCCCCCACACACCTATTATCATAGGGTGGCACGGTGGTTTAGTGGTTGGCATGTTCTCCTCTCAGCTCTAGGGATTCCCGGTTTGAATCCCAATCAGGTGGGTGTTCTTCCCGTGTCCACATGGGTTTCCTCCGGGTTCTCCAGTTTCCTCCCACAGTCCAAAAACAAGGAGCGAGGTCAATTGAATTCTCCAAATTGCCCCATATAGAGTGTGTCTGTGTGAGTAAGTGTGTGTCCAGTGATAGATTGGCGTCCTGTCCTGGGTGTATCTGCCCAGCGCCCAAAACGTTCTCCCCTGGATCGTCATGGGCCCCCCCCTCCCCCCCCCACAACCCTGGTAGAGGATAAAGCGGTAGATAATGGATGGATGGATTATTATTAAGATGGTGGAGTGTCAGTGATGTGTTGGGGTGCAAGAAGTATTTCATCCATCTACTTTTGTCTTATCTTCCAGTTTATCCTTTACTAGAGTCAGGCTGGGAGGGGCTTCCCCATGCCCATCCAGGGGAGAACGTTTCGGGCACTGGGCAGATACACCCAGGACAGGGCGCCAATCTATCACTGGGCACACACTCACTCACACAGACACACTCTATATGGGGCAATTTGGAGCAATTAATTTACCTCAAATCCATGTTTTCGGACAGTGGAAGGAAACCATGAGGACACGGGGAGAACATGGGAACGCCACCCAGATTGGGATTCAAACCGAGAATCTCTAGTGCTAAGGACATGCTAACCACTAACCACACTTATTATATATATATATATATATATATATATATATATATATATATATATATATATATATATATATATATATATATATATATATATATAGGTGGAGTGTCATCTCCAGCTAGGGTCAAGGGGTTGGGGGTGGTCCCCATGTCCATTCAGGTAATGGGGAACCCATGAAAGGGTGCTGATCCCAATCTTGGGCACACATTCGCTCACACAGACACATACACACATTATATAGGGGCAATTTAAAGCTGCCCATTGACTTTGAATCCATGTTTTTGAACAGGGAGAACATGGAAACTCTGGGATTTGGACCTGGATCCATAACGCTGAGAGGCGAACATGCTAACCACTAAGCCACAGTGCCACCTGTATTCCATCCATCCAAAATGAAATTACCCAAATACCACAAATGAGGTTTTATGCAGGGACGAGGTGGAGAACATGCTCAAGCTGACATTAGAAAAGGCCTAATGGAAAAAAATAAAATAAAATAAAATGTCAAGCCGTCAGTCTCATTTACAGAAGTGCGCAGTGTTAAAGCCGGCCGTGTGCATGATGCTGGCACTCCATCTGCCTCCTCACAAATCAGCAGCCGGTCCTCCTGACACGCCTGCAGCACAACTAATGGACGTCTATTTCCATTTGGTCCTTGTAGCTGACTGTGGGAAGGAAGATGGGGATGTGTGTGTCGTCCTGTGAACCTGTGGTATGAGGTGGGCTGTAATTACACTGTGCTGTGTCCTGTGCGGGTGGCACGGTGGTTTAGTTTTTAGCATGTTCTTCTCTCAGCACTAGGGATTCCCAGTTCGAATCACAATCTGGGTGGAGTTTCCATGTTCTCCCCGTGTCTGTGTGGGTTTCCTCCGGGTTCTCCGGTTTCCTCCCACAGTCCAAAAACATGGATTCAAGGTCAATTGAATTCTCCAAATTGTCCCATATTGAGTGTGTTTCTATATCTCTATATGGGGCAATTTGGAGATCTTTTGCTTTATCCTCTAGGGTCGTGGGGGGGGGGGGTGTTCCCTATGTCCATCCAGGGGAGAACATTTCGGGCGCTGGGCAGATACACCCAGGACAGGACACCAGTCTATCGCTGGGCACACACTCAGTTACACAGACACACTCTATATGGGGCAATTTGGAGAATTCATTCATTCATTCATTCATTATCTCCCGCTTATCCTCTATTAGGGTCGCGGTGGGGTTCCCCATGCCCATCCAGGGGAGAACATCTCGGGCGCTGGGCAGATAGACCCAGGACAGGGCGCCAATCCATCGCTGGGCACACACTCACTCACATAGACACACTCTAAACGGGTCAATTTTGAGAATTCAATTAACTTTATCCATGTTTTTGGACTGTGGGAGGAAACTGGAGAACCCAGAGGAAACCCAAACAGACACGGGGAGAACATGGAAACTCCACCCAGATGGGGATTTGAACCGGGAATCCCTAATGCTGAGAGGAGAACATGCTAACCACTAAGCCACCGTGCCGCCGGCATGTAGTTTATCAACCAAAATGCACTTTGTGGAGACGCCAACAGTAGATCAATAATAATATTCCTGTAACCAACCAACGCCTTACCGTGTAGCAGTCCTGTGCTTTCTCACATACTTTGAGTACAGTATTTGTGCCTTGTATTGCCATCAGTGGCCGCTGTGGAATCCCTATGCAGCCATCGATCCATTCATTATCTTCTGCTTTATCCTCTATTAGGGTCGCGGGGGGGTTCCCCATGCCCAACCAGGGGAGAACGTTTCAGGCACTGGGCAGATAGACCCAGGACAGGACGCCAATCTATCACTGGACACGTACTCACTCACACAGACACACACTATATGGGGCAATTTGGAGAACTCAATTGACTTGATCCATGTTTTTGGACTGTGGGAGGAAACCGGAGAACCCGGAGGAAACCCACGTGGACACGAGGAGAACATGGAAACTCCACCCTGATTGGGATTCAAACCTGGAATCCCTAGTGCTGAGAGGAGATCATGCTAATCACTAAGCTACCGTGCCAATCTACATCCATTATCTTCCGCTTTATCCTCTATTAGGGTCGCGGGGGGTTCCACATGCCCATCCAGGGGAGAGTGTTTCGGGTGCTGGGCAGATACACCCAGTACAGGACACCAATCTATCACTGGACATGCACTCACTCACACAAACACATTCTACTATATGGGGCAATTTGGAGAATTTAATTGACTTGATCCATGTTTTTGGACTGTGGGAGGAAACCGAAGAACCCGGAGGAAACCCACACGGACACGGGAAGAACATGGAAACTCCACCAAGATTGGGATTACGAACCGGGAATCCCTAGTGCAGAGAGGAGAACATGCTAAACCACTAAGCCACTGTGCCACCCCCTATGCATCCACCCATCCTCTAATTCAAAAATAGCCAGTTGTGGTTCTAGCATAGTTCAGAAACCAACAGTGTACAGACCCCTGAACCAATCAATACCCTGAAAACTACTCAGCATCTCTGGACTAAAACGTGACGTACTGCAGCTTTAAACGTTGGATTTTCGGTTGTGTAACGCAGTTGGCACAGGCCCTGCAGTCAGCCATGTAACAGATCCTCATTCTGATCGTCTGCCAATCAGTTTGCTTGTAGGCAGCGACTTATCCGCTCGGTTTTGTCATCAATGTGTTCGGCAGCGCACATATTTTAATCTCAGATCATTGATGAGATGCTGGGTTTGAGAACAGAACAGAACAGAAGCTGCTGCTGCTTTAAAGTAGGTCAGTTGTGTTTATAAAGCCCGGGGTTATGTGATGGTGCCAGCGCCATGTGCTCTTTATGGATGTGAGAGATGCTCATGCACAGAACGTAACAGGACGCATAGAACGTCACGTCAGAACATTCTCCGTCTAATGAATGCTCGGGTGTCCAGTTCTCCGGTTTCATAGCCGACTGCTTTCAGAACATTTGTTAAACAAATACGCTCTGTGTTTCTGAGTCGGCTGGAGTGTGTGATTCAGTCACGACATGGAGGAGCGTCCTGCTGATGAGTCAGTAATTAGCATGAAGGTTCTCATGGTGTACAGACTGGAGGACACACACACACACACACACACACACACTTTAATATGTCCTGTTTTTATCCATCCATTATCTTCTGCTTTATCCTCTATTAGGGTCGCGGGGTGGGGGGGGTCCCCATGCCCATAAAGGGGAGAACGTTTCGGGTGCTGGGCAGATAGACCCAGGACAGGACGCCAATCTATCACTGGACACACACTCACTCACACAAACACACTCTATATGGGGCAATTTAGAGCATTCAATTGACCTTGAATCCATGTTTTTGGACTGTGGGAGGAAATCCTCTACTAGGGTCACGGGGGTTCCCCATGCCCATCCACGGGAGAACGTTTCGGGCGCTGGGCAGATACACGCAGGACAATGTGCCAATTCATCACTGGACACACACTCACTCATACAGACAGACACACAAACATAGTCTATATGGGGCAATTTAGAGCCTTCAATTGACCTTGAATCCATGTTTTTGGACTGTGGGAGGAAATCCTCTGCTAGGGTCATGGGGGTTCCCCATGCCCATCCACTAGAGAACGTTTCGGGCGCTGGGCAGATACACCCAGGACAAGACGCCAATCCATCACTGCACACACTCACTCACACAGACACACTCTATATGGGGCAATTTGGAGAACTCATTAGACCTTTAATCCATGGGGGGTCCTCATGCCCATCCGGGGGAGAACGTCTCGGGCGCTGGGCAGATCCACTCAGGACAGGGTGCCAATCTATAACTGGATACACTCACACAAACACACTCTATATGGGGCAATTTGGAGAATTCAATTGACTTGATCCATGTTTTTGGACTGTGGGAGGAAACCGGAGAACCTGGAGAAAACCCACACGGACACGGGGAGAACATGGAAACTTCACCCAGATTGGGATTCGAACCTGAATCCCCAGTGCTGAGAGGAGAACATGCTAAACCACTAAGCCACTGTGCCGCCTCCAGTTTTCATACATCATTAATAATTAAAAGTAAAACCATTAATACTATAAAACCCTTCATGCTGCATTACATTAGAAGATGCTGCGTTTAATTGGGTTTCATAAGTTCTGTTTCGGCACGGTGGCTTAGTGTTTAGCATGTTCTCCTCTCAGCGCTAGGGATTCCCGGTTCGAATCCCCATCTGGGTGGAGTTTTCATGTTCTTCCCGTGTTCACGTGGGTTTCCTCCGGGTTCTCCGGTTTCCTCCCACAGCCCAAAAACATGGATCAAGTCAATTCTACAAAATTGCCCCATATAGAGTGTGTCTGTGTGAGTGAGTGTGTGCCCAGTGACGGATTGGCACCCTGTCCTGGGTGTATCTGCCCAGCGCCTGAAATGTTCTCCCCTGGATGGGCATGGGAACCCCCATGACCCTAGTAGAGTATTTCCTCCCACAGTTCAAAAACATGGATTCAAGGTCAATTGAATGCTCTAAATTGCCCCATATAGAGTGTGTCTGTGTGAGTGAGTGTGCCCAGCAATGGATTGGCACCCTGTCCTGGGTCTATCTGCCCAGCAGCTGAAATGTTCTCCCCTGGATGGACATGGGGAACCCCCCGCGACCCTAATAGAGGATAAAGCGGGAGAAGATGGATGAATGAAAAAGTTCTGTTTCTCATGTGCAGTTTGTCTGCAACAAGGACCTTTACTCTGTGTCTCCACTGATTTGTTTGTACTGAGGCTCAATAAACCCTTTGTTTATTGTGACTCAAGACATAAATTAGTCTTGTCTCATCATCATCTGCTGAATCCTCTACTATAAGCGTGTCCAATGTCCAGCCCGTGGCCCCATCACGCCCATGGCCAGATTCTAAATTGCCCGTGCTTTTTATGCATTATTTTTAAAGACACCTTATGTGTCTTTAGAGAGTCTTGCCTGAAGCAGTCTGAGCTAAAGTATCTGCCTCTTATTCATTCATTCATTGTCTCCCACTTTATCCTCTATAGGGTCGCGGTGGGGTTCCCCATGTCCATCCAGGGGAGAACGTTTGGGGCGCTGGGCAGATACACCGAGGACAGGGCGCCAATCTATTACTGGACAAACACTCACTCGCACAGAAAAACAAATGGCAAAACGAATGGAACAACAACCCACAAAACAGACTGTTTGAAGTTGAGCCAAAAGTAGGAAAATCCTACACTAGAATGGATAATCATGCAAATCAAACCACTATTTTAAGATGCCGCATCGGACACTCCAAGCTAACACACAAACATCTGCTTGCAGGGGAAGTCGCACCTACCTGCACATACTGATGGACTGCCCAACACTACAACCAGAAAGACTGAAATACTTCAGTCAACAATACCCAAAACCCACTCAAGACCATAATATTGTCACTACATAATCATAGTATTTAAACTTTTTTACTGTTAAATACCTGTAAAACCACACTGCATTTCACTTTCTTGTTTTATGTCTAAATGTCATAAATGTCTGTAACCGTGGGACAGCGAGGAACGTAAATTTGATTACTTTGTATGTATAGAACATGTGAAGGAATTGACAATAAAGCCTACTTTGACTTTAGAACAGGAAAAATACTAAATTACCTGGCACATCTTCATTTGAAGGAGCAGATATAGGCCGTACCAAAATAGACTAGAAACACAACCTATGTACCGCCTTATAAATAACCCCAGCATGCTGATAACGGCGCTAAAACCCAAACAAACACACACTCACACAGACACGCACGCATACACACTCTATATGGGGCAATTTGGAGAATTCAATTGACTTGATCCATGTTTTTGGACTGTGGAAGGAACCCGGAGGAAACCCACGCAGACACGGGGAGAACATGGAAACTCCACCCAGATGGGGATTCGAACCGGGAATCCTTAGCGCTGAGAGGAGAACATGCTAAACACTAAGCCACCGTGCCGCCTATCTGCCTCTTATTTAAAATAAAAAAGGATTGAAAAGGTTTTTGGAAAAAAAATGGGGGGCAGTGGAGAAGATTTAGGTTTTTAGGGTTGAGTTCATTATTTGTGTTCTAAACATTCCCGCTGGACAGTACGGCACTCCAACCAAAAATAACCTAGAAACAGCAGATTGGTTGCATAATTGAATGTGTGCTTGTTTCACAGGCGTCGTTTCAGCGCTCCAACAGCCATGACAAGGTGAGGAAGATTGTTGCGGAGGAGGGACGGGCTGCTCGGAACCTCATAGCATGGAGTGTTCCTCTGGAGAATAAGGAGGAGGAGGGTATGTGGTCTTTTCATGCTTACAAATAACCGTGAGCTGCGTTCTCATATCAACTGAGCCGGTCCAGTCCACCCCCCCCCCCCCCCACCTGCCATCTTGTCTTTGGAGCTTCAGGCTCGGAACACTAAATCAGCTTTGAGAACATGTACTATTTTAAAAACTGCTATTTAAATAAATAACCTGTAACCTTCTCTGGCTGCCATCCATCCATTATCTTCCGCTTTATTCTCTATTAGAGTCGCGGTGGGGTTCCCCATGCCCATCCAGGGGAGAACGTTTCGGGCGCTGGGCAGATACACACAGGACAGGGCGCCAATCCATCACTGGACACACACTCACACACACACACACACACACACTCTATATGGGGCAATTTGGAGAATTCAATTGACCTTGAGCCATGTTTTTGGACTGTGGGAGGAAACCGGAGAACCTGGAGGAAACCCACGCGGACACGGGGAGAACATGGAAACTCCACCCAGATTGGGATTGGAACCGGGAATCCCTAGCGCTGAGAGGAGAACATGCTAACCACTAAGCCAGCCCGGTGTCTGGCTGCCAGTGGTGGATTTTCTTTAAGGTGACAAAGCTTTTCATTTATTAAAATTTTTACACTCTTTTTTTTTTTTTTCCATCATTTCAGGAAAACCAAAAGCCAACAACAACAATCTGAGAGCTCAGCGGCTGAACCCCGGACAGCACAGAAACAAAAAACAGGTCTGTATTCCTTGCCTTTTGTTCATGTAACCAACAGAGGGCGCCAAAGACCAGATTGACATGTTCATTTATATGCTTCTAAGGTTTATAGTGTTGAAAAGCTGCAGATCAAACAAGTTCTCTGTGGGTTTTATGACTTTTATTCTAGAACTGAAATGTGATGTTTAATGCTTTAAAAATCATTTCTGTTGTGAGTGTGTGCATTCTCATCATCATTTGAGGTTACATCTCTCTGTTTAGGCATTGTGTGTGCTGGGTCTGTTTTGTGAGGGTGTGTGTGTGTGTTTGTGTGTGCTGGGTCTGTTTTGTGAGGGTGTGTGTGTGTGTGTGTGTGTGTTTGTGTTTTTTTGTGCTGGGTCTGTTTTGTGAGGGTGTGTGTGTGTGTTTGTGTGTGCTGGGTCTGTTTTGTGAGGGTGTGTGTGTATATAAGTGAGTGTGAGGGTTTGTTTTGTAAATGTATATAAAGGAGTGTGCCAGTCTGTTTAGAGTTTGTGGGTCTGTTTTGTGAGTGTATATCAGGAATGTGTGTGTGTTATGTGTATGTGTGTATCTTTCTCTCTCTCTCTCTCTCTCTCTCTCTTTATTTATATATATATATATATATATATATATATATATATATATATATACATACATACATATACACTGTATATGTTACAAATAACAGTATATATATGTTAAAAATAGCATACTGGAACATTATTATAGCGTTAGCTAGCGCTAATTAGTATTAGTTGGCTAGTTTAGCTGTTCAGGTGGTTGCTAAGGTTACAGTTCCAAATAAAACTATTGGCATTTTCTCTCTAAATAACATAATCGCTGTAATTATGCAGACAGTAAACACTTTCTACGGTACAAAGAGCAGCCAGTAACAAATACTGAGAGTTGAAAGAGATACTGTTTTCTCTCTTGAGGTGTAGAGAGTTTTAAAACACCAACGATCCATTCCCTTGAGCATTCACTGACGTTCTGCCTGAAGAACACTAGGGGTCACTCTAAGCAAAAGTTAGATTCCGTGACTGAATTCAGCCATTGAGTCAGCATGACGGAGCTGCCCACAGCGTTGCCTGTAAGCATTGTTTAAATATCGGCTCATTACCTAAAAATGCCAAAAATCGGCCCCCGATTAATCGGCCGGCCGATCAATTGGTCGATCACTAATCGATTGGTCGATCGATATATATATAGTGTGTGTGTATGTGTGTGTGTATATATATATATATATATATATATATATATATATATATATATATATATATATATATATATATATATATATATATACACACACACACATATATATATATATATATATATATATATATATATATATATATATATATTCATTCATTCATTTATTATCTTCCGCTCATCCTCTATTAGGGTCGCGGTGGGGTTCCCCATGCCCATCAAGGGGAGAACGTCTCGGGATCGCTGGGCACAGACTCACTCACACAGACACACTCTATAGGGGGCAATTTTTTTGAGAATTCAATTAACTTGATCCATGTTTTTGGACTGTGGGAGGAAACCGGAGAACCCAGAGGAAACCCACGCAGACACGTGGAGAACATGGAAACTCCACCCAGATGGGGATTCGAACCGGGAATCCCTAGCGCTGAGAGGCGAACGTGCTAACCACTAAGCCACCGTGCCTATATATATATATATATATATATATATATATATATATATATATATATATATAATGTGTGTGTGTGTGTGTATGTATATACATTTGAGTGTGTGGGTCTGTATATCTATCACAGGCCACTACACTTCCTGATACACACTCACACACATATATATATGAGGGTGTGGGTTTGTTTTGTAATTGTATGTCCGTCTACCTAACTTTTGTCGGTGCCTGTTTACATTTGTGTATGTGTACCTCTTTGTGTGTGTATTGCAACAATGTGTGCATTTCTGTGTTTGTGTTTGATAAACTTGTTTCAGTTTGTATTTGTGGGTCTAAATGTGTGTGTGTGTGTTCAGCTCGCACTGCTGGACTGTAAAGCTGCAGCTGGAGTTCTGGAGAAGGCAGCAGAGAAAAGTCCCACTAAAAGCAGACAGCCCCGTAAAGTGGACCTGCGGGCGCGCTACTGGGCCTTTCTGTTCGATAACCTGCGCCGAGCCGTCGACGAAATCTACGTCACGTGTGAATCCGACCAGAGTGTCGTGGAGTGTAAGGTAAGATCTGCTGCACCAGAGCTCCTTATTAAAATAAAGCATCTTATAAATCTTATAAATCTTAAACGAAGGTCCGGGATTCTAATTAAACCTTTTATCAGGTCATTAAACCTGAGGTTATCTCATCGCACGTTAACCTTCAGTAAATTCATACTGAAGAACCAATGATGCACATTTTATAAACTTCATTAAAGTTATGACGAGGGCGGCACGCTGGTTTAGTGGTTGGTATGTTCTCCTCTCAGCGCTAGGGATTCTCGGTTCGAATCCCCATCTGGGTGGAGTTTCCATGTTCTCCCCGTGTCCACGTGGGTTTCCTCCGGGTTCTCCGGTTTCCTTCCACAGTCCAAAAACATGGATCAAATCAATTGAATTCTCCAAATTGCCCCATATAGAGTGTGTTTGTGTGAGTGTATCCAGTTATAGATTGGCACCCTGTCCTGAGTGGATCTGCCCAGCGCCCAAGACGTTCTCCCCCGGATGGGCATGAGCCCCCCCCCCCCCCCGCGACTCTAATAGAGGATAAAGTGGAAGATAATGGATGGATGAAAAGTAATGATGAATTTTTCCTACACACAGAGGAATCTGTTCTTTCCATTTTAACCATCCATGCAGTGAAACACACACACACAGCCTTTTCTTATTTAAGTTTAATGTGGTGGCCCCCTAATTATGTTTAGGGGCCTTGCTCGAGGGCATTTCAGCCAATCTTGATGGAACCGGGAATCCAACCAGACACCTTCAGGTTCAGCTTCCATGTACAATTGCCCCATCTATGTGTAAGATGTGTCTCATTACAGTGCACTCATTGAGTACTACTAGGGTCACAGGGGGGTTCAATTAGGACAGGGTGCCAATCTATCGCTGGGTACACACTCACTCCCACAGATGCACTATATGGGGAAATTTGGAGCAACCAATTTACCTTAAATCCATGAATTTGGATTGTGGGAGGAAACCGGAGAACCTGGATAAAACCCAGGTGGACACGGAGAACATGGAAACTCCACCCAGATTGTGTTTCGATCCTGGATCCCATCCCATGTGCTGAGAGGAGAACATGCTAAAGTACAGTGTAGTTAGTTTAGTAGAGAGTAATTTATTTTTTGTACTTGTCATACACACAGTCCCTTGTTCTCAGAGTCTGATGAAATGTTTGTTATAAGCTGTAAATTTAGTTGAACGCTAGGGGGCAGTATTTTCTCACAGATCGAAAGAGACATTTATTTGCGTGCAAACATGATGGGTCTTCGAGATCCAGAATTATCCTTTTTCCTCTATTAGGGTCGCAGGAGGGGTACATGGAAACTCCACCCAGATTGGGATTTGAACCGGGAATCCCTAGTGCTGAGAGGAGAACATGCTAAACACTAAACCACTGTGCCACCCAATCCAGAACTACCATCCATTATCTTCCGCTTTATCCTCTATCAGGGTCGCGGGGGGGGGTCCCCATGCCCATCCAGGGGAGAACGTTTTGGGCGCTGGGCAGATAGACCCAGGACAGGGTGCCAATCTATCACTGGACACTCACTCACACAAACACACTCTATATGGGGCAATTTGGAGAACTCAATTGACTTGATCCATGTTTTTGGACTGTGGGAGGAAACTGGAGAACCCGGAGGAAACCCACGGGGTTCCCCATGCCATTTATTATGATATAATGACTATTATGTTATAAGTTATAAGGCACGGTGGCTGAGTGGTTGGCATGTTCTCCTCGGTTCGAATCCTAATCTGGGTGGAATTTCCATGTCCT
>JAFMOD010001362.1:33342-52094 GCA_019802435.1 Corydoras maculifer | reverse complement strand
ACACACTCTATATGGGGCAATTTGGAGAACTCAATTGACTTGATCCATGTTTTTGGACTGTGGGAGGAAACTGGAGAACCCGGAGGAAACCCACGGGGTTCCCCATGCCATTTATTATGATATAATGACTATTATGTTATAAGTTATAAGGCACGGTGGCTGAGTGGTTGGCATGTTCTCCTCGGTTCGAATCCTAATCTGGGTGGAATTTCCATGTCCTCCTCGTGTCCGCGTGGGTTTCCTCTGGGTTCTCCGGTTTCCTCCCACAGTCCAAAAACATGGCTCAAGGTCAATTGAATTCTCCAAATTGCCCCATATAGAGTGTGTCTGTGTAAGTGAGTGTGTCCAGTTATAGATTGGTGTCCTGTCCTGGGTGTATCTGCCCAGTGCCCGAAACGTTCTCCCCTGGATGGGCATGGGAAACCCCCCGCGACTCTGATATAGGATGAAGCGGAAGATAATGGATGGATGAATGTTATAAGTTAATATTTTATAGGCTTTGTTTAATAATCTGAGTTTCCAAACCATAAAGAACTGCTTTGAGGAACACGGACGTTACGGAACCACACGACTGGATCCCGCTGTAGCGCTGGTATTTTCAGAGTGACTCAGAGGGAAATCTGGCTGACCTCTCAATAAAGATGGCTGATAACCCCTCCTCGGGAATGTGGATTGTGCCTCGGCAATCCATCAGATTTACTGCTACCTGAGATTGACACAGGAAATGATGTCAGATAGGAACCTCCCAGGGGCATTATGAGGAATGGAACATGGTTGATGATGTGACGTGGTGGAATAAACGCACTGAATGTGAGAGACCTTGATCTGAGTGGGATCACGTGGGTGTGGGTTAGTGTGTAACCAGCAGAGGGCAGAGTTGAGAGGAATGGAGGTGTAAAGCACCTCTCCCTCCTCCTTTCAACATTCCTTTTGTTTTCTGGTTTATGTCAGCGAGGGCTTTGAAGGTGCGCTGGTGAGAGAATTATCACTGGCCGCTCTCTTGGGTCTTCCTGGAGGGAGTGCAGATTGATGACAGTGTGTAAACAAAGCCCCCCCCTCCCCCTCTCCCATTAAGTATGTGTGTGAGTGGGGGTGGGGGGGGCTATGGGGGGTGGTGGTTATTGAGGGGACAGCTCATTGGCAAGCCCACAGGCTTCAGACTGAGAGGCTCAGATGTGGTCTGATAAGGTCTGAACTCAACAACAAGTCATGGCTTTGCTTTTAGCTCAGGTTAGGCAGAGGTGGCGCTCTCCTGCCCTCCTGTGCTCTTACCCAGCCTGTACTACCCCGTGCCGGGGCCAGCGTGTGGGGTGCGGTGTGTCGGCCGTGCCAGGTGTTTGGCCTGGCGCTGTGTTTCTTTCCAGTGTTCTGACTTATTGATTGGCGTGTAATCCAGAGTTATGCTGAGATGGGTTCAGCAGACCGCTAATGGCGAGCGCTGCTGAATGTGGTCTGCGTGTTCCTTCACTGACGGCAGTTCCATTCGGCAAGTTTACGGAACTTTTCACGACTCCACCAGTGGTCTTTACACAGTTCCTTAAGTTTATGGAGTTGATTTGGCATAATGAGAGAGCGAGAGAGAGAGAGAGAGAGTGTTGCTATATATAGTATATAATATCAAAACTGCTTCTGGAACTACGTAAAATAACGTACTAATAAAGTTAAGTGTGTGTATAATATATATATATATATTTATTATACACACATACATATATATATATATATATATATATATATATATATATATATATAATAACGATTATTAGGGTGGTGGATGATGGTACTATTCTCTGTCCAGCCGCACTGCTGTGTCTGATCCATTCGTACCAGCACCAACATACACTAACACACCAACACCATGTCAGTATCACTGCAGCATGGGAATCATCCATCTCCCCACCACCCTAATACCTAATCAAGATCATCAGATTACCAGGAATCGAACCTTGGACCACTTGTGTGAGTAAAAGTCACAGTGTCTAAAAGTCCATCCATTATCTTCCTCTTCATCCTCTGTTAGGGTCGCGGGGGGGTTCCCCATGCCCATCCAGGGGAGAACGTTTTGGGCGCTGGGCCGATACACCCAGGACAGGACACCAATCTATCACTGGACACACACTCACTTACACTGACACACTCGATATGGGGCAATTTGGAAAATTTTATTGGCCTTGATCCATGTTCTCGGACTGTGGAAGGAAACCGGAGAACCCGGAGGAAACCCACGTGGACACGGCGAGAACATGGAAACTCCACCCAGATTGGGATTGTAACCAGGAATCCCTAGCGCTGAGAGGAGAACATGCTAAACACTAATCCACAGTGCCACCCGTGTCTAAAAGTTCTGTTACAGATTTTCTGGATTCTTTGACGTTCTCTTATTATCTTTTGCTTAATTTTATACAAGGGTCATGAAGAGGGGGGGTCGCTATGCCCATCTTGGAGAGAATGTTTTGGGCACGGGGCAGATACACCCAGGACAGGGCGCCAAGCCGTCGCTGGACACACACTCACCCGATAAATAGGGGCAATTTCGATTTCCATGAAGCCAATTCACCTTGCATCCATGGTTTTGGACTGTGGGAATAAACCGGAGAACATGGGGAACCCCCCCCCCACCACACACACACACACACACACACACACACACACACAGGGAGAACATGAAAACTCCACCCAGATCAGGATTCCACCTTGATCCTCATCCCGAGAGGCGGACATGCTCTCCACTACCCCACCATGCCGACCGCTTCTTATATCTCTTTCTATATGTTTGAACCAATCAGGTCATTATTTAGGAGGCGTGGGGGTCGCGCCGCTGACACATGCTTCCTTTGTACTTCCTCTCTCACTTCCCAACCGCTTCTTTTTCACTAACCGAACTTCAAGGACCCGCCGCAGGAAGCCTGAAGACGTAGAGGGAGGAGCCGCACTTCAGCCTCCAGGGGCGCTCCACCCTCACTGAGTGAATTACAGAACAGAGCAGATGAGTGATTACAGCACGGACCAAAACTAAAGAGACACCTGATGTTTAGCTCTGGGTTTTGGTTTCTCGTTGGATGTTTTCTGAATGACTCAGGCGGCATGGTGGCTTAGTGTTTAGCATGTTCTCCCAGACCTTAGTAGAGGAGAAAGTGGAAGATAATGGATGGGCCGATACACCCAGGACACCAATCTATCACAGGGCACACACTCACTCACACTGACACACTCAATATGGGGCAATTTGGAAAATTTAATAGACCTTGATCCATGAACATGAACATATGACCCCGTATGTACTGGAAATCCAGGTTCGAATCCCAATCTGGGTGGAGTTTCCATGTTCTCCCTGTGTCCACGTGGGCTTCCTCCGGGTTCTCCGGTTTCCTCCCACAGTCCAAAAACATGGTCAAGGTCAATTGAGTTCTCCAAATTGCCCCATAGAGTGCGTGTGTGTGAGTGAGTGTGTGTCCAGTGATAGATTGGTTCCCTGTCCTGGGTGTATCTGCCCAGCACCCGAGACGTTCTTTTCTGGTTGGGCAACCTGGTTGGGAACCCCCCCACGACCCTAATAGAGGATAAAGCGGACGATAATGGATGGATGTGCTGGGATTCCAGGTTTGAATCCCAATCTGGGTGGAGTTTCCATATTCTCCCCGTGTCCGTGTGGGTTTCCTCCGGCTTCTCCGGTTTCCTCCCACAGTCCAAAAACATGGTCAAGGTCAATTGAGTTCTCCAAATTGCCCCATATAGAGTGTGTCTGTGTGAGTGAGTGTGTGTCCAGTGATAGATTAACGCCCTGTCCTGGGTGTATCCGCCCAGCGCCCGAGACGTTCTCCCCTGGTTGGGCATGAGGAACCCCCTCCCCACCACAACCCTAGCAGAGGATAAAGCGGAAGATAATGGATGGATGGGACTTTGTGCTCATCCCATCGCGGGAGCGTGCAGCGGCGGTACAGAGCGGTATTCGGTCGGCTCTGCGAGTGTTAATTCGCGGCGGGTTCTCTCGCTCCGGGCCGTGATGGTTCCAGCTCGCTGATTTATGCTCATATTCTAATAACGCCCACATCTTTAACCTGTAGCCCTGGGCCTAATTACTCCTTATCAGGCCTTTCTTCTATTCCAAGCACTGATTTATACCACAGTCTATGAGATGACAAGGCTTCTTTATTCGTTGTCCGCACCCCTCCCTCCCATCTCTCTCTCTCTCTCTCTCTCTCTCTCTCTCTCTCTCTCTCGCTCTCGCTCTCGCTCGGTGTTTCTCGTACGATAATGCTAATCACTCATGACTGTACTTTGAACGGAGGGAAGTCTCCTGTAGTCTTTGACAGTTTTGACATACAACACTGTTCTGTTCCACTTCATCTGTGTTATGTTGAAATAAGTTTTTTTTTTTTTTTTTTTTTTCTCTTCCAAATTCTTCTGTCCCACTCATCAGCCTTCTCTCTTCACTTATCCTGTGCCAGCCTCCACAGCGTTACGCAATTTCCAGCGGCAGGAGTGTCGCAATTCTGTATACATGAGTTGACGGAAGCCCGTGATTGGATCCCTCCACTGTCATCGTCTGGGCCTCAGTCTGGGCTTCCTGATCTTTAATTGTGGACGCGAGTTCTGACGTCCAGATCTGTGGCTGATAAATCGATTGGTCTTGAATTGTCCTCAGAATACAATAAAATAGTAGCCGGTACAGGACCAAAAGTTTGGACACGCCTCCTTCTTACTCTGTTGTTTATTTTCTCCTGTGTATTGAAAACCATATATATATATAATGTATATGTGTGTGTATATATATATATATATATATATATAAATAGACAACGGAGTAAGTAAGAGGCGTGTCCAAACTTTTGATTGGTCCTGTACCGACTACTAATTTATTTTATTCTGAGGACAATTCAAGATCTATCGATTTATCAGCATATATATGTATATATATGTGTGTATGTATGTATGTGTGTGTATATATATATATATATCCCCATCTGGGTGGAGTTTCCATGTTCTCCCCGTGCCTGCGTGGGTTTCCTCCGGGTTCTCCGGTTTCCTCCCACAGTCCAAAAACATGGATCAAGTTAATTGAATTCTCAAAAAAAAAAAAAAATTGCCCAATTTAGAGTGTGTCTGTGTGAGTGAGTGTGTGCCCAGCGATGGATTGGCGCCCTGTCCTGGGTCTATCTGCCCGGCGCCCGAGACGTTCTCCCCTGGATGGGCATGGGGAACCCCACCGCGACCCTAATAGAGGATAAGCGGGAGATAATGGATGAATGAATATATATATATGTATATTATAGTAATAACACTGAGCACACCCGCCTCTCTGCGCTGGGGATCCAGGTTCGAATCCCGATCTGGGTGGAGTTTCCATGTTCTCCCCATGTCCATGTGGGTTTCCTCCGGGTTCTCCGGTTTCCTCTCACAGTCCAAAACCATGGATCAAGGTCGATTGAATTCTCCAAATTGCCCCATATAGAGTGTGTCTGTGTGAGTGAGTGTGTGCACAGCAATAGATTGCCGTTCTGTCCTGGGTGTATCTGCCCAGCGCCTGAAACGTTCTCTCTTGAATAGGCATGGGGAACCTCCTCCTTTTAAGGGCGGCTGCTGTGGTTAGCATGTTCTCCTCTCAGCGCTAAGGATCCAGGTTTGAATCCCGATCTGGGGAAACATGGATTAAGGTAAATTGAATGCTCTAAATTGCCCCATATAGAGTGTGTGTGTGAGTAAGTCTGTGCCCAGTGATAGATTGGCGTCCTGTCCTGGGTGTATCTACCCAATGCCCGAAATGTTCTCCCCTGGATGGGCAGAATGACCCCCCACCCCTTCCCCCTGCCCGACCCTAGTAGTGGATAAAGTTTCTCTAGCTTTGTAGTTTGAGTCTCTCATACTTGTAACGTTGCAGCCGCCATGACCACTGTTTGTTTACCCCCCCCCACCCCCCACCCCCAGGCGTCCTGTGAGGCCGTCTCGAGCCGTGGCTGTCACAGTAGCCGTTCCCCGAGCGCTGCTAATCTGCAGGCTCTTGCCACGCACATCTTTCACTCGCTTCACTTCTCTATTAACTAAATGCACCTCCGAGCTTTCCTCTCAATTACCCCTCCCACCAGCCCCCCCCCCATCAATCTTGCGCAAGTCTGCCGCGCAGCATCTCATCTTAGCTCTTTGTGTACATTCAGATCCACAAGGCGTCGCAGCGTTGCGTCGGTATTAACACGCCAAGCCCCGGTTCTTAGGCGGGGATCGAGTCGGGCTTAGTTCCGGATTAGGAATCCATTTGAGTCGAGAGGTTAACGGCTCGTCTGTTCGGGACAGGACCGGGCCGGTCCTGAAAAACCCGTCCGTGCCGGATGGCTGCGGTATGAGCCGGGGGGATTAGCGCCGGGGGGGTTTTTGCAGCCAAACTGGCTCGGTCGTCGGGTGTCGCGGCCCGAGTTCGGCCGACGAACCTCCTTGCCAGGTTCCTGCGCCGGCCCCGGGTCGAAGGTCTGCCGTAATCCATGCCGGAGCACGAATCCACGTCCAGGACTTGCAGGACTGCTTTGTTTAGGCTCCCAGATTCCCCGGAGTCGTCCCCCCTCCCACCGGCGGCTCGGATGTCCCGCGGACAATGAGATGCCGTCATCCGCCTCGCTCCCCTCGCCAGTAACTAGAAATGATTAGAGCCTCAATCAGATTTGCCAGCCTCTTCTTGCTAAACTAATTGGTAATTTCAGCCGCACCTCTTGTGGGGGACCAGCGAGGCAGTAAAGAGTGCTGGCGGCTTTCCCCCCCCCCCCCCCTTCGTCCTTTCTTGTCCTTTGTGAATGGAGCGAGTCCCTGCCTGGGCTCCAGTCTCCCTGACCCTTTCCTGATACCCGAGCCTGTTTGTCTGCTGGAGACGGAGGAGGTGGGGTGAAGTTTAGGGTTACAGCAGCCCCTCCGTAGGTCTGAGGAGCAGGACCTCCACTGGGGCCGCGCTCTGACTCTGCACCCCGTCCCTCCTGACTGGCTTCAGTCAAAGGCCTTTCAGATTAGCCGTACAGTATGCAACTTTCGTCCCATGACCACCGGGACGGAGCAATTGGGCAGAACGTGAGCAGGATTTGGAGTTGTGGCTTTAACTTTTGGACGTTCTTGGCTTTGGAAATACGTTTTTGGACTACTGATGTGTCCGTACACTCTGTTGTGTGTGTGTGTGTGTGTGTATACAAAAATTTGTATGTATTTATCAATGTGGGTAAACACACACACAGGCCGTTTTTATTAGCTACAGTTCATACATGGACTTTGTAGTTCAACAGTGCCATTCTGTAGTCCAGCTGCTTCTGTACATACTTTCTCAGTGCCCTTTACTCGGTATTCTGATCATAAGGGATCATTAGGGTGGTGGATGATGGTACGAGTGGATCAGACCTCTGTATGTTCTGATTGGTGTTCTCTGTCCAGCAGCACTGCTGTGTCTGATCCACTATATCTATCTATCTATCTATCTATCTATCTATCTATCTATCTATCTATCTATCTATCTATCTATCTATCTATCTATCTATCTATCTATCTATCTATCTATCTATCTATCTATCTATCTATCTATCTATCTATCTATCTATCTATATATATATATATATATAAGGGCGGCACGGTGGTTTAGTGTTTAGCTAAACACTAAAACAGAGCTAGGGATTCCCGGTTCGAATCCCAATCTGGGTGGAGTTTCCATGTTCTCCCCATGTCTGCGTGGGTTTCCTCCGGGTTCTCCGGTTTCCTCCCACAGTCCAAAAACATGGATCAAGTCAATTGAATTCTCCAAATTGCCCCATATAGAGTGTGTATGTGTGAGCGAGTGTGTGTCCAGTGATAGATTGGTGTCCTGTCCTGGGTGTATCTGCCCAGCGCCCGAAACGGTCTCCCCTGGATGGGCATGAGGAACCCCCCCCCCCCCCCCCCCCCCCCCCCCCCCCCCCCCCCCCCCCCCCCCCCCCCCCCCCCCCCCCCCCCCCCCCCCCCCCCCCCCCCCCCCCCCCCCCCCCCCCCCCCCCCCCCAGCACTCATCGACTGGATCCAGCTGCAGGAGAAGCTGGAGAAGACGGACGCTCAGAACAGGTGATTCTCCCGATATGTGCGCGCCGGGACTCCTTTAGGATGCTCCTGCAGTTGTAGCGTCTCGTGTCAGATCGATGGGAACAGCTGTTATTTAGGGTGATTGGCCATTTTATTGGCTTCTCTTTAAGCGAATGGCTGAAATTACCACAACACCAACACGGAGCATTGATTAAAGAATAAACTCCAGCTTTTAAGTTGCCTTCCTGTTTGGCCCAGACTCCTTATTGATCAGCCTCGCTTCTTCAGGATGGAAATCTCAAGCAGCCATTAGAGTTTCTGTGCAAACGTTTTGGAACCTTCATCCAGGTGATGCCATCTATCCATTATCTTCTGCTTTATCCTCTATCAGGGCTGTTGAGGGTTCCTCATGCCCATCCAGGGGAGAATGTTTCGGGTGCTGGGCAGATACACCCAGGACAGGGGGGCAATCTATCACTGGACACACACTCACTCACACAAACACACTCTATATGGGGCAATTTGGAAAATTCAATTGACTTGATCCATGTTTTTGGACTGTGGGAGGAAACCGGAGAACCCAGAGGAAACCCACACGGACACGGGGAGAACATGGAAACTCAAACCTGGATCCCCAGCGCTGAGAGGAGAACATGCAAACCACTAAGCAACCGTGCCACCCTAACACTTTATTTATTTATTTATTTTATTTTATTTTTTTACTAATTCGGATGTTTTGAACGCTTACACATTGTGCAAACAGTTGTGAGGCACATGTGATCCACCTGCGACATTTAAGTAGCAACATTAATTTATTATCATCTTCCTCTTAATCCACTACTAGGGTCGCGGGGCGGTTCTCCATGCCCATCCAGGGGAGAACGTCTCGGGCGCTGGGCAGATACACCCAGGACAGGACACCAATCTATCACTGGGCACACACTCACTCACACAAACACACTATATGGGGCAATTTGGAGAATTCAATTGACCTTGATCCATGTTTTTGGACTGTGGGAGGAAACCGGAGAACCCGGAGGAACCCCACGCAGGCACGGGGAGAACATGGAAACTCTGTAAGCACTGAAAGTGGTTTAGCCTAACCACTAAACCACTGTGCCGCCCTTAAATATCAACGATGCTTGTTTATTTATCTACCCCGATGGGCGTGGCCGACTCGAAATGTTTCGGTGCATTTGCGTATTGCTACACACGGGTGCACCGCTGACCGAAAACAACGTAGACCGACGTCAACAGTCGTCAATGTTAATAAACACTAAATATCTGCTGCTCGCTATTAAATATCCCTGCATTTGAACTAAGAACATAGTTATATGTATTTTTCGGACCATAAGGCGCACCGTACTATAAGGCGCAGTCTAAATTACGGGGTCTATTTCTGTATTTGACTCACGTATAAGGCGCACCGTACTATAAGGCGCAGTCTAAATTACGGTTCTTATTCTTCATGGCAGTGTATTATAAGGCACTTGCTAAAACATACGATCTACAAGAAAAGTAAAGGATGCAGATCGCTGATTTATAATTAAAGTTTATTCTACTACTTGATAAAACACACATTATTTTATTCACTCGTCTCCCATAAATCCATCAAAGTCCTCGTCTTCTGTGTCTGAATTATAAAGCCGCACTCCGGTGTTCCCCCTCATCAATGTCCGAGTCCGTCTCGTCGCCAGGTGGCTGTTCAACAACGATGCCGGTTTTCGTGAAAGCTCGGACGACGGTCACAGCAGAAACCTCAGCCCAGGCTTCCACACTCCATTCACAGACGGTGGCGTAACTCGCCCGCCGCTGCCTCCCGAGTTTTAGTAAACGTGTGTTCCGTCCATCATCCATCGCTCCCACGCCGCCCGCAATGTTACTTTAAACGCCCCGTTTACGCCAAAGTCCAGCGGTCGGAGTTCTTTATTTAATCCTCCCGGAATGACGCCGAATTCATTTTCTTCACTCAGCTTTTCTGTGAGATGAGCGGCATGGAGTCACAGATCAGCAGGGACGGTGATGAAAAAAACACCCGGTGGCACAACAACACTTATATAGATGTTGGAACTCAGTACACGTGTAAGGCGCACCGTACTATGAGGCGCACGTCCGATTTCTGGGAAAAGTTTAGGCTTTTAGGTGCGCCTTATAGTCCGGAAAATACGGTATTTATATAATACATGTGCATAGTATATATAAGAACATACATATACATAGTACACCATCGTTTCTCGCCTGGTGGAGAAACGTTTTCCACTGGAGAACCCTAGTAGAAGATAAAGCGGAGGATAATGGATAGATGAACAGTTCATCCGAACTATTTTAATCATTTCAAATTGTAAATGCAAACTAAATTCATGTAAAATGATGATTATTATTTCCCAATCTGGGTGGAGTTTGCATGTTCTCCCCGTGTGCACGTGGGTTTCCTCCGGGTTCTCCGGTTTCCTGCCACGGTCCAAAAACATGGATGTTTGAATTCTTCAAAATTGCCCCATATAGAGTGTGTGAGTGAGTGTGTGTCCAGTGATAGATTGGCACCCTGTCCTGGGTGTATCTGCCCAGCACCTGAAACGTTCTCTCCTGGATGGTCATTGGAAACCCCCCCCCCCCCGCGACCCTAATAGAGGATAAAGTGGAAGATAATGGATGGATGTTAAGTCACACATTTTTTTAGTGTGGGTTTAAATATTGAAGATGATGATGATTATGTTGCTTTGATGATGATGATGATGATGATGATGATGATCTGACCCTGTTGTGAATCTTCAATCCTCACAGACCCACATCTCTGGCATGGGAGGTTCGCAAGATGTCGCCCGGACGCCACGTCATGTCCAGCCCATCGACAGACCGGCTTGTTCCATCGCCCAGCGTCCGGCGCTCTCTTAACTTCGGGTAGGCTCCTCCACATCTGTATGTATCGAACCCACCGCGGTTTTCATCCGAACCCGAACCACACATGTTCTCAGCACTCAATCTGGAGTTCAACCGCAGCGTTTTCCACTTCCCACTAATTGAGGCAGCGGCTTCGTTTAGCAAACAAAGCTTAATGCCTGATGTGGGGAATCTCCACTTCCTACATTAACGCCTAGCATGTGTCTTACTGCATTAGTGTGTGTGTGTGTGTTACTGGTAGTGTAAAAGGAAGAGGATTGATAATTTAATTAAAACGGTACTGAATAGCTAAATGAAGAAATCAATAGCAGATATGATGCATAGGGCAGCTGGGCGTGCGGCTGCAGAGGAGCTGCTCGTCGTCTGGATGAACGGGGGGATCGATCACCAAGGCCGAGCATTCGTCCTAATGTGATTTCTTCCTTCCCCGGGATTTTCTGCGGCTGGTGCGCGAGCCGCGGCGAGGTGCAGATGGGAGTGTGGTTAAAGACTGCTGAAGCATGAAGTTCAATACCTGCATTACACTGTAACAGGATGCCGCAGGAAATGGATATCGATCACGCCGGGAGACCGACCCCGAGAGTCTCTCCGATCAGGATGCGCCGAGTCCGCCGCCCTCAGGTTAAAGCCGACTGATCCGGAACCGAAGAGAAGAGAACCGCAGCGCCAAAACTTATCAGTGTTATCAGTATATGTACACGGAGGACTGATCCATCCCATAATTTAAAAAGGTGTCGGCAGGAGTCGTGATGTATAACTCATATTTTACATCATGATGTTTAAACAGGGCGGCACGGTGTCCACATTCTCATCGTGTCCACATGGGTTTCCTCCGGGTTCTCCGGTTTCCTCCCACAGTCCAAAAACATGGATCAAGGTCAATTGAATTCTCCAAATTGCCCCATATAGAGTATGTCTGCGTGTGTCCAGCGATAGATTGGTGTCCTGTCCTGGGTGTATCTGCCCAGCACCTGAGACGTTCTCTTCGTGATGGGCATGAGGAATTTGTACAGGGAACACACACACACACACTTTATCCACGTTATCCTCTACTAGGGTCCCCATGCCCATCTAGGGGAGAAAGTTTTGGGCGCTGGGCAGATACACCCAGGACAGGACACCAATCTATCACTGGGCACACACTCACTCACAAAGACACACTCTATATGGGGCAATTTCCATCCATCTATTATCTTCCGCTTTATCCTCTACTAGGGTTGCGGAGGGGTTCCTGCCCCTGCCCATCCAGGGGAGAACGTTTCGGGTGCTGAGCAGATACCCCCAGGACAAGGCGCAAATCTATTACTAGACACACACTCACTCACACAAACACACACACTCTATATGGGGCAATTTGGAGAATTCAATTGATCTTGATCCATTTTTTTGGACTGTGGGAGGAAACTGGAGAACCCGGAGGAAACCCACGTGGACACGGGGAGAACATGGAAACTCCACCCAGATTGGGATTCGAAACGGGAATCCCAACGCTGAGAGGAGAACATGCCAACCACTAATCCACCATGCCTCCCGGCCTTAAAACCAAGTTCCCTTATTGTGTAGCCATCAGTACCTCTGCTTGGATGCTCTTGGATGGCACGGTGGTCTAAACTCCGGGAGACGGCTGTGGGAAGTTTGAGGGATTGGTTCACGCCCCTCTTCTGGGCCTCACCTGCATTATTTGAAAAAGTCATCTAATATAAGAAAAGCCTGAGGAGTCGGGCAGGATGGAAAGCTGGAGCTGCCCTGAGAACAAATGGAATGCGTCAGGAGTCGGCTCCGGCTCCAATAATCCACCCCCTCCGAGACGGTCCCACATCCGTCCCCTCAGAACACACGGCTTTGAAAGGAGACGTGTGTCATTATTCGTCTGTGTATGAAAAGGGCACGGTAATGGCACTGCGCATGTGATAACATTATAACCATCGTCTACTCGTCACATTAAATCAATATTGGCTTAAATAATGTTCATAGAACGATGAAATCGACAATGTTAATATCATAGGGCGACACGGTGGCTTAGTGGTTAGCATGTTCTCCTCTCAGCACTAGGTATTCAGGTTCGAATTCCAATCTGGGTGGAGTTTCCATGTTCTTCCCGTGTCTGTGTGGGTTTCCTCCGGGTTCTCTGGTTTCCTCCCACAGTCCAAAAACATGGATCAAGTCAATGGAGTTCTCCAAATTGCCCCACATAGAGTGTGTCTGTGTCCCCCCCCCCCCCCCCCCCCCCCCCCCCCCCCCCCCCCCCCCCCCCCCCCCCCCCCCCCCCCCCCCCCCCCCCCCCCCCCCCCCCCCCCCCCCCCCCCCCTGATAGATTGGTGTCCTGTCCTGGGTGTATCTACCCAGCACCCAAAACGTTCTCCCCTGGATGGGCATGTGGAACCCCCCCGCCACCCTAATTCATGGTAAAGCAGAAGATAATGGATGGATAGAGGATCATAGGCTGTAACCCTGACTGTCTGATTCATTGCTCAGTCCTCTATTTCTGATGAATAGACATGTTTTTAAATGATCGTTTATATAATTAACCCACGTGTGTGTGTGTGTGTGTGTGTGTGTGTGTGTTTACAGGGGTCCTCCGCCGACTCTGGCCGTGGCACGCCTGTCTCACTCCGGTGGACTTAGCTGGGCCGATCGGGTGAAGTGTTCTCAGGCGCTGCCGGTACCCAGCCATCCTACCTCCGGTCCGACTGAAAAACCATGTGAGTGCCATCCCACCGTTTCTGTTACTTAAGGGATTGATTCTGTCTACGGTGCCTACAGGACACACCGGTATTACACACACACACACACACTGATGAGGTGAGCACACGTGCCCAGAGCGGTGAGCAGCCTTGTATACAGCCCCTGCGTTGCAATTGGGGCTTAGTACCTTTCCCAAAGTACTATGTTAGTACATAGTAATTGTTCTTGGTGGGACCAGGATTCAAACCGGGGACCCTCACAGACCAACAGTCGAATGCATTCACACCAGCTGACCATTTAGAGATGCTAAGTTTTCAATTACAAAAGAAATATGGCAGGAAACGAAACCTTTTGGGAGCAAACCATATAGAACCAGGGAGAACATGCAAACTTTACAGTGAAAGGTTCCTGGCTGGCCTATTTGAGTAATATAATATAATATAACATAATATATATATATATATATATATATATATATATATATATATATATATATATATATATACACACCCATTATCTTCCGCTTTGTCCTCTATTAGCGTTGGGGGGGTTCCCCATGTCCATCCAGGGGAGAACGTTTCGGGCGCTGGGCAGAGAGACCCAGGACAGGACGCCAATCTATCACTGGACACACACTCACACACACAGACACACTCTATATGGGGCAACTTGGAGAACTCCGTTGACTTGATCCATGTTTTTTGGACTTTGGAAGGAAACTGGAGAACCCGAAAGAAACCCACACAGACATGGGGAGAACATAGAAACTTCACCCAGATGGGGATTCGAACCGGGAATCCCTAGTGCTGAGAGGAGAACATGCTAACCACTGCTACCCTGTGTATATATATATATATATATATGTTTTACTTTTTTAATGTTTTAACATCTAAAGCTTTTGATCTGTATGTTCTGGTGGAATTTCCATGTTCTCCTCGGTTTCCTCCCACAATTGGCTGCTCTAAATTGCCCCATATATAGTGAGTGTGTCTGTGTAAATGATTTTCTTGGTTGTATCTGCATAGCACACTTGTCTTGGATGTATCTTTCTCCCCTGGATGGGCATGGGGGGACAGATACACCCAGGACAGGGCACCAATCTTTTGCTGGGTACAAACTCACTCACACACACACTCTATATGGAGCAATTTAGAGCATTCAATTTCCCATGGGACTGTGGGAGAGAAACCCCCCACAGTGGGAACCCATACGGACATGGGGAGAACATGCAAACTCCACCCAGATTGGGATTCGATCCGGGAATTCCTAGTCCTGAGAGGAGAACATGCTAACCATGTGGCCTCATGATGCATTCCATGCATTATCTTCTACTATATCCTCTACTAGGTTTGGGGGGGGGCCCTTATACCCATCTAGGGGAGAACATTTCGGGCGCTGGCAAATACCCCCAGCTAAGGACACCAATCTATAGTGTGACACACAAACCCACACACACACTATGGGGCAATTTAGAGCATTCAGTTTACCCTAAAGTCCATGTATTTGGACTGTGGGAGTAAACTGGAGAAGCCGAAGGGGAACCCACGCAGATCCGAGAACATGAACCCCCAGCATGGAGAAGCAACCACCGAGTCACGGTGCCACAAGATCTCTTGTCCCATGACTCTGTCCACAGGCAAAAAAGACGCAGAGGGCTGGGAGACCGTGCACCGGGGCCGCTCCATGAAGCCTCGCGCCGTCGCCATGGTGGCCAAGGTCAGTCCAGTGTTGGCCACCGTCACCCCCAAAGAACTGAGCGACAAGGAGAACCAGAAGCTTCAGAAGAGGGTGGAGGAGCGGAGGGAGGAGGACAAGCCGGCCTCACCGGAGCAGAAAGCCGAGTGTGAGAAGACCCCGGTCCTCGAGGTACCGCCGTCCCATCAATAATTCATTGACGGGGGGGGGCGAGGGCTGTGTAACGTTAGAGCGGTCCGTCCCCCCGCCGTGTTTGTGTTTTGCGCCGTGTTCACAGACGCGCAGTCCAGACAGCGCCGGATCGGTTGAGCGGCCATTGATTTTTGTACCTACATAGCGAGACCGCAGACCCAGAAATATCATGTGGTCTGATGAAATATGCATCACCGACTGACCGCCGGAGCATTTGCATGTTTGTGACCCGATGCCGCCGGCATGCACCGTGCGGAATGTTCCCAGCATGCCGTGCTTCTGTGCAAATGTCTAATCATCATCTTCCAGAAGTCCAGGTGCTGCCATAGGGCATGTTTGTAATGCCATCCATCCATCCATTATCTCCCGCTCTATCCTCTATTAGGGTTGCGGGGGGGTTCCATATGCCCATCCGGGGGAGAACGTTTCGGACGCTGGGCAGATACACCCAGGACAGGACACCAATCCATCACTGGGCACACACTCACTCACACAGACACACTCTATATGGGGCAATTTGGAGAACTCAATTGAGTTGATCCATGTTTTTGGACTGTGGGAGGTAACCGGAGAACCCGGAGGAAACCCATGCAGACACGGGGAGAACATGGAATCCCCACCCAAATTTCGATTCCAACCTGAATCCCCAGCGCTGAGAGGAGAACATGCTAATCACTAAGCCACCGTGCCGCCCTCATGTTTGTAATTGTGTGTGTAAATGTTTGTGTTGTGTGTGTGTGTGTGTTAACGCAGCTCCCATCAGCCAATGCGCAAGAGCCTGACCTGTGCATGCCACCCGCCACGTTTGAATCCTCACCTGCTCCTTCCTCCCCGAAACCCCAACCTCCAGCTCCGTCTCCTCTTCCCTCGCCGTCCCCCGAGCTGGAGGAGCCTGACCGTGGCTTGGCTGGAGGGGAGAAGGATCCGGTGGGGGCATCTCGCGGGGTCACACCGCCATCTGTTACTGACGGAGGAGCAGCAGGGCCGGCAGCAGAGACCCGTATTCCCCTGGCAGCGTTGAAACTAGAGATCATGCTGGACCCCTCAGAGTTCTCCACCGTGAGTGCTGAGTGCTACGGGCCGAGACCGAGGCTCAAACCCGGACGGTTCTGATCTCCGAAACGGCGTTTTATTAAAGCCAAAGGCTAATGTGAGGTGTTTAGCAGTGGGCACTGTGTACCCTTTTATGTGTACACACTTCAGGTGCATTTATGTGTGTGTGCGTATGTGTGCGTGTGTGCCTATTGCGCAAATTGGTCAAACTGCATCGTTAAAATGGCAACCCCACAAAGTCAGACTGCACCAGGCTCTTAAAGTAAAGGTGCGCCATTGGTTTATTGCATCCATCCATCCATTATCTTCTGCCTTATCCTCTACTAGGGTCACAGGAGGAGGGTGGGTGGGCAAATACACCCAGGACAGGACGCCAATCTATCGCCGGGCACACGCACAGACACACAGTTTATGGGGCAATTTGGAGAATCCATCCATCATCTTCCACTTTATCCTCTACTTGGGTCGTGGCGGGGTTCCCCATGCCCATCCAGGAGAGAACGTTTCAGGCACTGGGCAGATACACGAAGGACAGGACTCTAATTTGTCGCTGAGTACACACACACACACACACACACACACACACACACACTCTCTATATAGGGCAATTTGGAGAATTCATTCATTATCTTCCGCTTTATCCTCTACTAGGGTCACAGGGGGAGGGGGGGGCAAATACACCCAGGACAGGGTGCCAATCTATCACTGAACACACACTCACTCACTCACACAAACACACTCTATATGGGGCAATTTGGGGAATTCATTCATTCATTCATTCATTCATCCGCTGTGTCCTATATTAGGGGAGAACGTCTCGGGCGCTGGGCAGAATCACCAAGGACAGGGTGCCAGTCTATTACTGGGCACACACTCACTCACACACTCTATATGGGGCAATTTGGAGAATTCAATTGACCTTAATTCATGTTTTTGGACTGTGGGAGGAAACCGAAGAACCTGGAGGGAACCTGGAAACTCCACCCAGATGGGGATTCAAACCGGGAATCCCTGGCGCTGAGAGGAGAACATGCTAACCACTAAGCCACCGTGCCATGCTGGTTTATTGCACATGGTGCCAACAACACATGCCCAATCGCAAAGACACAGTGACCCAAATCAAGGTGCAAGGTTGACAAAATAAAGCCCCTTAAGTCGCGGTTGGTGGTTGAAAAGAGTATATAAACCTCTGCAGGCTCCCCAAAATGGATGATCAAGTAATATAGTGTATAATTTAGTATTGTTTGCACATTCGCATGCGGTAGACTTTATTCACGCCGTGTTTTCAGTTCTGTTGGGTGTTGAGCGGCACCATCCCTCACCATGCCCATGCCTTTCCGTTCTGGTACATGTAACCTCTCAGGGGTTAATTAAGGATTAAGCCTCCCACTTTTCTGCCTGCGCTACTGTCATCCATTTCTCAACAGCGCACCAAAGCCTGTCTGCAACGATAGAGATGAATGGCACATAAATGGCCTTGGGGGAATGCTATCTAAGCCCCGATCATAGACCAACCTGGTTTTGCTGTGAGCGAGGTCCAGACCCCACCTCGCTGGGTGGCGGAGATAAGCCCAGCTCTGTTTAGACTCCTGCCTGAGACTAACAGGCGCGTTGTTGAGAGAAATCTCGCTCTCATTACGCTCATTAGGGCGGCGTGTCACCCAGATCGCCCGGCCGCCACGCCCCCATCAAGCCGAAGCGCTCGCTCCAAACCTGACACATGGCATACTCCTCACTCACCAGCTTAAGAAACCGGGGTCAAGTGTTTGGGCGTGTAATGGCAGGAACCGGGATTCTTTTACAAAATACTTCCCTGACTCGCCAGCCGTTACCACCGCCGCAGACTCACAGGTGCTGAGGCTGATTTTTAGTCCCTAAAAGAGGATGGATCATTGCCTTTAAGTGGTGGCTGGTACCATTAGGGGTCAGCAGTCTGATTCGGTGCAGTTGAACTTCTTGACAACCCTCCTGGGCTTTAAACTGGCATTCAGACTGAACTGAGATAGCTCAGTAGCTCAGTGCTTGGGGTGTAGGCACATCAATCCGAGCTGTAGTTCCCCCTGTGGGCCCTTGAGCAAGGCCCTTAACCCTGACCCCAACCATCAAGTTGGGATACTTGTAAGTCACATTGGATAAAAGCGTCTGCTGTATAACCAAAGGTAATGTAGATCCATCCATCCATTATCTTCTGCTTTATCTGGGGAGGAGGG
>JAFMOD010001362.1:0-24103 GCA_019802435.1 Corydoras maculifer | reverse complement strand
GTGTATGTTAGCCTGTGTTAATGTGCATGTCTGTTTGTGTGTGTGTGTGTGTGTACTTGAGCCTGTGTGTGTGTATGTTAGCCTGCGTTAATGTGCATGTCTGTGTGTGTGTGTGTGTGTGTATGTTAGCCTGCGTTAATGTGCATGTCTGTTTGTGTGTGTGTGTTTGTTAGCCTGTGTTAATGTGCATGTCTGTGTGTGTGTGTGTGTGTGTGTGTGTACTTGAGCCTGTGTGTGTGTATGTTAGGCTCAAGTACACACACACACACACACACAAACAGACATGCACATTAACACAGGCTGTGTGTGTGTGTTAGCCTGTGTTAATGTGCATGTCTGTTTGTGTGTGTGTGTGCGCACCTGTGTATGTGTGTACTTGAGCCTGTGTATGTGTGTCTCTGTGTGTATTTTAGCCTGTGTCAGTGTGCATGCCTGTGTATGTGTGTGCGCACTTGCGAACGTGTGTATGTTTGTCTCTCTGTATGTGTGTCTCTGTGTACATGTGAGTGTGCACACACATAAGCTTGTGTGCATGTGCGTGCCTGTGTATTTGTGTCTCTCTCTGTGTACGTGTGTGTGTATACACATGCGTATGCCTTTGTAAGTGTGTGTCTCTTTGTGTATGTGTGTGTGTGTGTGTTCCTGAGCCTTCCTCTCTCTCTCTGTGTAACAAGTCTACATGTGTGTCTCTGTGTGTACATCTCTCTGTATGTGTGTCTGTGTGTGTGCCTGTATGTGTGTGTGTGTGTGTCTCTCTCTCTCTGTGTGTAACAAGTCTACATGTGTGTGTCTGTGTATACATCTCTCTGTATGTGTCTGTGTGTGTGTGTGTGTGTGTGTGACAAGTCTACATGTGTGTCTCTTTGTGTACATCTCTCTGTATGTATGTATGTGTCTCTGTGTGTGTGTACGTAAATGTACGTGTGTTTCTCTCTCTCTCTCTGTACATGTGTGTGTGTGTGTGTGTGTGTGTGTGCGTGCGTGCGTGCGTGCGCGTGCCTATGTCTGTCTGTGTGTATGTATGTGTATATATATATATATATATATATATATATATATATATATATATATATATATATATATATATAAATAAATAAAGTATGTGTGCTTATGTGTTGGACTTATATACTCACATTCTATGTCTCTTATCCAGTAGGCACTGGGATAGGCTCCAGTACCCCGATCCCCATTCGGCACACAGAGCTTCTTAAATGAATGAATGAAGCGGGGTTTCTGACGTCGGGGCTTTAACGGGGCTTTAACGCCGCTGACACCCTGATGTTTGGAACAGACCTCAGATTAACTGCTCGGGTGCAATGAGATCTTGTTATGATGTCAGGTGACCTTGGCCAGCCAGGGACTCCAGCCATCATCTTTAGGTCAGAGGGAGGCACTCTGCTTAATGACATTAACCCGGGTCATTGTCCTCCCTCTAGCTCACACAAACAACGCCATCACTTTCAGGGGCCATTAACGCGACGCTATGATGCTTCGTTATAGAACCCTTTGGAACGCGTGATGATCTCTAATCCCATAATTAAAAAAACACTAATGGACCTGGGATTGGAACCCACAACCTTTAGCTTGACATGCTACTAGTAGTGTTTTTTTAATTATGGGATTAGAGATCATCACACGTTCCAAAGGGTTCTATAACGAAGCATCATAGCATCATAGACCTTTAAGTTTCTCGCTCGAGGGGAACTTTAATGGACCTGGGATTGGAACCCACAACCTTTAGGTTGACATGCTACTAGTAAAGTTCCCCTTGAGCGAAACTCTTAAAGGTCTATAATGCTATGATGCTTCGTTATAGAACCCTTTGGAACACGTGATTGGCTCTAATCAGAATTAAAATAAAAAAATAAAAAAAACACTACTAGTAGCACGTCAATCTAAAGGTTGTGCGGTTAATTAAAGTTCCCCTTGAGCGAGATCCTTAACCCTGATTGTTATGGGGTGCTGTATGTAACCCTGTGTTCTGAGGTACCTGTAAGCCGTCCATGCACCCTGATTTTAAGCATTAATTAAAGGTCCTTGAGAATAATAGAACCTAATTAATGTACCGAACCGTGCGGTTCATCCCCCTTAAAACTCAGTGGCGGTTAATATGATGCTATGATGCTTCGTTATAGAACTCTTTGGAACACGTGATGATCTCTAATCCCAGAATTGAAAAAAACAATACTAGTAGCATGTCAAGCTAAAGGTTGTGGGTTCCAATCCCAGGTCCTTTAAAGTTCCCCTTGAGCGAGATCCTTAACCCTGATTGTTATATGGTGCTGTATGTAACCCTGTGTTCTGGGGTATCTGTAAGCCGTCTATGCTCCATATGCATATAGGTTTATGGGGCAATTTGGCGAATTCAATTGCCCTTGATCTATGTTTTTGAAAACCCACACAGACACGGAGAACATGGAGAAATCCACCCAGATTGGTTTTTATATATATATATATAGGCGGCACGGTGGCTTAGTGGTTAGCACATTCGCCTCTCAGTGCTAGGGATTCCCGGTTCGAATCCCCATCTGGGTGGAGTTTCCATGTTCTCCCCGTGTCTGCGTGGGTTTCCTCCGGGTTCTCCGGTTTCCTCCCACAGTCCAAAAACATGGATCAAGTTAATTGAATTCTTAAAATTGCCCAATTTAGAGAGTGTGTGTGTGTGAGTGTGTTCCCAGCGATGGATTGGCGCCCTGTCCTGGGTCTATCTGCCCAGCGCCCGAGACGTTCTCCCCTGGATGGGCATGGGGAACCCCACCGCGACCCTAATAGAGGATAAAGCGGAAGATAATGAATGAATGAATGTATATATATATATATATATATATATGGTGCGGCACGGTGGCTTAGTGGTTAGCACGTTCACCTCTCAGCTCTAGGGATTCCCGGTTCGAATCCCCATCTGGGTGGAGTTTCCATGTTCTCCCCGTGTCCGCGTGGGTTTCCTCCGGGTTCTCCGGTTTCCTCCCACAGTTCAAAAACATGGATCAAGTCAATTGAGTTCTCCAAATTGCCCCATATAGAGTGTGTCTGTGTGAGTGAGTGTGTGTCCAGTGATAGATTGGCGTCCTGTCTGCCCAGCGCCCGAGACGTTCTGCCCTGGATGGGCATGGGGAACCCCACCGCGACCCTAATAGAGAATAAGCGGAAGATAATGAATGAATGAATATATATATATATGTATGTGTATCTAAGCTGTTTATGCTCCATGTGCAGAACCCTGATTTTAAGCATTAATTAAAGGTTTTTGAGAATCATAGAACCGAATTAAAGTACCGAACCATACCGAATCAGAGCGGCTGTTAATATGATGCTTCGTTATAGAACCCTTTGGAACACGTGATGATCTCTAATCTCATAATTAAAAAAACCATACTAGTAGCATGTCAAGCTAAAGGTTGTGGGTTCCAATCCCAGGTCCTTTAAAGTTCCCCTTGAGCGAAACCCTTAAAGGTCTATAATGCAATGATGCTTCGTTATAGAACCCTTTGGAACGTGTGATGATCTCTAATCCCAGAATTAAATAAACACTACTAGTAGCAGGCCGAGTCCAGATGTTGTGCTGGTTCTTTGCGCGATTGGTGATCACGCGGGCCTCGGAAAGCCGCCGTACGTCTCTGCAGTCCATCGTGTGTAGTATTACACCGAACAATATGTCGGAATCCGCAGAACCCGACACTATTATGCTGATGGTGTTATGAACTCTCTCACGCCTGGCTTTCATCGGAATTGTTTTGCGTGAGCGTGACCTTCCACCCTTGTGTTTGTAGATCACCTCCGAGGTGCACCTGTTCAGTCACACCAAGGGCAAGAGGCACCAGCAGGCCGTGAGGGAGAGCAGCAGCATCCAAGGACGCGAGCTGTCAGACGAGGAGGTGGTAAGTCGAGCCCTGACCTCTGAACCCGCCGCTCATCTGAAGTCCTGTAGTGGGTGGATTAATCAGCGTGACGGATCTCCGTGGCCCGACCCGGATCCGAGAGGAACGGAACGTTTGTCTTATCAGACGCTGAGGTTATTACAAATGCTGCAGAAGCATTCTGGATATTTTTTACCTGACTGTCACTCACTGGGATTGTGTGTGTGACCCCACATGACCTTACAGTACATAACCTAATGTGCTTTAAGTTAATGTACAAAATGTAATGCAGCCAAATTTATATATATATATATATCCGGCGGCTCGGTGGCTTAGTGGTTGGCATGTTCTCCTCTCAGCACTGGGGATTCCCGGTTCGAAGCCCCATCTGGGTGGAGTTTCCATGTTCTCCCTGTGTCTGCGTGGGTTTCCTCCAGGTTCTCCGGTTTCCTCCCACAGTCCAAAAACGTGGATCAAGTCAATTAAATTCTCCAAATTGCCCCATATAGAGTGTGTGTGTGTAAGTGAGTGTGTGCCCAGTGATAGATTGGCACCCTGTCCTGGGTGTATCTGCCCAGCACCTCAGACGTTCTCCCCTGGATGGGCATGGGGAACCCCCCCCCCCGACCCTAATAAAGGATTAAGTGGGAGATAATGAATGAATATATATATATATCCATTATATTCTGCTTTTTCCTGTACTAGGGTCGTTGGGGGGGGAGGGGGTTCTCCATGCCCACCCAGGGGAGAACATTTCGGGCACCGGGCAGATACACCCAGGACAGGGCACCAATCTATCACTGGGCACACACTCACTCATACAGACACACTCTATATGGGGCAATTTGAAGAATTCAATTGACCTTGATCCATGTTTTTGGACTGTGGGAGGAAACTGGAGAACCCGGAGGAAACCCACACGAACACAGGGAGAACATGGAAACTCCACCCAGATTAGGACTCGAACCGAGAATCTCTAGCGCTGAGAGGAGAACATGCTAACCACTAAGCCACCATGCCACCCAAAAACAACAACTCCACCATATAGTGAGAGACAATATATGTTTGGTAGAGCGTTGTGAGTAAGTGGTTGAGGTGTTGTGTTGTCAATCAGAAGGTTGGGGGTTTAAATCCCAGGTCCACTGAAGTTACCAGTGTGGGTCCTCGAGCAAAAACCTTAACCCTCTTTGTCTCAAGGTGCTGTATGTAACCCTGTGTTCTGGGTTACCGCTAAGCCGTCTATGCTCCGTATGTGGAACCCTGCATAATATCAAGCATCAATTCAAGGTCCTTCAGAATATAGAACCTGATTAAAGTACCGGATGTGCGTTTCATACCCACTGTGACGTTTGTGTACCGCTCCACCCCTCTGAATTATGGACCGCGACGTAGAACCCGTGAAGACAGATCCCACCGGTCGAGAATTATCACCGCCTGCTGGCACAGAATTTGTCCTCGTATTAATCAGTCCCGTCGTCTGCTGTAATTACAGCAAACCTTGTATTTCTGGATGGCATTTTAAAGATGGCCTTTTTTTTATATTAAACTTAATTTGTGTCTGTGAGGACGACCTGGCCGGCTGGAGACTTTGTTTTGGCTTCTTCAAACCCGAGCGCTCAGCCCCTCGTCCATATTTATGTCTCTTGCGTTTGGGAGCGCTGTATTTCATTCAAGCAACCAGCACCTATTTTCCAGTCCAGCCGTCTATAACTCTCGGCGCCGTGAAAGATTTTTAATTAACTTGATCCATGTTTTTGGACTGTGGGAGGAAAGCGGAGAACCCGGAGGAAACCCACGCCGACACGGGGAGAACATGGAAACTCCACCCAGATTGGGATTCGAACCGGGAATCCCTAGTGCTGAGAGGAGAACATGCTAAACACTGAACCACCGTGCCACCCAAAAACAACAACTCCACCGTATAGTGAGAGACAATATATGTTTGGTAGAGCGTTGTGAGTAAGTGGTTGAGGTGTTGTGTTGTCAATCAGAAGGTTGTGGGTTCAAATCCCAGATCCACTGAAGTTACCAATGTGGGTCCTTAAGCAAGACCCTTAACCCTGCTGGCACGGAATTTGTCCTCGTATTAATCAGTCCCGTCGTCTGCTGTAATTACAGCAAACCTTGTATTTCTGGATGGCATTTTAAAGATGGCCTTTTTTTTTATATTAAACTTAATTTGTGTCCGTGAGGACGACCTGGCCGGCTGGAGACTTTGTTTTGGCTTCTTCAAACCCGAGCACTCAGCCCCTCGTCCATATTTATGTCTCTTGCGTTTGGGAGCGCTGTATTTCATTCGTGCAACCAGCACCTATTTTCCAGTCCAGCCGTCCATAACTCTCGGCGTCGTGAAAGATTTTTAATTAAAATGAAGACGCTTGGCTGAACTGCGCAGGGGTCCTCGGCCTCCCCGCTGCCCCCGGCTCCCTGTATTTGGTCACATTTTGCCTTTTTAAGGACTTTCGAATGAAATTGAAAATAAGATGATGATCAACAGGGGAGGATCGATGGGCCTCGGGACGCTCGCCGCCGCCGTTTCGCCAACGACTTACTTTTATTGGTCGTCATCCGTCTTGTTTTAGGGTAATAGATCGGATGCTCCTCGGCTTTTGAGTTTGATGCGCCGGCTTTTTGAAATTTATTCCTCGCTCCAGACTAATTCCCCTCAGCCCACGTGTTAAGAGATATACGGATATCTCAGAGATATTTCACCTTTAATCACCTTTAATTTGATCTTTAGACATTCGATTTATCAGGGCACGGCGTGCCGATCCAAAAGGGTCAAATCAAAGGTTTGCTGTATAACATTAAATAAATATATATATATATCATTCATCCGTCCATTATCTTATGCTATGTCCTCTACTAGGGGGACGTTTTGGGTGTTGGGCAAATACACCCAGGACAGGGCACCAATCAATCTCTGGACACACACTCACTCTATATGGGGCAATTTGGAGCATTCAATTTACCTTGATTTGACACGGTGGCTTAGTGGTTAGCATGTTCTCCTCTCAGCACTAGGGATTTCTGGTTCCAATCCCAATCTGGGTGGAGTTTCCATGTTCTCCCCGTGTCCGCGTGGGTTTCCTCCGGGTTCTCCGGTTTCCTCCCACAGTCCAAAAACATGGATCAAGGTCAATTGAGTTCTCCAAATTGCCCCATATAGTGTGTCTGTGTGAGTGAGTGTGTGTCCAGTGATGGATTGGCGTCCTGTCCTGGGTGTATCTGCCCAGCGCCCGAAACGTCAGGCTGTATAGCCTGATGTGCACCTCTTATCTAACCTCCAGAACCGTTCTGTATAGTTGTGTTGAGTTGAATTACATGATGTCCAACCTTGTGGCAGATGGGTTACAACGTGTTTTTTTTTTTTCTTCAGTCTAAAAACAGGGATTTGAGGTGTAGTGGCTGCTCTAAATTGCCCCTATATAGTGTGTGTGAGTGAATGTGTGCCCTGCGATGGATTGGATTGGCATCCTGTCCTAGGTATATCTGCCCAGCACACCCCTTTCCACCTCCAGCAAATCTAAGCATTCCTATATGGGGCAATTTGGAGAATTCAATTGACCTTAATGCATGTTTTTGGACTGTGGGAGGAAACCGGAGAACCCGGAGGAAACCCACACGGACACGGGAAGAACATGGAAACTCCACCCAGATTGGGATTCGAACCCAGGAGAACGTGCTAACCACCAAGCCATTGGATTAAGGTCAATTGAATGCTCCAAATTGCCCCATATAGAGTGTGAGTTCTACATAACATTCCATACGACACTGATAACTAAGGCCCGTGATGTCAGCAATACGCCACCTGATACACCACGCTATATATTCACCTTGAACCTGGATGTCACCCAGCTGTCTGTTTAACACGAGGGCAAATTCTTGTGTGTGGCGCTTTGTGGGATACAATGGGGTGGGGGGTGGGATGGGGTGGGGTGGGGTGGTTTTGCGAGTGTGACACAGGAAGGATCTGGCGGTCCTGGGAAGGTCACGGCGATGCGATGCTCCCGTTACTCCCCCGTTACTCCCCTTACCTGGACAAAACACAGGGGCATTGTCGGGCTGCTTTGCCCCGGGCTCGTCTCATTCACACACTCTCTCTCTCGCGGCTCTCGCATTGTCTCTCAGGTGCAAGAAACACCTGTCTATCATACCTTTCTCGGCTAAATCATTCTTTTGACAGCGCGGCGTAGAGTTCGGTTTACAAAGTGCCCTCAACCACCACCACCACCCAATTCTTACCCCCCCCCCCCACCACCACCACCCTCAACCTTCTGACCTCCTGTTTGAAGGAACAGCCTAAACAAATGTGGGTGACGCTTTCCTGGAAATAAAAACCTATTCCCTACTTGGAAAATGACTTGTCGCTGTTAATTGTAGCCAGAAGTATGTGGACAACCTATTTTGACAGGTCTATTTTAACAGACATGTCTCACAGCTGCTAAATTTTATATTTAATTCTTATTTAATTATATTTTTATGTTAAGTTTAGGCTAAAATATACATTCATTTATTCATTCATTCATTATCTTCCGCTTTATCCTCTATTAGGGTCGCGGGGGGGGGGGGGGTTCCCCATGCCCATGCCCATGCCCATGCCCATCCAGGGGAGAACGTCTTGGCCGCCTGCTGCTATATTTAAATTTTTACATTTTTAATTTATTATTATTATTATTAATATTATTATTGGGGCGGCATGGTGGATTAGTGTTTAGCATGTTCTCCTCACAGCACTAGGGATTCCCGGTTCGAATCCCAATCTGGGTGGAGTTTCCATGTTCTCGCCGTGTCTGTGTGGGTTTCCTCCGGGTTCTCCGGTTTCCTTCCACAGTCCAAAAACATGGATCAAGTCAATTGAGTTCTCCAAATTGCCCCATATAGTGTGTCTGAGTGAGTGTGTGTCTAGTGATAGATTGGTGTCCTGTCCTGGGTGTATCTGCTCAGCACCCGAAACGTTCTCCCCTGGATGGGCATGAGGAACCCCCCCGCCAACCTAATAGAGGATAAAGCAGAAGATAATGGATGGATGTGTTATTATTATTATTATTATTATTATTATTATTATTATTATTATTATTGTTGTTGTTGTTGGGTTTTTTTTAAGTAATATTTAAATTTTTTTAATTTAGGGTAAACTGGGTCCATGAAATGCAATTTCGTTTACATTTCATGTATCACATGTTACATAAATGACAAAGTCCCCTTGAATCTATTCATCCATCATCTTCCACTTTATCCTTTATTAGGGTCGTGGGGGGGTTCCCCATGCCCATTCAGGGGAGAACGTTTCGGGCGCTGGGCAGATACACCCAGGACAGGACACCAATCTATCACTGGACACACTCACACACACAAACACACTCTATATGGGGCAATTTGAAGAATTCAATTGACCTTGATCCATGTTTTTGGACTTCGGGAGGAAACCGAAGAACCCGGATGAAACCCACACAGACACTGGGAGAACATGGAAACTCCACCCAGATTGGGATTCGAACCTGAATCCCCAGAACTGAGAGCCGAACGTTCCAACCACTAAGCCACCGTGCCGTCCTGAGTTTGAATCCCCTTTTGGGTAAATTTGCATGTTCTCTTCATGTTTTCATAGCTTGCACCCACTGTCCAAAAACACGCTCTGAGTAAATTCTAGATCTAGAACTGGGTGGGAATTTGTGCCGGACTGTGTTTTGGACTACATTTTTGCTTGGTGCTTGAGCCTGTCCCGGCATTTATGAGGATAAGCAAGTTAGAGGATGATTGAACTTTTTCAGACATTAATAAACTGTTGGTGTCTAATTCCACCAAAACACCAAATAAAGAATATCTGGCTTTCTGTCGTGACTCCGTTCAGTCGTTGCTTATTCTAAAGTTAATAATTGAACACTGTCTCTGTAACAATAGGTCGTATTGGCTACAGAGACGGGATAAGCCTCTTAAAATGCCCCAGGAGGTATTTCATTTAAACTTACCCACAGGCTTAAAGTGGCCACCTGCCATCGTCTCTCAGTTTTCAGATCGGCTTTTGAGTTACTGAGACATTCAGGATGAAATGAATGGGATAGATCAGTGTGTGTCTCCCCCCCCCCCCAAAAAAAAAATAAATAAATAAAAAAAATACAACCAGATCAAATCAAAATATCAATTTAATGACGCCTTCATTCACCCAGAATTCGTATTAATATTAGCATTTTGTCAGCAACTATGTTCTTATGTATTTATCATAGCATCAAATCAACTGCAGCAGTTACAGGTACCCCATTTTTGGTGGTTATAGTTACCAAAAAAAGAATAGAACTACAAAATCATAATAAGTGTGCCAATTAACCTTAATATAGTCCATCCATCCATTTATCTTCCGCTTTATCCTCTATTAGGGTCGTGGGGGGGGTTCCCCACGCCCATCCATGGGAGAACGTTTCGGGCGCTGGGCAGATACACCCAGGACATGACGCCAATCTATCACTGGACACACACTCACTCACACAAACACACTCTATATGGGGCAATTTGGAGAATTCAATTGTGTATATATATATATATATATATATATATATATATATATATATGCCAATCCAGGGGAGAACGTCTCGGGCGCTGGGCAGATACACCCAGGACAGGACACCAATCCATCACCAGCCACACACTCACTTACACAAACACACTCTATATGGGGCAATTTGGAAAATTCAGTTGACCTTGATCCATGTTTTTGGACTGTGGGAGGAAACCGGAGATCCCAGAGGAAACCCTCATGGACATGGGGAGAACGTGGAAACTCAGATTGGGATTCGAACCGGGAATGCTTTTTACTGAGAGGAGAAAATGCTAAACCACTAAGCCACCATGCCACTCAATACATACATACACACATATATATATATATATATATATATATATATATATATATATATATATATATATATATATATTAATTTTAAATATATATTCATATATATTTTTTTGGTATATAACCTGTTTACTTTGCTCTTCGTCGGAGGCTGAGCCACCGTTTTCTCTTCAGCCCAAATCCTGATTCCTCCTCTCCGCCCCACTCTAATATAATCTCAAGATGGTGCATGTCTTTGAGGTGTTACAGAAACAATCCCATTAACGGGGCAGCAGGAGAAGTAGATCGCCTTTCAAAAAGATTAGTCGCCAGATGCCTCTCTGACCACCAGGAGCCAATGGTTATGACTGCAGGGTTCAGATCCTGCTCCCTCAGGGACGCTGTGTTCTCAGACTGGTGGAACTGACAGGAAGGTTACGCTAACTGTGAGGAGCACCCTGTACAACTGTGATGAGCCCCCCCCCAACCTTAAGACTATTCTGATTGTTAAATATAAGGTTCGTGTGGTACATGGTGTACACATCTTAAGTACATGCTTCTGTCCAGGTTTCTAGCAATTCGTCTGACCTGCTAACCTTTCATCCATCCATTATCTTCTGCTTTATCCTCTATTAGGGTCGCCATGCCCATCCAGGGGAGAACGTTTCAGGCGCTAGGCAGATACACCCAGGACGGGGCGTCAATCTATCACTGGACACACAAACCACTCTATATGGGGCAATTTGAAGAATTCAATTGACCTTGATCCATGTTTTTGGACTGTGGGAGGAAACTGGAGAACCCGGAGGAAACCCATGTGGACACGGGGAGAATATGGAAACTCCACCCAGATTGGGATTCGAACCTGAATCCCCAGTGCTGAGAGGAGAACATGCTAACCACTAAGCCACCGTGTCGTCCTGGGTTTTGAATCCCCTTTGGGTAAATTTGCATGTTCTCTTCATGTGGGGGGGGGGTTCCACATGCCTATCCAGGGGATAATGTTTTGAGCGCTGGGCAGATACACCCATCTATCACTGGACACACACTCACTCACTCATACACACTCTATATGGGGCAATTTGGAGAACTCAATTGACTTGATCCATGTTTTTGGACTGTGGGAGGAAACCGGAGAACCCGGAGGAAACCCATGTTGACACTGGGAGAAGGTGGAAACTCCACCCAGATGGGGATTGGAACCGGGAATCCCTAGAGCTGAGAGGAGAACATGCCAACACCACCGTGCCGCCGACCTGTTAACCTCTTTTATTTATTTATTTTTCGCCTGCGTTTCATCGGTGAGATGCGGGAATGTGTCGCATGCGCTCTCATCACCCAGAATGACATGAGCAGGCTCGGACTCCCGATGCGTTCCCGTCTTCCGCCGAGGTGCTGGATGACACGCTAATGGGATAATGGGATTGTGGCACATGCATCATTCAAATCGAGTTACGCCTGTCTTTCCTCACATGGATGCATCAGCATCAACAGAGAGGAAGTCCTACCTCACTCGCCGTCTGCTGTTCCAATAGGCGGTCGATCGGCGCAAAGGTCCAGCTGATGACCGTCCGCGAGGTCCCAGCCAAGAACGTTAAACGTCAACACCTCTGGGTATATTGCTGTGGTTTAAACCTCAACTTACAGCTTGTTTTGAATGGGGCTTGGCCTCTGATTGGTCACTTGGTTTTAATTACATTACATCTTAATTATGGTAGTTACCTGCAGTTGTAGTATTTGGTTCGGGGCTTAAAGACTCGAACATGGCATGTAAACTAGGGTTGAAACGCTGTTTTGTATTATAATGATACAAAATTTAATGGGGCAGTATGGTGGTTTAGTGGTTAGCAGGTTCTCCTCTCAGCGTTAGGGATTCCCGGTTCGAATCCCAATTTCGGTGGAGTTTCCATGTCCTCCCCGTGTCCACGTGGGTTTACTCCGGGTTCTCTGGTTTCCTCCCACAGACCAAAAACATGGATCAAGTCAATTGAATTCTCCAAATTGCCCCATATAGAGTGTGTTTGTGTGAGTGAGTGTGTGCCCAGTGATGGATTGGCTCCCTGTCCTGGGTGTATCTGCCCAGTGTCTGAAAACTTCTCCTCTGGATGGGCATGGGGAACCCCACCCCCCACGACACTTGTAGAGGATAAAGCGGAAGACAATGGATGGATGGATGGAAGTTCTCGTCAGGGGCCACACAATGGAATAGTGGTCAGCACCGGAGATCAAGGTTCCATTTCCAGTCTGGGTGGAGTTTTCATGTCCTCCCTGTGTGCATGTGGGTGTTTGGCAGGTTTTTCGGTTTCCTACTGCAGTCCAAAAACATGGATTCAAGGTGAATTGGCTGCTTTAAGTTGCCCCATCTGAATTTGACCCTATGTAGTGTCGTTTGTGTCTAAGTAGGTGCATGTCCAGCGATAGACTGGATCTGCCAAGTGTCTGAAATGTCTAGATCACCGACCCCCACCCTTGCGAGTATAGTATAGGATTAAGCGGAATATCATGGATGGATGAATATATATATATATATATATATTGTGTATATAATTATTAAATTTTTTATACAGCTATATGCTTTATGGCAGCAGTTTGAGTCCCGCTCTTTTAAATAAAAAAATATAAAAATGTATCTCGTCTCTGCTGCACCAAGTTCACCTCATCAGGAGTAGTGTGTTGTGAATGCACTACAGTGACCTGACCAGGACCTTGACCTCACCCCCGTCTAATCAACTTTGAAGTGAATTTGGAAAATGGATAGCGAGCCAGGCTTCTGTGACCGACCTTAAAAACGGTCTTTTGACCGTTTGTGACATCACTTAAATCAGAGGCAACGTTTAAAAGGATGATAGGTCCAGTGGGTTCACATGAGCGTGCTGGACACATGCTTACCCACATGTCACTGTCTATAAAAAGTACCAAAATATATCATTCAATACTTAGATTCATGTTTTCATGGATGGGCATTGGAGAGCTATTAGGGTTATGTGCCTTGCCCAAGTGCAATTTAGCCCATAGTACGTTGTGGGCCCGAGAATCAAACCCGGGGACTTTGAGGTCGCATGCTTCCCAATAGATAAATGGAATCAGGTGAACAGCCCATGTACCATTTACTACAAAAGGGATGTGCTGGCTCAGTGGTAGGGTATCGCTCCAAAGGTTGAGGGTTCAAATCCAATGTTTACTGATGTTACCAATGTGGGCTCTTAAGCAAGACCCTAAGCCCTTAGGCTTCAGGGGTGTTGTCCCTGTGTTCTGACTCCACCCATCATGTAATGCGCCATTACCACAAAACAGATGTGCTAGCTTAGAGCTAGGGTATCATTCTGAAGGTTGAGGGTTCAAATCCCATGTTCATATTACCAATGTGGGCCCTTGAGCAAAATCCCTAACCCTAAGCCCTTAGGCTTCAGGGGTGTTGTCCTGACCCCAGCTATCATGTTGCGACACTTGTAATGCGCCATTACCACAAAAGATATGTGCTAGCTCAATGGTAGGGTATCATCCGAAGGTTGAGGGTTCAAATCCCATGTTCACATTACCAATGTGGGCCCTTGAGCAAGACCCTTAACCCTATGCCTTAGGCTTCGGGAGTGCTGTCCCTGTGTTCTGACCCCACCCATCATTTAATGTGCCATTACCATAAAAGACATGTGCTAGCTTAGTGGTAGGGTATCAATCCAAATGTTGAGGGTGAGAGTCCAAATCCCATTGGACCCTTGAGCAAGACCCTAAGCCCTTATGCACAGGGGTGCTTTCCCTGTATTCTGACCCTACCCGTCATGTTGGGATACTTGTAATTGGCCATTACCACAAAAGGGATGTGCTAGCTCAGTGGGTGGGTATCAATCCGAAGGTTCAGGGTTCAAATCCCATTGGACCCATGAGCAAGACCCTAAGCCCTTATGCACAGGGGTGCTCTCCTTGTATTCTGACCCCACCCCTCATGTTTGCATACTTGTCACTTTGGCTTAAGGTCTTCGCTAAATAACCAAATCCAAACTCCACCAACATCTTCTCCTAATCCAAACATTGGTACATGAGTATTGATCATTGATTTCTGATCTCTCCGGCTGTCTCAGGAGCACCTGTCCTTAAAGAAGTACATCGTGGACATCGTGACCGACCCCAGCGTGCCACCCGAGAGTGCCAAAGATGCAGAGGAGAGGCAGAAGGCCCGGAAAAAGGCCAAGAAGCTTCGTACCCGGATGAATTCAAGGTGATTTGTTGTCCCTCTCTCGCGCTTTCTCTCCGTTCCATCTTCCTCGCGGGTGACGGTCCCTCCTACGGTTAAAGGACAGCGCGGCGCATGTGTGAGAGCTTTATGAGTGACAAAGAGATGAAGAGCGGAGGCGCAGTGCATCTTGGCTGTCTGCAGAGCAACACTGATGAGCCGGATTTATGGCCACTTTGTGTGATTGGGGAGGAAAAAGTGAGAATCGATCTGGAAGCCTCGCTCACTTTCACCTGTTAAGAGCTTTCCTCCTAATTGGTTGCCACCGGGCTGCCAAATCCTCCTCCTCCTCCTCCTCCTCGCCAGTACAATGCTATGTTGAAGTATGTGTAAACCATGCCCTGTTTTTCTTTCTCCTCCTATTGATTTTTAAATGAAGTATCAAAGAAAATCAATAGTAATCAACAAATAGGACGCAGCGTGCCTCGGTGTCAGCCGCCGGACCTGGGCTCTATAAATCTGGCGTTCTGTCACGGGCGCGGCGCGTGTTCAGGTTTTACAGCGACGGCCCGAGACAGATAGAAAGTCCCGAGGACGCCTTTAAGGAGGGGCCTGTGGACATTAAGCTGTCAGGGGTGGGACCCGGCTTCCACTCCGGCTGTATTTAGCTTTTTAAGCGACCGCCCCATTTCCATACAAAGCGCCGTTCTGCCAGGAGGTCGGCCCGGGTCCGGGTGATTAGGTCCGGGGATTTACAATCTGACGTTCCGGGACTGGAACAATTAACGCTAACGTTCGACAAGTGGCTGCACTTAAAGGTTTGAACGTCCTGGTGTAACTCAGTTCACCTTTAAACCCCACACAGTCGATAACGGAGAGATGGGTTAATCTGCTTATGATTAGTTCTCTTATAGTGTGTTTGCTTAATTGCATTGAACCCTTATAGGACACAGTTTGGACACGCCCCCTTCTTGCTCCATTGTTGATTTCCTCCACTTCTCATATAGATGGACTTTGTAGTTTTATAATTCCAGACTGTAGTCCATCTGTGATCTTTGTTGTTGGTCCTCTGTTGGTTCTCTGTTCTCTGTTGGTCAGCAGCATCACAGAACAGGTATCATTTGGGTGGTGGATTGTTTCTGGTCAGTTCTGCAGTGACACTGATGTGGTGAGGGGGGTTTTAGTGCAGCAGTGCTGCTGGAGGTTCATTTAAACACCTCAGTGACACTGCTGGGATAGGAATAATGCACCAACCCAATAATACCTGCTCTGTGGGGTACGATTGGGGTTCTGACCAAATCCATGCATCCATTATCTTCCGCTTTATCCTCTACTAGGGTCGCGGGGGGGTTCCCCATGCCCATGCAGGGGAGAACGTTTTGGGCGCTGGGCAGATACACCCAGGACAGGGCGCCAATCCATCGCTGGGCACACACTCACTCACACAGACACGCTCTATATGGGGCAATTTGGAGAATTATTCGACCTTGATCCATGTTTTTGGACTGTGGGAGGACATGAGGAGAACATGGAAACTCCACCCAGATTGGGATTAGAACCGGGAATCCCTAGTGATGGGAGGAGAACATGCTAACCACCAAGCCACTGTGCCGCCCTGACATTTTATTAATTAATTATTTCATTTGTTATCTTCCGCCTTATTCTCTATTAGGGTCCCGGGGGGGCGGGGTGTCCCCCATGCCCATCCAGGGGAGAACGTTTGGGACGCTTGTCAGATACACCCAGGACAGGACACCAATCTATCACTGGACACACACTCACTCACATAGACACACTCTATATGGGGCAATCTATTGTTCAGTTTAGCTTGAATCCATATTTTTGGACTGTTATATGTTTGTAGAATGTGTTCTGTAATAGAATGAAGTGAGTAGTGGATGTTTAATGGCTTTAGTCGTACACATAATGCATTACAGCGGCTGATGTTCTGCTCGGGGCTGAAATTAGAGGCTTATTAATATTATAGTGCTGGATAAAAAATGTATGTGTGCATTAGGATAACGGGATGATGGAGTCTTTAGACTCGACTTGTAATGTCATTCCTTACAAGTTGCCTGATCGAATCGGAACGATGTTTCCACTCCATTAAAACAACCAGATAGATACCTCATCCTAATAAATATCACATGGTTCCTTCAAAAAAAGAAAACTCAGGGACTTAAAACCAACAGACAGCTGAACGGGACATCTGGACTGATCTCTCAGGGTGTGATGGCTCAGTGGTCAGGTCAGGGGTGCCCACGCTTTTCTGGCCCGAGATCCACTTTTCCATTGGACAGGTCATCGAGATCTACCAGGATATTTTTTTTTTGGTTTTTAAGTTGAAACCTGTTTACACACATCATGTTAGGATTGTCGAATCAGCATAGAAATTGCTATTTTATTGCAAACATTGCAGCAAATGGGTGGCGCGGTGGCTTAGTGGTTAGCATGTTCTCCTCTCAGTGCTAGGGATTCCCGGTTCGAATCTCAATCTGGGTGGAGTTTGCATGTTCTCCCCATGTCAGCATGGGTTTCCTCTGGGTGCTACAGTTTCCTCCCACAGTCCAAAAACATGTATCAAGGTCAATTGAATTCTCCAAATTGCCCCATACAGAGTGTGTCTGTGTGAGTGAGTGTGTGTCCAGTGATAGATTGGCGCTCTGTCCTGGGTGTATCTGCCCAGCGCCTGAGACGTTCTCCCCTGGATGGGCATGGGGAACCCCCCGTGACCCTAATAGAGGATGAAGCAGAAGATAGTGGATGGATAAATAAATTATTAAGTCAAAAATATCCATCGTTTATCTTCCGCTTTATCCTCTATTAGGGTCGCGGTGGGGTTCCCCATGCCCATCCAGGGGAGAACGTCTCAGGCGCTGGGCAGATACACCCAGGACAGGACGCCAATCTATAACTGGACACACACTCACTTACACACTCTCTATATGGGGCAATTTGGAGAATTCAGTTGACCTTGATTCATGTTTTTGGACTGTGGGAGGAAACCGGAGAACCCGGAGGAAACCCACGTGGACACGGGAACATTGAGAACATTGAAACTCCACCCAGATTGGGATTTGAACCAGGAATCTTTAGTGCTGAGAGGAGAACATGCCAACCACTAAACCACAGTACAAAAAAAGTTTTTAACGTAAAGTGAATGTTTGAAAGTGTGTGTGTGTGAGTGAGTGTGTGCCCAGCAATAGACTGACACCCTGTACAGGGTGTATCTGCCTAGCGCCCCAAACGTTCTCCCCTGGATGGGCATGGAGACCCCCCCCCCCCCGACCCTAGTAAAGGATAAAGCGGAGGATAACGGATGGATGGGTTTTTATCTCTAAGGTTACGTTTGTTTATTAAATCTAAACCCTGTACATGTTGTCCGTCGTTCCCCCCCAGCTTGTTTCACTAAGTTTGTGGACACTCCGCCTTATTTATGTGACTGATATAAAACCGTGGGACTAGTAAGTTCCATATGTTCCGTGTGGTAGGAGTGGGGACGGTTCTGTAAAATGATTTAGTTCAGAGACATTTGTTCCCCAATCCCCGTCATATCTCGGAGACCTGCTTCCAGTTAAAGGCTCTTAACAAGCTGCACGGGGTAGAACCCTCATTAATATCGCCGCTGAGTGGCACTCTGCAGAACCCGGGCCTCGAGCCGACTCTGCTGGCTGTCACTCGCTGCCCGGACCCCGGAGTGCCGCGCCGGAGAGAGAACAGGCCCGCTGAACCATAAATCACTGCTGCCTTGGGCCCCGGCGTGGCCAGCTCGGCGGCTCCAGCGCTGGGTGGAAATGAGGCGTTTTATAGGAACGGGTGGGGTTTGGAAACACATGAGCTCTTTAGAGAGGCCTCCCAGGTTGCCATCCATCCCCTATTGTCATGCTTCATTCAAATTGCCCCTACAGCCAAGAACCTGTACCTGAGTCGATGGTGGAACCTTAAGAACCTTACATTTTTTGGTTCTCGTGTGAGTTTGGGGTTCCTGTCTCGGTGGAAACGAAGTGCTGCATCCTGTCTTGTCTCCCGGTGTTTGGCCCCGTTCTCCGGTTGTCTTAACCCCAGGCTCTAGAACAGACTGCTCACTGTGCGAGGCTTTACCTCGTACAAAGGACCCCCTGTTTAGAGGTTCGGTGCACTTCACTTTGACACGGTTCCTCGAAAAAGGTTCCTCTGCGAGAGAGAGCAACAAAGCTGCACTTGATTTTTGTCTCGGCTTAGTGGTTGGTATGTTCTCCTCTCAGCGCTAGTGATTCCCGGTTCAAATCCCAATCTGGGTGGAGTTTCCATGTTCTCCCCGTGTCCACGATGGTTTCCTCTGGGTGCTACAGTTTCCTCCCACAGTCCAAAAACATGGATTAAGATCAACTGCATTTTCCAAATTGCCCCATATAGAGTGTGTCTGTTTGAGTGAGTGTGTGTCCAGTGATAGATTGGTGTCCTGTCCTGGGTTTATCTGCCCAGCACCTGAAACGTTCTCCCCTGGATGGGCAAGGGGAACCCCACGACCCTAATAGAGGATAAAGCGTAAGATAATGAATGGATATCTTTGACCTTAGTGGTTAGCATGTTCTTCTCTCAGCACTAGGGATTCCCGGTTTGAATCCTAATTTGGGTGGAGTCTCCATGTTCTCCCCGTGTCTGTGTGGGTTTCCTCCGGGTTCTCCAGTTTCCTCCCACAGTCCAAAAACATGGATCAAGTCAATTGAATTCTCCAAATTGCCCCATATAGAGTGTGTCTGTGTGAGTGAGTGTGTGTCCAGTGATAGATTGGCATCCTGTCCTGGGTGTATCTGCCCAGCGCCCGAGACGTTCTCCCCTGGATGGGCATGGGGACCCCCCCCTGACCCTAATAGAGGATAAAGCGGAAGATAATGAATGGATGGATTTGGTCAGGACCCCAATAGTACCCCCACAGAGCAGGTATTATTTCTGTCTCAGCAGTGTCACTGAGGTGTTTAAATGAACACCTCCCCCCCGCGACCCTAGTACCTAGAACTTTTGTTACGTCACGTCCTCTTTAAAAGCCATCTAGTTTTAGATGGCTGTCGTGTTCTACATGTTCTGCCATCTTTTCTTGGGTTGGGGTTAGAACATCGAGTCGGTCATTGGTGTTGGGAACCCTTGGAGCAATCTGGGTTTAGGCTCTTGCTCCATGTAGAGTGTTTGTGGGAGTGGCGATAGGTTGCCCCCCTGTCCTGGGTGTATCTGCCCAGCGCCCGAAACGTTCCCCCCCCCCCCCGCGACCCTAGTGGAGGATAAAGCAGAATACAATGTCTGGATGGATTTTGGTCTCCAGTTTCATGACTGCGGTCTACGTCCCCGCGTCCTCGTGTGCATTCCGTAAATTTATAGACCGGACTGGAATCCTTCCTCTTCCTCGGTTCCTCGCGGATCTTGTTCTAATCCGCCGGCCGTCATCGGCGAGGGAGTTTGATTGAAAGCCTCTCGGCGGCAATTTAAAATCTCAGCACCTGTAACCTGCGAGCTCGGACCTCGGGCGTCTCATCGCACCTTCACAACACCGGATGCCGTGCGTTTGTTTGCTTTATCCATCCAGACGTTTTTATGGCCCTTTTTTTTTCAGGTGGCCATTTTCATCCAGCACGGCTGGAGGTGAATGAAGGGGCAGCTAGAGATGAATTTATTATTAGCTCTGCATTGTGGCAGTGTGTCGTCCCCTCCCTCACCCCACCTCCACCCCCTAGTCTTATTGCTGATTACTAATATTTATAACTCCCTCGCCCATTTAACGGGCCTGCTGCCGCCGGTGATGTATGGCCCGGCCATTGCTCCCCGTTTAACCTGCGTCCGTATAAAGCTGTCAGAGATGAATATTGTAATTCAGCCGATGATGAACGGGCCGGGAATGCTTTGCTTTTTTTTTAATTTATTTATTATTATTTTTAGAGGCCTCATGTGGCTTAGTGGTTAGCACGTCCGCCTCTCAGCGCTAGGGATTCCCGGTTCGAATCCCCATCTGGGTGGAGTTTCCATGTTCTCCCCGTGTCTGCGTGGGTTTCCTCCGGGTTCTCCGGTTTCTTCCCACAGTCCAAAAACATGGATCAAGTCAATTGAGTTCTCAAAATTGCCCCATATAGAGTGTGTCTGTGTGAGTGAGTGTGTGCCCAGCGATGGATTGGTGCCCTGTCCTGGGTCTATCTGCCCAGCGCCCGAGATGTTCTCCCCTGGATGGGCATGGGGAACCCCACCGCAACCCTAATAGAGGATAAGCGGGAGATAATGAATGAATGAATGAATTATTTTTAAATATCGGAGCTTTTCAGAGGTCGTGCAGCATGATGCGTCACCAGCATCTGGATTTACCGCCGGGTGGGCTGCGGAACCCCCGTGCACAGGGGTGTTGTTTCCCGTAATTTATTAAAATAAAATAGCACATTGTCACAAAGCAGCTTTACAGTGTTATAAGCCTTTAAACCCCCAAAGAGCAAACCGAAGAGACAGTGGCAAGACAAAACTCCCTGTTATGTTGATATTTTAAGGATGAAACCTTGTGAGGACCAAGACTCAGTGGGGGACTCATCCTCCTTGAGTGGGCGGCAGCATCCACAGTGTAGGACAGCCATGTACAGATTGTGTGTTGATCAGGTGACCTGTATTTAACAAGTCCATTGAGGACGTCCTGCAGGACCGCCAGTCCAATAGAAATCCAGGTTCCACACAGTGAGCGCCGTAGCCGCAGTGCTTCAGCAGAACCATTAATGAAGATCTAACGTCACGTCAAGGAAATTAGCAACACCTCTTGTGGTTACTTCAGTTCAAGTTCAAGTAATTTATTAATAAAGCAAGTCATAGCAACAGCGGCTAGACAAAATTCCCTGTTATGTTAATAATTCAAGGAAGAAACCTTGTGAGGACCAAGGCTCAGTGAGGGACTAATCCTTTTTGGCCGGGGGCGGGGGGCAGCATCAACAGTGTAGGACAGCCATGTACAGATTGCGTGATGATCAGGTGACCTGTAGTCAACAATTGGGACTGTCCAAATTGCCCTATATAGCGTGTGTCAGTATGCCCAGCTATAGATTGGTGTCCTGTCCTGGGTGTATCAGCCCAGCGCATAAAACGTTCTCCTCTGGATGGGCATGGGGAACCCCCCCCCCCCGCTACCCTAGTAGAGGATAAAGGGGAAGATAATGGTCATAATGGGCTGCATTATACATATTTTACACATAATAATTGCCACGAGGTGATGAGGAATGACAACGCGTCATTGTAATGGTCTCATCTTACTTAATTACCCTTTTTAAATTAAACCATACAAATCCAAACCTCACAGATGGTTCCAAAAGTGGTTTAACACACTGTAATTCCATCACATCTCCTAAAATGATTTAGAAGCCTTGCTTATTCCCAGAAACCCTCATAAAGTCTGTAGAGCCTTCCCCAAACTGTTTGCACCACTTCAGGCGCTTCAGGAGGGGGTCTAATATTGATTTTGTGTAGAGGAGCATTTCCACTGGGCTGTCAAAAGCTCAGCCTCAATGCATGATGGGAGCAGAGGTTTCCAGCCCCACAGCCATATGGTGCAGATTGAACAGCAGGTCCTTTGAACTTTGAAATGGCCCCGCTCCTGAAATCCGATTGGCTGAGCCATTTGTCCAGCCGTGACATTGTGGTACGACCTCTGAAAAGCTCAGATATAAAAATAAATGAATTAATTATTTAAAAATGCAGCAGGGTGGCACGGTGTTTTAATGGTTGGCATGTCCTCTCAGCACTAGGTGTTCCCGGTTCGAATCCCCATCTGGGTGGAGTTTCTATGTTCTCCCCGTGTCCGCGTGGGTTTCCTCCGGGTTCTCCAGCTTCCTCCCACAGTCCAAAAACATGGATCAAGATCAATTGAATGCTCCAAATTGCCCCATATAGAGTGTGTCTGTGTGAGTGAGTGTGTGTCCAGTGATAGATTGGCGTCCTGTCCTGGGTGTATCTGCCCAGCGCCCGAGACGTTCTCCACTAGATGGTCATGAGGAACCCCCCCCCGACCCTAATAGAGAATAAAGCGGAAAATAATGAATTTATTAATTAATTAAAAATGCAGCAGGGCGGCACGGTGGCTTAGTGGTTGGCATGTTCTCCTCTCAGCACTAGGGAATCCCCATCTGGGTGGAGTTTACATGTTCTCCGGTTTCCTCCCACAGTCCAAAAACATGGATCAAGTCAATTGTGAATGCTCCAAATTGCCCCATATAGAGTGTGTATGTGAGTGAGTGTGTGTCCAGTGATAGATTGGCGCTCTGTCCTGGGTGTATCTGCCCAGCGCCCGAAACGTTCTCCCCTGGATGGTCATGGGGAAACCCCCCCCCCCCAGCAATGCGTTCAAGGTGTTCCTGGCCGGTTCAATTTATCTAGAATACATGTTTTTGGACTGTGGGAGGAAACTGGAGAACCCGGAGGAAACCCATGTGGACACAGGGAGAACATGGAAACTCCACCTAGATTGAGATTCAAACCTGGATCCCCAGCGCTGAGAGGAGAACATGCTAATCACTAAAACACCGTGCCGCCCCAAACTGAATTAAAAACAATAGGAACCATTTGGATTGTAATCTGTGATTGGTGCAGAAGCCAACATCTGGCATGTTACAGAAGTGCCCTAGTGCCCCCAGCAGGGGTGACTTGCATATGTGTGAAGGTCCTATTGATGTAAAGTCGTATATCGGGACAGTACACAGACACATGCTACCGTTAAAGTGATTGCTTCTCCTGGGAGGTTGATGGTTATCGTAACAAGACCCTTATGGTAGACCTTCTTCTACCATACCATGTTCTACAGGAGTGTGGCGCTGTGGGCACAATGGAGGTGTATTGGTTAGTGAAATCAGTCAACAGTGTCTGAAAACCGGGAGGAAATGCTCATCTCATCTCTTTATCCTCACTGGGAACTAGAATCATGGGGTTCCCCGTGCCCATTTAGGGTGGTGCCAATCTATCCCTAAGGCACACTCACACATTCACCAACACACTCTATATGGGGCAATTTGGAGTATTCAACTGACCTTGATCCAAGTTTTTAGACTGTGGGAGGAAATCCTCTACTAGTTTCGTGGGGAGGTTCCCCATGCCCATACAGGGGAGAACGTTTGGGGCGCTGGGCAGATACACCCAGGACAGGGCGCCAATCTATCACTGGGCACACACACTCACACATACACACTCTATATGGGGCAATTTGGAGAACTCAATTGACTTGATCCATGTTTGTGGACTGTGGGAGGAAACCGGAGA
>JAFMOD010001358.1:353624-370932 GCA_019802435.1 Corydoras maculifer | reverse complement strand
TATATATATATATATATATATATATATATATGTATATGTGTGTGTGTGTGTGTACTAGCCCCTTTTCAGCCAGTCACGTGAATGTTACATGTTTGCTATGAAGGGTATGAATGTCATTATTTATCTATTGCTGGACACACACTCATTCATTCACACAAACACACTCTATATGGGGCAATTTGGAGAATTAAATTGACTTGATCCATGTTTTTGGATTTAAGAACTTCTTTTTAGGATTGGAAAACTGGGATTCAAGGTAAATTTGCTGGCTCTTAATTGCCTTCATATACTGTGTGTATGTGTCTGTGTGTGTTCCCATCCATCCATCCATTATCATACAATTTATTCTCTACTAGGGTCGCAGTGGGTTTCTCCATTCCCATCCATTGTTTGGTTGCTATTATGTGTAGCACCTTGTACACTCAGAGAACGTTGTTTCGTTCCACTATATACTGTACACCACTTCATATTGTTGGAATGACAAATAAAACCCTGACAACACTGACCACGAAAATGTGTCCGCCCCGTTCAGCCCTTCGTGTCATTTTCAGATGTATTAATCTCTCGGCGGGTCTCAAAGTTTTGTCTGAAAATGCTCCACGTAAGCATTCCTCTTTTGTCTGGAGTACCAGGTGCACCAGCCAGGTCATGCTAACACGCATCATGGAGCTGGTAACAAATAGACTTGGAAAGGTGCCATGTAGTGCTTTTCCTCATCCTCCGAATCAGCTGTCAGGTGGTGGCAGCGGAGCGGCTCGAATCGCCCTGCCTGTCCGGGCAGCCTCTCAAGCACAATGAGCTCTGTTGTTGACTGGGCAGTTTGCACATCTGTATCTCAGCATCTCTGAAATCAGCCACTTCTTACCAAAATGCGATCTGCTTTTGTCTTGACTCGATTCAACGGCAGCGTAAAGTGGAGGATAGCAGAAATGCTAACTAGCTTATTTATATATACACAAAGCAAGCATTTTTTAGTGAACTTGGAGCTTGTTTTGTGGCGGTCAGTTAGCAGGGAAGTATCCAGCTTTTTTAAAAGTGAGGGTTTTAATCCCCCCCACACACACACACCCCAGGTTTTATCCAAAGTGAATTTCAAGTATCCTAAATTGATTGAGATTAGAACACAGGGTTGATACAGAGCCCCTGGAGCAATGAGGGATAAGGGTCTTTCTCAAGGACCTACATTGGTAACTTAAGTAGACCTGGAATTTGTTTATTTTATATATATATATATATATATATATATATATATATATATATATATATATATATATATATATATATATATATATATATATATAGAACGTGCTAACCACTAAGCCACCATATATATATATATATATATATATATAGGAGGCACGGTGGCTTAGTGGTTAGCACGTTCTCCTCTTAGCACTAGGGATTCCTGGTTTAAATCCCAATCTGGGTGGAGTTTCCATGTTCTCCACGTGTCCACGTGGGTTTCCTGCGGGTTCTCTGGTTTTCTCCCACAGTCTAAAAGCATGGATCAAGTCAATTGAGTTCTCCAAATTGCCCCATATAGAGTGTGTTTGTCTGTGTGAGTGTGTGCCCAGCGATGGATATATATATATATGTGTGTGTGTGTGTTTATATAATATATGTTATTTATCCATCCATCTTCATTAAACTAATCCTCTACTAGGGTCGCAGAGGGGTTCCCCATGCCCATCCAGGGGAGAACGTTTCGGGCACTGGGCAGATACATCCAGGACAGGGCGTTTGGCTGTTGAAAATAGACTGTTGTCGGAGTGTAAGATAGCAATAATCATCGCGACCAGCCTTGCGCCGGGTATAAGATCGGGCCCCATGTGCCCTTTGGCTAAAATTTATAATTTAAACCATTGAGCTGTAGTAGACGACAAAACTACATACTACACATGATGGTCCATCATCACAAATTGTAACGTAGTGGGTGAATATACCGTCTTAGTAATCCCTGACCAGAAGGTTGGGGGTTTCAGTCCTACTGCACTCCACCTCCATTACCATGCTACAAATTTAAGAGATAAATGAATAATAAAATCAAGAGATAAATGAATAATAAAATCATGTGTAAATTGTCCGAGGGCTGAATTCTGTATAAGTCATGTGTTAATCACTACAGGTATAATGCGACTTAATGACGTAATATATTATTTGGTAGTAAAATTAAGACGCCTAGATTGTCCGGACGCGGCTGATTTGTCGGTGTTTCTCTGAGCTCTTAATCTTCTGCAAAATAATCAAGGGCTTTTCATCACTCTGCTAGAAATTAGACATGAAAGTGAATTATGTTTGATAGCCATGCCCTCACCTCTGAAGGTCCTTGGACTCTCATATCTTCATAACAAACTCCAGCCAACTTTGTTATGCCAAGCTGTTCAAGTCGCTCCATTCGGCTCACCTCAGAACTCCTGTTGGTGTCATTAATTACCTGCCAGATAAATCACTATTAACTACAGGAAAGAGATCTGGATGTGTGTTGAGTATGCACGGATTTAAAACGTCAATGCGACGACGCCTATGCAAACGCAATGACTCGAAAACAACCTCACATGATCTAGACTGGAATGTTAGATAGGCAATTCCAATTAATTAAATATAATGGGATGGCTTGCTGGTGGCTTAGTGGTTAGCATGTTCTCCTCTCAGCGCTAGGGATTCCCGGTTCAAATCCCAATCTGGGTGGAGTTTCCATATTCTTCCCGTGTCCGCGTGGGTTTCCTCCGGGTTCTCTGGTTTCCTCCCACAGTCCAAAAACATGGATCAAGTCAATTGAGTCCGTCAAATTGCCCCATATAGAGTGTATATGTGTGCGTGGCTGTGTGAGTGTGTGTGTGCCCAGCGATGGATTGGCGCCCTGTCCTGGGTGTATCTGCCCAGCGCCCGAAACGTTCTCCCCTGGATGGGCATGGGAAACCCCCTCCCCCCCCGCCCCCAAGACGCTGTTATAGGATAAAGCGGAAGATAATGGATGGATGGATGGATGGATGGATGGGATGGCTCGCGGGTGGCACGGTGACTTAGTGGTTGGCACGTTCTCCTCTCAGCGCTAGGGATTCCTGGTTTGAATCCCAATAAAGTTTCCATGTTCTCCCCGTGTCCACGTGGGTTTCCTCTGGGTTCTCCGGTTTCCACACACAGTCCAAAAACATGGATCAAGGTCAATTGAATTCTCTAATTTGCCTCATGTGTGAGTGTGAGTGTCTGTGTGAGTGAGTGTGTGCCCAGTGATAGATTGGTGTCCTGTCCTGGGTGTATCTGCCCAGCACAGGAACCAAAACATTCTTCCCCCGTGACCCTAGTACAGGATAAAGCGAAAGATAATGGATGGATGGGATGGCTTGTGAATGTTATATGCTATATGTCATATATTTTTAAAAATGTCTTTAGGACTTTTGGTCTATTCAGTCTGATGGTCATTTAGGAGGTCAAGCTTTGATGTCATGACTTTGGGGAAATAAGTCTTACTCAAACAACTGAATGCAATGATTTAGATGTGTCTCTCAGTATGGCCTCAATACTTTTGGTCAAGGCCTTGTATATAAGTTCTGGATTTATTTCCTAACTTGGATAGTATTTGATTAATAAAGCATTTTTAACAGTGTAAAAAGCTCTGGCAGGGCACTCAGACATAAGAGCATTTCCCCCTAGGTGAGAAACATGCCCTCCAGTGATAAAAGAGGAACGATGGGCAGCACATTTTGCCTGACGAAAGCCTTAGGCCTACTACAATAATGGCCCCAAGGCAAAGCCTACAGCATTATCATACATCACAGTCAGACAAGAGACTTTAAAATAGTATTATTTACATATATATACCAGCGATGGATTGGCGCCCTGTCCTGGGTCTATCTGCCCAGCGCCCGAGATGTTCTCCCCTGGATGGGCATGGGGAACCCCACTGCGACCCTAATAGAGGATAAGCAGAAGATAATGAATGAATGAATATATATATATATATATATATATATATATATATATATATATATATATATATAAAAAGGGAAAAACATATATATATATATATATATATGCCAACCTCAATGCCACCATACCGCCCATTTTACGATTCGAATGAATTAATCAGAAAATACGGACTTAAATGCATGATGTATAAATTTGGGTGACACGGTGGCTTAGTGATTAGCATGTTCTCCTCTCAGCACTGGGGATTCCCGGTTTGAATCCCCATCTGGGTGGAGTTTCCATGTTCTCCCCGAGTCCACGTGGGTTTCCTCCAGATTCACCGGTTTCCTCCCACAGTCCAAAAACATGGATCAAGTCAATTGAGTTCTTCAAATTGCCCCATATAGACTGTGTTTGCGTCAGTGAGTGTGTGCCCAGTGATAGATTGGCGCCCTGTCCTGGGTGTATCTGCCCAGCGCCCAAAACGTTCCCTTCCTGGATGGACATGGGGAACCCCCCCACGACCCTAGTAGAGGATAAAGCGGAAGATAATGGATGAATGGTTTATTTGATGATTTAATGTTTATTTGAACCCGTTTTGTTGTCTTGCTCGTCTTCAGTTCTGTTCACGCGCATTTGATTGATTTCAATTGGACAGAGTCTAAAATTTTATTTACACTGTATTCTGTAGATGATAATAAAGTAGAGCAATGCGTTTTTCACGAGGCGGTGCACTGCGTAGACCCATTTATTTTTATTAACCCCACCAGAGCATGCTTGATTTAACTCAATCTGAGAGAATGCAAAACCGTTTATTGTATGGACGCTCCCGAAACGACACAGAGAGCCACTTCCCAGCGCTACTTAAAGAAAAATGTACCCAGTGATGGCATAATTGCTTCTGACAGTTAAAAAGTGTATCATGTGCGGCTTTTTAAAGCTTTAGGGAACAACTCGGCGAAGCACCAGTAATGGTGGGCTTCTGTTACTCATAGAGATTGTCTCCCTTTTTAATACTGTAAAGTGCTTTGACTGCTAGCAGCTGACGGCTCGCGCTCTGAACAGATGGAAAAAAGCAGCAGATTTTGCCTGCAAGTCATATTTCATGCTCATTCTAATGAGGGAGCCGTGACATTTTCACTCACAGCTTCTAATGTTAATGAACAGGAGCTCGGTGACGCAGAGGTAGGGACAGGTGCTCAGGCAAGATACTGCTCAGGCAGGAACTCTGCTGACCACATAAGCATATACACAAGCCAAAGCGAGCACACACACACACACGTTTGTATATAAAAATATCTATATATATTTATATATTTACAATTAGAGAGTGAGAGAAAGAGACAAAGCAAAAGAGGGGGGAGGTGTATATATATATATATATATATATATATATATATATATATATATATGTATATGTGTGTGTGTGTGTGTGTGTGTATGTGGGGGGGGGGGTCGTCATACCCATCCAGGACAGAACGTTTCGGGCACTGGGCAGATACGCCCAGGACAGGACGCCAATCTATCACTGGTCACACAAACACACTCTATATGGGGCAATTTGGAGCATTCAATTTACCTTCAATCCATGCTTGGACTGTGGGAGGAAACCAGAGGACCCACCGAAAACCCACGCGGACACGGGGAGAACATGGAAACTCCACCCAGATTGGGATTCGAACCAGTATTCCCTAGTGCTGAGAGGAGAACATGCAAACCTCAAAGCCACCGTGCTGCCTTGTGTGTGTGTGTGTGTGTGTATATATATATATATATATATATATATATATATATATACACACACACACACAAGGGCAGCACGGTGGCTTTGTGGTTATCGTGTGTGTGTGTGTGTGTATATATATATATATATATATATATATATATATATATATATATATATATATATATATATATATATATATATATATATATATAATTATTCTTTTTTTATATAAATAATAATACATGCAAAACTCCTGGACTATATTCACTCCCTTTCTCTCTCTCTCTCTCTCTCTCTCTCTCTCTCTTTTTTGCTTTCTCATTCTCTCCTATATATACATAAGCACACATACATCTACCCCCTTTCTTTCTCGCTTTCTCTCTCTATATATAAATGTGTATTTATATATATTTTGTATGTTTATATAAAAATCCTGGACTGACAGCTGAAAACCTTTTGCCTCGGTCTTCCCGCACAACCCATGAATCCGGAGTCTGTGCAGCTGCAGGTAGTAATTACAGATTAAAGCTTTGGATTGGAGGACAAATGTGCCATATAATCAGGGCTCAGATCTTCTTTCGAAGCTGTCGACAATAGATTGTAATTAACAAGGTAATTGGCCAGAGATGTCTTAGATTTCCTTGCTTCCTAGTTATTTGAGGGTTTTGCCCTCTTTTCTATGTCATTTGAGAATTTCTGCAATTGTTCTCTTAGTCTTATTTTGTTGCTGCTGGTTAGAGGCTGTGAATTAGCTCTGAATGTACTCACAGAAGAAAACATACTCTTTTCTAATGGCGTCTGATTTTTTCTTTTTTTTATTTTTAATTCATAGGTCAATGAGGTAAATAAAAAAGTCACTGTTTTTGTTTTAATTTAGCTTAAAACACGTGTTGATGGGCGGCACGGTGGCTTAGTGGTTAGCGCTAGGGCATCCCCATCTGGGTGGAGTTTCCATGTTCTCCCTGTGTCCGCGTGAGTTTCCTCCGGGTTCTCCGGTTTCCTCCCACAGTCCTTCAGTGGACCTAGGCTTTGAACCCCCAAACCTTCAGATTGATAGCCCAACACCCTAACCACTGAGCTACCTTTATGAGCTGGATGCCCAATTTGTTCTAATTTTTTGGAAAAGGTGTGTGTGTAATATATGTATTTTGACACTTTATCCTCTACTAGGGTCGCAGTGGGGTTACCCATGCTCATCCAGAGGAGAACGTTCCGGGCGCTGGGCAGATACACACAGGACAGGACACCAATCTATCGCTGGGCACACACTCACTTACACAGACACACGCTACAAGGGGCAATTTGAAGAATTCAATTGACCTTGATGCATGGTTTTGGACTGTGGGAGGAAACTGGAGAACCCAGAGGAAACCCACACGGACACGGGGAGAACATGAAAACTCCACCCATATTGGGATTCGAACCGGGAATCCCCAGCGCTGAGAGGAGAACGTGCTAACCTCTACACCACCCTATATATATATAAAGTACTTTTGGAAGAATTGTGTTTAGAGTTGGTGTCTTGAAGATGCTGAATGTCTCAGCACCACGGACCGTGTTGAGATCATTCCACCTTTAATCAGTAGTGAACGATAAGGAGTGAGAATTAGCACCACGGTAAGGTTGCGGCACCAGGTGACATTCATTACCACAGCACAGTGAACGAGTCGGGCGGGGTGCATCTTCTGCGTACTGTGTGACGGCGTCGCAGTCGAATTCAGCTGCCGTACATCAGGTGCATTCTGATCTGGCTGTTGATTAGAGGACACACCTATAAACTCAGTTACGTATGCATTAATGACTTCGCCCTAGGGAAAGACATTCTGCTCTCTACTGCTTGGTAATTGCCAATAATTAATCTCTTTGCAGTGACACAAAATTGATTGCACAGTTGTGGCTACTCACCGAGTCAGTTTGATAGCTATTCCAGCTCATTATTTCTTCGCAGTCTGCTATAGTATTTATTCAGAATGACTAATATTAGGTTTTCAGGCTGTGATATTTGTGCTAGGTGTTCTTTGACATGGCAGATGTACCCGCTTGAACCAGGACTAGATTAAAGCAGATTTAATACTTATCAGGTTATGTGTAAAAGGTTATTTTACGCTCTGTTATACAGAATGATCAATTGAGTTCTAAGCTGAGGAAAAAAAGCCGTGAAGACAGACACATTATCTGTGTAAAGGTCAGACTCGCAGCGGGGGGGGGGGGGGGGGGGGGGGGGGGGGGGGGGGGGGGGGGGGGGGGGGGGGGGGGGGGGGGGGGGGGGGGGGGGGGGGGGGGGGGGGGGGGGGGGGGGGTGTTCTCCCCGTGTCTGCGTGGGTTTCCTCCGGGTTCTCCGGTTTCTTCCCACAGTCCAAAAACATGGATCAAGTTAATTGAATTCTCAAAATTGCCCAATTTAGAGTGTGTATGTGTGAGTGAGTGTGTGCCCAGCGATGGATTGGCGCCCTGTCCTGGGTCTATCTGCCCAGCGCCCGAGATGTTCTCCCCTGGATGGGCATGGGGAACCCCACCGCGACCCTAATAGAGGATAAGCAGAAGATAATGAATGAATGAATGAATGAATTATTATTATTATTATTGTGGGGCGGCATGGTGGCTTAGTGGTTAGCACTGTCACCTCTCAGCACTAGAAATTCCAGGTTTGATTCCCAATCTGGGTGGATTTTCCATGTTCTCTTCACGTGGGTTTCCTCCCACATTCCAAATCGAGATTCTAACCCCAGCGCTGTTGTATTATATATAATTTATGTGTGTGTGTGTGTGTATATCCATCCATCGAGCCATCCACGAATTGGGTCGTGGGAGGGGTTCCCTATACCCATCCAGGGGAGAATGTTTCGGGTGCTGGGCAAATACACCCAGTACAGGGCGCCAATCTATCACTGGGCACACACTCAATCACACAAACACACTCTATATGGGGCAATTTGGAGAATTCAATTGACTTGATCCATGTTTTTGGATTGTGAGAGGAAACCCAGGTTCATGGATGAAGTCAATTGAGTTCTCCAAATTGCCCCATATAGAGTGTGTCCGTGGCAGACATTCTAAATTCCTTATCGATTAGGTTTCATTCATTACAAAACCTAATCATTAATACGCTAAATTGAGCAACCACCCAAACATCCTTAGCCACTAAGTATACACTGTGTTCTCTTTCCAGCTCTGAAGCAACAGACAGGTGTTGCTTGTGGAGAACTGATCGACTACACCGGCCGTTAATAAAACATAAGCTTTTCGGCATTTAATCTTAGTCGTGTCCCGTAGCACGCATGGGGGGGGGGGGTGCATATCGGACAAGCGACATGACTCTTTTTCATGCAGTTGATTTGCTTTGCTATTTGTCGTTGGCTTTCTTTCCCCCCGCATGTGACGAAAAGCACGTGATGGATGGAGTTGGGGTTTGGTCCTCTCTCTGCAGCCGCTCTGCCTCGGTGCTATTTTCTCATTTCAGTCTTCTTTGATTTTCCTTTTTCCTCCAACCAGCTACAACTGCTTTGTGTAAAGCTTCATAAGTCTATTCTTTGATATTTGTCTGTGAGTGTTATCAAACCGGAGATTAGAATAACTTTTTAACTGATTTGTCGCGTCCATGCGGTTGGTAAAAACTTTTGAAAGCCACTTTAATCTTGCTTTTTCTTACTTAATTAATAATAAATGCATGCAAACCGGCAGCACACCAGGGTGTCCAGTTATCACTTATGTCTGCATGTGTGTGTTTTAAAATATGATGGTCATATTTTTTTAGCTTCACAACAGTTTTGTATTCAATAAAACAATAGAATATTTCATTATCTTCCCCTTAATTCTCCACTAGGGTCGTGGGGGGGGGGTCCCCACGGGAGAACATTCTGAGCGCCGGGCAGATACACCCGGGACGTGGGCCACTCCATTGATGGGCACACTTACTGACATAACAATCTCACAAAGACAAACTCATTCTGTATGGGGCAATTTAGAGCATTCAGTTGACCTTGAATCCATGGTTTTGGACTGTGGGAAGAAACCGGAGAACCCGGAGGAAACTCATACAGACATGGGGAGAACATAGAAACTCCACACAGATTGGGATTCGAACCTGATGTCCCCAGCGCTGAGAGGAGAACATGCTAACCACTAAGCCACGGGAATTTCTCTGAATTTATTTGTTAGTTCATCATCCCCCTTCTTTCAACGAACAGTGAGAATTATAATATTTTTGTTCATTACTAACTTTCCACCAAATATAAAGGGATTTTTAGCGAGCGGTAAACGGCGCAGCAGATTTAGGACGTGTCACATTGTCTTTGTGACATTTGCTCATTTAACAGATGCTTTTACGCAAAGTAAAACTATTTAGCAACCAACAGCCTAACCATTAAGCTACCACACCCACCCGCTATTTATTTTATCATGACGTTTCGTTTTTTTCGTAACGTGCAATAAACCAATCAGCTTATCAGTTGCTGTGTCCTCTAAGAGCCAGGTGCACTCTGGATTTGGTGGATTGCTATTTCAACGACATAGTTAGTTATCTATTCATTCATTTTGAGTGCTTGCAGATCCACTTAGATCGACATGGTGCCAATCTGTTGCAGGATACACTCCATTACAGACACAAACACACTCTATATGGGGCAATTTGGAGCCTTCAGTTTACCTTGAACCAGTGTTTTTGGACTGTGGGAGGAAACCGGAGAACCCGTGGACACATGGGAACATGGAAACTCCACCCAGATTGGGATTCGAACCTGGATACCCAACGCTGAGAGGAGAACATGCTAACCACTAAGCCACCATGCTGCCGCAATACAAAGTTACTTCATTCATTCATTAATTATCTTCCACTTAATCCTGTATTAGGATCGCGGGGTGGTTCCCCATGCCCATCCAGGGAGAATGTAAAGGGCACTAGGCAGATACACCCAGGACAGGGTGTCAATCTATCACTGGGCACACACAGACACACACTCTATATGGGGCAATTTAGAGAATTAAATTTATCTTGAACCCATGTTTTTGGACTGTGGGAAGAAAACGGAGAACCCGGAGGAAATCCATGCGAACACGAGGAGAACATGGAAACTCCACCCAGATTGGGATTCGAACGTGAAATCCCCAACGCTGAGAGGAGAACATGCTAACCACTAAGCCATGCCTCCCCAATACAAAGTTACTTCATTCATTCATTCATTCCTTCATTCATTATTTTCCACTTCTTATGCCCATGTAGAGAGAACGTTTTGGGCGCTGGGCAGATAGACCCAGGACAGGGTGCCAATCAATTCCTGGGCACCCTCAGGATGTGGAAGGAAACTGAAGAACCCAGAGAAAACCCATACGAACACACGGAGAACTTGAAAACTTCACCCAAATAGGGATTCAAACCTAGTTCCCTAGCACTGAGAGGTGAACGTGCTAACCACTAAGCCACCGTGCCGTCCCAATACCAAGTTACCGTATTTTCCGGACCATAAGGCGCAGTCTGAATTATGGGGTCTATTTCTGTATTTGACCCACGTATAAGGCGCACAGTACTATAAGGCGCAGTATAATTTACGGACTGTATTTCTGTATGGTACTTATTCTGTACGGCACCGTATTATAAGGCACTTGCTAAAACATACGATCTACAAGAAAAGTAAAGGATGCAAAACGCTGATTTATAATTGAAGTTTATTCTACTACTTGATAAAACACATTATTTTAATCTCTCTTCTCCCACAAATCCATCAAAGTCCTCGTCTTCTGTGTCTGAATTAAAAAGCTGTTTCACTATGGAGCACTCCGGGTTCCCTCTCGTCAATGTCTAAGACCGTCTCGTCGTGAAAGCTCGGACAAAGGTTACAGCAGAAACCTCAGCCCAGACATCCACAATCCATTCACAGACGGTGGTGTAACTCGCCCGCCGCTGCCTCTGAGTTTTAGTAAACGTGTGTTTACCGTCTATCATCCATCGCTCTTACGCCAATGTCCAGCGGTCGGAGTTCTTTATTTAATCCTCCCGGAATGACGGCAAGCTCCGAATTAATTTTCTTTACTCTGCTTTTCTGTGAGATGAGCGCGCATGGAGTCACAGATCAGCAGGGACGGTGATGAAAAAACCACCCGGTCGCACAACAATACGTTTATAGATTTTGGAACTCAGTACACGTATAAGGCGCACCGGATTATAAGGCGCACGTCCGATTTCTGGGAAAATTTTAGGCTTTTAGGTGCGCCTTATAGTCCAGAAAATACGGTACCTCAAAGTTGCCAAGCACTTGGCCACCAATCTGCTTACTTCGGATAAGTAAGTTACTTTGGATAAAAGTGTCGGCTCATGTGATTTATAAATGTGAGGTCAAAGTTTGACTTTATCAAATAAATGGAACGTCCCCACAATGCAAAAAAAACAAAGTGCATGTGTGTTAAAAATAAAAACAGGCTCCAAATAGCTCAGTATTTTTGGTACGGTGTGCTGCTCCTGAGTCACATTGAATCCACGCTGCAGCCGGCGACCTGCTGCACAGCAGCTGCAGTCAGCACATCTTTCTCCATCTCTTATTTCGTTAATCACGACTAATTTCACACTTTTCTTATCAGCTCCCCGGCAGTACAAACCACCTCGCTTTGTTAACACGCTTGTAAAAATGTAAAGAACCAAGGTCATTGAGGGAAGCCTGTACGTTTCCCTTTCATAATATGTGGACACCGGTCCACCACATCTCAACAAACTTGTTGTTACAACAATATTTGCAAGGTTTAAGTCGTTTTTAAGTTCGTTATTCATTTACAAAGTACTTTTTACAATTGCACATTGTCACAATGCAGCTTTATAGTGTTATAAGCCTTTAAAGACCTAAAGAGCAAGCTGAAGCAACAGTGGCAAGAAAAAACTACTGTTCGGGAGAGTTTAAAAGTAAAGAGATTAATGGCTAAGTGCCAAGTTAGCGTTTTCGCCGCTCAGCGCTGGGGATCCAGGTTCGAATCCTGATCTGGGTGGAGTTTTCAAGTTCCCTGTGTGCTCGCATGGGTTTACTCCGGGTTCTTCAGTTTCCTTTCCATGCTCTGTGTTGACTAATGTAGTGTGTGTGTGTGTGTGTGTGTGTGTGTGTGTGTGTGTGTCTGTGTGCCCAGTGTCAGATTGGCACCTTGTCCTGGGTGTATCTGCCCAGCGTCCAAAACGTTCTCCCTGGATGGGCATGGAGAACCCCCCTGCGACACCTAATAGAGGATAAAGTAGAAGATAATAGATGGATGGATGGAAATTGCCCCATATAGAGTGTGTCGGTGTGTCTGTTTGTGTGAGTGAGTGTGTGCCCAGTGATAGATTGGTGTACTGTCCTGGGTGTATCTGCCCAGTGTCCAAAACGTTCTCCCTGGATGGGCATGGAGAACCCCCCTGCGACACCTAATAGAGGATAAAGTAGAAGATAATAGATGGATGGATGGAAATTGCCCCATATAGAGTGTGTCGGTGTGTCTGTTTGTGTGAGTGAGTGTGTGCCCAGTGATAGATTGGTGTACTGTCCTGGGTGTATCTGCCCAGCGCCCAAAACGTTCTCCCCTGGATTGACATGGGGAACCCCCCCTGCGACCCTAGTAGAGGATAAAGCAGAAGATAATGAATAAATTAATGAAGTAACTTTGTATTAGTGGTTGGGGATCCAGGTTTGAATGCCGATTTGGGTAAAGTTTCCATGTTCTTGGAAGGACCAAGGCTCAGTGGGACTCATTCATGATCTTCTGCCTAATCCTCTACTCTTATATGGGGCAATTTAGAGCATTTGTTTTACTTTGAATCCATGCTTTTAGACTGTGGGAGGAAACCCGAGAACCCAGAGGAAACCCATGTGGGCACAAGAAGACCATGGAAACTCCACCCAGATTGGGATTTGAACCTGGATCCCCAGCGCTGAGAGGAGAACATGCTAACCATTAAGCCACTGTGCCGCCCCAATACAACATTACTTCATCCATCCATTGTCTTCCACTTAATCCTCTACTATGTTCATGAGGGGGGTTCCCATGGCCATCCAGAGGAGTACGTTTCGGGCGCTGGGCAAATACACCCAGGACAGGGCTCCAATTTATCGCTGGACACGGACACACACAAACGCACTCTATATGGGGCAATTTGGAGTATGGACTGTGGGAGGAAAAGTTACCTTGGAAGGACCAAGGCTCAGTGGGACTCATCCTCCTTGAGCAACCGGGCACAAGGTCATTTACTGATGTTGGATATTAAGGCCTCGCTCACTATGTGCAGCCGCTACCATGCCACCAGTTTCCCATGAGCTGGATGATGCTCACAGGCGCCCACGGTAAAGGCACGTTCTCCTGAAGTGTCTGTGATTAGGCCGGCTTTGTGAACGCTCCTGCGGTCGCGAGGGCGCTCATCAGGAATAGCGGTTTCTTTCGTTAGAGCGCATTAATTGCACTCATTCATGATGATCAACATTCAGACGCAAAACTGAGCTTGATTAGTTGCCTGTAAAATAGATTTGTTTCGTATGTTTATGTTTAAGATAAGACTTCATAAGATAAGATAAACCTTTATTTGTCCCACAATAGGGAAATTCACATTCTCAGCAGCAGATACATTAGAAGAAAGGTGAAAAAGGTATCTAGTCATTAGAAGAGATTGAAAACATAATAATAATAAACTAGGAAAAATTGTAAATAGAATTAGAAATCTATATATATTTGAATTTTTAGTTATTTACAGTCCTGCAATAGAGGAATAAAATGATTCAAATATTGCACATTTGGTAAGCAGCTGTCAGGTATTTCATCCATCCATCCATCTATTATCTTCCGCTTTATCCTTTACTAGGGTCGTGGGAGGGGGGGGGGGGTAGGGTTCCCCATGCCCATCCAGGGGAGAACGTCTCGGGTGCTGGGCAGATACACCCAGGACAGGGCGCCAATCTATCACTGGGCACACACTCACTCACACACACACACTCTATATGGGGCAATTTGGAGAATTCAATTGACTTGATCCATGTTTTTGGACTGTGGGAGGAAACCGGAGAACCCGGAGGAAACCCACACGGACACGGGGAGAACATGGAAACTCCACCCAGATGGGGATTTGAACCGGGAATCCCTAGCACTGAGAGGAGAACATGTTAACCACTAAGTCACCATGCCTCCCTTATACACCCAATGCAAGGGTTGCGGGGAGGTGTTCCATTTTCATCCACGGGAGAACTTTTCAGGCTCTGGGCAGTTACACCCAGGAAAGGGCGTCAATCTATCGCTGAGCACTCAAACATACACTCTATATGGGGCAATTTGGAGAATTCGATTGACCTTGATCCGTGTTTTTGGACTGTGGGGCGAAACCAGAGGAATCCCTAGTGCTGAGAGAAGAACATGCTGACCACTAAGCCACCATGCCGCCCCGTATTACATACAGATGATTGAAATGTATTGCACCATCAATGATGCATTTATTGCACAGTTATTTTTTAGTGGGCGGCACGGTGGCTTAGTGGTTAGCACGTTCGCCTCTCAGCGCTAGGGATTCCCGGTTTGAATCCCCATCTGGGTGGAGTTTCCATGTTCTCCCCGTGTCTGCGTGGGTTTCCTCCGGGTTCTCCGGTTTCCTCCCACAGTCCAAAAACATGGAACAAGTTAATTGAATTCTCAAAATTCCCCCATATAGAGTGTGTCTGTGTGAGTGAGTGTGTGCCCAGCGATGGATTGGCGCCCTGTCCTGGGTCTATCTGCCCAGCGCCCGAGACGTTCTCCCCTGGATGGGCATGGGGAACCCCACCGAGACCCTAATAGAGGATAAGCGGAAGATAATGAATGAATGAATTATTTTTTAGTTTGGTTCGGAGTGGTTACTGGGAGCAGTGCTGATCGTGCAGTCCAACTGCAGCAGGGATAAAGGACCTGCGGACCTGAAGGACATTGAGCCCATCGGAAGAATTGCCTAAAGGAAATTAAGGAATCAGTCACGAAAGAAATAGAAATAAAAAGAAACGAGATACAAAAAAAAAGTATATATTATAAAATATACGAAATTAAGGACGGTGGCTTAGTGGTTAGCACGTTTGCTTCTCAGCGCTGGGGATCCAGGTTTGAATCCCAATCTGGGTGGAGGTTCCATGTTCTCCCCATGTCTGTGTGGGTTTCCTCCCACAGTCCAAAAACATGGATTTAAGATAAATCATATACTATGAATTGCCCCATAAATAGTGTGTGTGGGTGTGTGTGAGTAAGTGTGTCCAGAGATAGATTGGCGCTCTGTCCTGGGTCTGCTGCGCTGTTTACCGCTCCCTTTGACCTTTTGTTTTTGAAGTAGGGAGTTTGTAATCAACAATATTATTATAATGATCACTGTTTGGGCATACACTCACTCACAGAGACACATGCTATATAGGGGCAATTTAGATTGGGCAATTTGGGGCTCTCAAACAGCTCTTTTTTTACATTGGCTTTAGTTACTTTAGTTATTTTAGAGCACCGAATCTGTGCGTGTATGTGTGTGTTTGGAGTAATTGTGTGTCTGCAGGATTTACAGCGAGACGAGACTTAGAGAGGGGGGAGTTGGTCGGCGGCCGTGTTTGTGTTTATCACTGTCTGCAGTCCCACTAGTCAACCGAACTGCTGAACGTTATTATTAATAAAATCATGTTTTGGTTCCGACAAATTCGGTTTCCTCTCTGACTTCTGTCCTGCCATGTGATAATAATATATATAACAGTGGCAGTGTCGATCAGTGTGTGGTTTGTAAATTGCGTCTGTGCATTTGTGCTGGACATAATGGAGAGTGCACAGGGGCGAGAGATGTAGAGAGAGAGAAAGAAAGAGAGTGAGAAAGAGGGAAAGCATGTGGATGTGTTTAAAAAGACAATAGTTTAAGTAAAAAATCACTGTGAGGCAGAACTTGTGGTTGCATCATTAAAAAGTAGCCATATGACTTGTTAAAGTGATTGGTTGTTGAGTGGGTGGTTGAATGGATGGGTGAATGGATGGATGTGTGGGTTGTTTGGTCCTTGTGTGTGTGTGTGTGTGTGTGTGTGAGTGTGATTGGTAAATGGATGGATGTGTGGGTGAATAGATGGATGTGTGGTTGGATGGGTCAATGGATGGATGTATGGGGTGGTTGAGTGTGTGTCGGGGTTGTGGTTGGGTAAATGGAGGAATGTGTGTGAATGGATAGATGTTTGGGTGTTGGGTGATTGGATGGAAGTGTGATTGGGTGAATGGATTGTCAGTGGCTTGTGGGTAGGCAAAGGGATGGATGTGTGAGCATTGGGTGGGTAAATGGATTGATGTGTGGGCATTGGGTGGGTAATTGGATGGATGGGTGAATGGATAGATGTGTCAGTGATTGGGTGGGTGGTGGATAGGTAAATGGATGGATGTGGGTGAATGGGTGGGTGAATGAATGGGTGGTTGGGTGGAGTGGATGGATGGGAAAATAGATGGATGTGAGGGTGGATGGGTGAATGGATGGATGTATGGGTGGGTGATTGGATGGATGTTTGGGTGGATAAATGGTAAATGGATAGAAGGGTTGGTGGCTGGGGTGGTGTATGGGTGGGATGGATGGATGTAAGTACACATGGCTTCAATAATTCTCGAGGTATATTCACATATCAAGGTAACCCCACGTTTTATTTATATATATATATATATATATATATATATATATATATATATATATATATATATATATATATATAT
>JAFMOD010001358.1:341731-352981 GCA_019802435.1 Corydoras maculifer | reverse complement strand
CCACAGTCCAAAAACATGGATCAAGTTAATTGAATTCTCAAAATTGCCCCATTTAGTGTGTGTCTGTGTGAATGAGTGTGTGCCCAGCGATGGATTGGCGCCCTGTCCTGGGTTTATCTGCCCAGCGCCCGAGACGTTCTCCCCTGGATGGGCATGGGGAACCCCACCGCGACCCTAATAGAGGATAAGCGGGAGATAATGAATGAATGAATATATATATATATATATATATATATATACACATACACAGTATATACACCTTTTGACTTTTTAATGGCCAAAAATGTATGTATGAATATGTAGATCTGCTGTACATAGATACCTGTCCCTTATAAAGTTCCTGCAAAAAGTCCAATCTATTTAAAAGGCTTGAAATCATTTTAATAATGCTAAAACCTTCCATTGCTTCTCACCTATGGTGCTAACTGATTTAAATGTGAGATGTAAGGAGAACATTTCCATGATGCGTAATATCGCACTTTTAGTTGGAGCCTAGGTGATATTTCATGTTCAGGTGTGGTATTTACACGGCTGATTAGGTGATGGGATGTGCTGAGAGAAATAGTGTGATGAAGAGGTAACAACTTTTATTTAAAGAAAAGAAAAGCAGGCTTGTGCAGTGCGGAGCTTTACGAGGAGATGGCTTTGCTTGCATAGGTTCCTGAGTCTCAGTGGAATTCATGCGTCATTTAGTCCTACTGAACTTGTACATGTCGAATTTCCTACATTTACATTTACATTTAGTCATTCAGCGGCCGCTTTTATCTAAAGCCACTTACAAATGAGAACGTCACAAGTCACAAGTCACCACAAATTGGTAACTGCACCTTGAGCTTTTCACTTTACTTCACTTTCACAGCACTCATAGACTTTTCCATACACCCTCTCCAATTTCATTTTATTTAATTCCATGCCTTCCATCTTATATTAAAAGTTTATTGTAGATTTTCTTTTATTCTTGTAAATATTGCTTTTTGCACAATTGTGGGTACTTGCACATAAGCTTTTTACTCACCACTACACCAGTACAAGGTGATGACAATAATCCATGAATCCTTGAAGTCAGTAGTAATGAAGAAAACCAGCTACACTGTAGGATTATCAAACCTCAGTTATCTGATCCTGCACCCCCCCTTTTATTATTATTCATTCATTCATTCATTCATTATCTCCCGCTTATCCTCTATCAGGGTCGCGGTGGGGTTCCCCATGCCCATCCAGGGGAGAACGTCTCGGGCGCTGGGCAGATAGACCCAGGACAGGGCGCCAATCCATCGCTGGGCACACACTCACTCACACAGACACACTATATATGGGGCAATTTTGAGATTTCAATTAACTTGATCCATGTTTTTGGACTGTGGGATGAAACCGGAGAACCCGGAGGAAACCCACGCAGACACGGGGAGAACATGGAAACTCCACCCAGATGGGGATTCGAACCGGGAATCCCTAGTGCTGAGAGGCGAAGGTGCTAACCACTAAGCCACCGTGCCTTTATTATTATTATTATTATTATTATTATTATTATTATTATTATTATTATTATCATTATTGGCGGCACGGTGGCTTAGTGGTTAGCACGTTCGCCTCTCAGCGCTAGGGATTCCCGGTTCGAATCCCCATCAGAGTGGAGTTTCCATGTTCTCCCCGTGTCTGCGTGGGTTTCCTCCGGTTTCTCCAGTTTCCTCCCACAGTCCAAAAACATGGATCAAGTCAATTGAATTCTCCAAATTGCCCCATATAGAGTGTGTCTGTGTGAGTGAGTGTGTGCCCAGCGATTGATTGGCACCCTGTCCTGGGTCTGTCTGCCCAGCGCACGAGGCGTTCTCCACTGGATGGGCATGGGGAACCCCACCGCGACCCTAATAGAGGATAAAGTGGGAGATAATGAATAAATGAATAATTATTATTTTATTTGATACTTTCTCCCTCTCTCTCTCACTCTCTCTCTTTCTCATTTTCCATGTGCTTCTTGGTGTTTAGATAACCTGGAACTTTATGTACAAGTTTGGAGACTGGTACATAAAGGTCCAGGTTGTTTAAACACTTTTTAAAGTGAACGATAATCGCTGAGTATCAGGATACTAGAGAACATCGGAGTAGAGGACATCTCAGAAGACCAGATTATAAATAATATTGTTTTCAATAAATGCATTTATGAGTTGAACCTTATTTGTACATTTACATTTAGTCGTTTAGCAGACGCTTTTATCCAAAGGCGAGCACAGGGTTAGTCACATCCCTGGAGCAATGAGGGTTAAGGGTCTTGCTCAAGGACCCACATTGGTAACTTCAGTGGACCTGGGATTTGATCCCACAACCTTCAGAATGATAGCCCAACGGCCTAACCACTGAGCTACCTTGTGTGTGTGTGTGTGTGTGTGTTTTTCCATTATAGTGTGTTTGGAACTGTTTTATAAAATTAATAAGACACTTAAGGTTGGGTATTATTGTGAATAAATCACAGGAAAGAGCTGCAACGGAAAACGTTTTGCCTAACAACACCTCTTTCCGTGATTTATTCACAATGGTGCACGCCCTCTCGTACGTTATTGCTTTAGTATGGGTCGAACATTCAGAATATAATTCATAATGACCCCTATGCAAACTTTAAAACCACTGGGAAGTAATTCAAACTTTTTGTAATTTGATATGTATTTATTATAAAATAAACGTGTACTTTACTTGTATACACCAAGGGCAACAAAATAACTGAAAGAACAAACAAAAACTGTAGTGAATCTACTTAAATTAGTTTGTTGTCCATTACAGCCTGTTAAAAGGTCATTGCACCCTCCAGACCACATGGCCGAACAAATATATTTCTCTCAACACTTGTGAATTAAGTTTGTGTTTTGGCATTTAGAACTGTACAGCATTATTTCATTGATCAGTGTTTTCATGGATGGAATACACCAAGTGGTCAAAAAAGGTCACTACATGGATTTAACTAAGCAAATTGGTTGGAACCTCCCATTGGATCATTACTGCGTTAGTGATTATGTTTCATCTGTGATACGTTACTGTAACTCTAATTAATGCTGTGAGTAGCTTCTTATTTGTCGTTACCATGTGGAAGGACATCATCCTGTATTCTGATTGGCATACATCACAGACACCACATCTAAAGAGATGCTAAAACTTCTAAAATTAGTTTAAATAGGTCCAACGCATTATCAAAAAGTGAGTAAGCATCGTCTTCATCGAGCTCACATTGTGAAAAAGTAGTTCAGGTAGCATAAGACATCATTTTAACACATGGACCATCCACCAGAAAGTCCAGATCTGAACCTTCTTTAGAGTCTTTGGGTCTTTGGGTCTAGCAAAGCCTTTGTGCCGTGGTGCAAATCTGAATAAATAAAAAAACAAGGAAAAAGTTTGTCAGTTAATAAAAAACAACCTCTGATGGCATGTGACCCCCTACAACCAAAACCATACCCCAGGTAACACAAGACCTCTACAACCAAAACCATACCCCAGATGGCACATGACTCCGATAACAATACCGTACCGTACCCCAGGTGGCACAAAAACCAAAACCATACCCCAAATGACACATGACCTCTACAACCAAAACCATACCTCACATGGCATGTGACCCACTATAACCAAAAACCATACCTCAGATGGCACATGACCCCGACAACAATACCGTACCCCAGGTGGCACAAGACCTCTACAACTAATAGCTTATCCCAGATAGCACATGACACCTACAATTACAACCATACCTCAGATGACTCCTAAAACCAAAAACATACCCCAGGTGACACAAGACCTCTACAACCAAAATCATACCACAGATGGCATGTGTCCCCTTCAACCAATTCCATTGCCTATATGGCATGCGACTCCTACAACCAATACCATAACTGAGACGGTAGATGACCCCTTCTAACCAATACCATATCTTTAATATTACTTATTTTGTGCACACTTACTGAGGCAAACATCAGTGTGAAAGCACAATAGTAAGTGTGACCTGCCACCTAAGATATGGTATGGGTGGTGAGCTCACATGCCAGCCGGGGGGTATGTGCCCTTATGTTTTTTTATATTGCTCTCATTATGTTTAATTTACTAAACCAGTACAAGTTAGGCACTTCATTTTAATAAATAAAACTACATATAGTTTTTTTAAATGATTACATCTTATTTTAAGCCTCTATTCTGTGTTCAGCAAACATCGTTAAATGTATTCAGGATGGTGGTTTGGCAATCATATGTTCACCTTAAAAACCCTGCACTTCTTTACAAGCTGTGATATAACAAATAACTACAAAGGCTGAGATCATTCCCTTTTTTTCTTGTTTGCCAGAAAGAAGGTTTATCCCTGCTTGGCTGTGTCTGATTGCCATTAAGCACTTCAATTATTCACAAGCTTGGCTAATAACAGGGCAACCAGGACCGCCTGATATTGCTGATGCTACAAACATTTTATCTTCCAATTGAGAGGGAAAAAAGAGGTGGGGGGGGGAAATTGGGCTTGTTGTCAGGCTAAGCGCTTTCACAGCTGCTTTTCCCCTCTGCCGGATGAGAGACAGATTAAATGAGGCTCTATTAGAGGAGAAGCCGGAGCCGCTGGCAGCGTGCTATTAGCATGAGTGCGGCTTTGTTAAGTGTCGGCGCTTACGTGCTTTATCTGTACAGGTGGGCACCTGCCTGGACGGACTGAAGAGTGCTTTATTACGCTTTACTTCATTAATCCCTCTTTGAAAAGATGCACCTCTGCTCGCTCTGACCTCTGGGATCGGGGTGCGTTTGCAGGGTGTGGAGGAATTAGTTAATTAGCATTATCTATGTGACTTCTGACTGCCTCTGCTCAGGGCATGTGAAATGCAGAGGTAGAAAACACATCGGGATTTGAGTTGGTGGAGGGAGGAAGGCTGATCATGGACATCAGTCGGAACATCCATCCATTATCTTCGATAGGTTCGTGGGGGGTTCCCCATGCCCATCCAGGGGAGAACGTCTCGGGAGCTCAGCAGATACACCCAGGACATGGCGCCAATTTATCGCTGGGCACACACACACTCACACAGACACACTCTATATGGGGCAATTTGGAGAACTCAATTGACTTGATCCATGTTTTTGGACTGTGGGAGGAAACCCACGCGCACACGGGGAGAACATGGAAACTCCACCCAGATTGGGATTCGAACCGGGAATCCCTAGTGCTGAGAGGAGAACATGCCAACCACTAAGCCACCATGCCGCCTCAGTCAGAACGATTACCTGAAACTCACATGAGCAGGGAAGGTGGAGCTGGGCGATCTATTACATTTATAAATTCATTCATTATCTTCCGCTTAGCCACACGGCATGTTCTCCTCTCAGCACTAGGGATTCCTGGTTTGAATCCCCATCTGGGTGGAGTTTCCATGTTCTCCCTGTGTCCGTGTGGGTTTCCTCCGGGTTCTCCGGTCTCCTCCCACAGTCCAAAAACATGGATCAAGGTCAGGTGACTTCTCCAAAATTGCCCCATATAGAGTGTGTTTGTGTGAGTGAGTGTGTGCCCAGTGATAGATTGGCGCCCTGTCCTGGGTGTGTCTGCTGGATGGGCATGGGGAACCCCCCCGCAAGCCTAGTAAATGATAAAGCGAAAGATAATGGATGGATATTCTGCTTAATTCCCTATTAGGGTGGTGGGTGGGGTTGTTTGTTCCCCATGCCCATGCAGGGGAGAACATATTCAGCACTGGGCAGATACACCCAGGACAGGGCGCCATTATGGGCACAGTCACTCACATACAAACACACACACACACGATATGGGGCAATTTGGAGAATTCAATTGACCTTGAGCCATGTTTTTGGACTGTGGGAGGAAACCGGAGAACCCGGAGGAAACCCACGTGGACACGAAGATAACATGGAAACCTCACCCAAATTGGGATTCGAACTGGGAATCCCTAGCCACCGTGCCGGCTTAGTGGTTAGCATGTTCTCCTCTCAGCGCTAGGGATTCCTGGTTCAAATCCTAATCTGGGTGGAGTTTCTATGTTCTCCCCGTGTGCATGTGGGTTTCCTCAGGGTTCTCCGGTTTCCTTCCTGGTCCAAAAACATGGATCAAGGTCAAGTGAATTCTCCAATTTGCCCCATATAGAGTGTGTATGTGTGAGTGAGTGAGTGTCCCGTATCCCGTGATAGATTGGCGCCCTGTCCTGGGTGTATCTACCCCCCCCCCCCCCCGTGACCCTAGTAGAGGATAAAGTTAATGGATAGATGTACATCTAATGGCCACGCCTCCCAGTTTTACAACAACAACAACTTTTAAAGCTTTCACAGCCAAAACCCCGTCTGGCATTTAGGTGACATTTTCTTACAGATAACCGCAACTCAATCGGTTCCATCGCTCCGAGAACGTTGCCCAAACTTTAGGCGTATATCAATTTGAATCCACAAAGGCGGTTTTAATAGTCGCAAACTACTAAGTGTCTGCGATGAAAGCGAGAGCACAGAACCTTTAGTATGGATCCCTCGGCCCTTTTTACCTTTACTATTCAGATTACTCTCTCAGGCAAACGGAGCTCCTTTCCGCTCCCCTTCGGATGCAATCGGTTGATGTCTAGTTGATTTGAGGATTGTAGTAGCATGTATTGATTTTTCAGCAATATCCCCGAAGGAAGGCTTTGTGAGCCGCCGCACAGCTGTAAGCTGGGGCTTCCTCTTTCGTGCCAAAGTGGAGTTTTCCCCTAATGTTTCTTGACACTGGTGTTCACTAGTAATGATCACCTTTGGGGCTTTTCCAATGTGCTCATCTCGGTGAAGCCGCCTGTGAACCATCGATCAATAATGCAGTCGGAGAGGCTTCTCTTACACCATGTTTCTCTGTCTGATTTGCCTCGACGCTTTCGCCGTGCTCCCTGAGAGATCATCCTTTCAGCATGGTCCTCTGGGGCTGTGTGTGTGTGTGTGTGTGTGTGTGTGTGTGTGTGTGTGTGTGTAGTATAGTAGCATTCAAAGTTTGTATTTTGTAGTTGTAGTTTTATAATCACACACTGTAGTCCAATTGTTTTCTTTGTTGTTGTCCCCTGTGGCACGGTGGCTCAGTGGTTAAAAAGTCGGCCTCTCAGCACTGGGGATGCAGGTTTGAATCTCCATCTGGGTGAGGTTTCCATGTTCTCCCCATGTCCATGTAGGATTTTTCCGGGTTTTCCGGTTTCCTCGCACAGCCCCCCCCCCCACCCCCCTAATAAAGGATAAAGTCATTTACATTTTGGTCATTTAGCAGATGCTTTTATCCAAAGCGACTTACAAAATGAGCACAGGGTTAATCACAGCATCCCTGGAGCAATGATGGTTAAGGGTCTTGCTCAAGGACCCACATTGGTAACTTCAGTGGACCTGGGATTTGAACCCCCAACCTTCCGATTAATGGCCCAACGCCCTAACCACTGAGCTACCGCGCCCTCTAAAGTCGAAGATAATGAATAAATGAAAGTTCCCAAACTTGATTTAAACCAAATAAAATGCAGGTTAGCATTGTTGCATGGAAGACATTGAACTGGGAGACGTTCTAATCTTTCGGGTGGTTCTTGATGTATTTTTACCCCTGACTAAAGTCATATGTTGGGAGTTTCTGGCCTTGTGGTTTAGGAACCAGCCTTGTAAACTGAAGATCCCCGGTTCGATTCCCGGTTCCACCAAATACCAGGTGTGCCCTTAGGCATGGCATCCAAGTTCAAGTAATTTATTTATAGAGCGATTTTTACAATAGTACATTGTCACAAAGCAGCTTTACAGAGTTATAAGCCTTTAAACCTCCAAAGAACAAGCCAAAGCGACAGTGGCAAGACAAAACTCCCTGTTATGTTGTTATTTTAGAGAAGAAACAATGTGAGAACCAAGGCTCAGTGGGGGACTCATCCTCCTTGAGTGGTGGGCAGCATCAACAGTGTAGGACAGTCATGTACAGACTGTGTGATGATCATGTGACTTGTATTTAACAAATGGAAAAACTCTAACAACTGAAAAACTATTAAGGGGGTCCTGTAGGACAACCCTAATTGTTCTTTGAGCACCCTCTACAGGGCTGCCCACCCTTCCGGGCACGTGTGCTCACTTCATTCATCCATCCATCCATTATCTTCCGCTTTTTACTCTATTAGGGTCGTGGGGGTGTTCCCCATGCCCATCCAGGAGATGTTTCGGGCACTGGGCAGATACACTCAGGACAGGGCGCCAATCTATCACTGGGCACACTCACTCACACAGACACACTCTATATGGGGCAATTTGGAGAACTCAATTGACTTGATCCATGTTTTTGGACTGGGGGAGGAAACCGGACAACCCAGAGGAAACCCACACAGACACGGGGAGAACATCAGATTGGGATTCGAACCGGGAATCCCTAGCGCTGAGAGGAGAACATGCTAACCACTAAGCCACCGTGCCGCCCTCACTTCATTTAATGAGTGTATATATGTGTGTGTGTGTGTGTGTGTGTGTGTGTTACTGCACAGATGGGTTAAACGTGGAGGACTAATTCCTGAGTGTGTATGCATTGTAGGCAAAATGGCTCGCTTTCCAAAAGTCAGGGGGGGCAGCTGGGTTGCTCTGGTGTGGCGCAATCAGCAAAACACTTTCAGTTTAATACGACGTCCAATGCGTCCAATGCAGTCGTCCATTCCGGCGATGATGCTCCCAGCAATTTATTAAGTGTTTAAATTAATGGGGTGTGTATTAATCTTTAATACACATACCGTACACGCTCCCTTTTAAAAACCCACTTCCTCCCAAGTCCCCAGGCACTGTTTGTGCTCGCCGAGGAATATTATTCCACCGCTAATCACTTAAACTGAACTATCATATTCATTTCATTTCCAGATAACTCAGGGCAAGAGGAAAGCAATCTGCATAAAGCGGCGCGCCATTCTGGAGCAGTCTTCCTCATTAGAAACATAATTACATTAGCAGATGTAATGATCGTGCTGACTGAATTGTAAAGGAAGGCTTTTTAATGTTCACTTATCATCTAATGTTTAACTCTCAGCGTCGCTCTTTCCTCCGAAATGTTGCCATCGTTAATGTTGTCATGGAAAACAGGCCATTAATTCAAGTCGAGCGTTTCGGTCGGGTGGTGCCATACAGGGGTTTTAAGGTGTTCTTGCCATGCGGAGGGTTGAAATAGCCCCGTCTTTTGTTCTGTGATTAGTGAAGGGGAAGACGTTTATTAATAGGTCCTCGTGGGAGAGAACGGGCCTTTCGAGGACATTGTGGAGCGACATGGAACGTCGAGTCGCCGGAAGCCGAAAACAAAAATACCCTCTGCTTTGTTTGTGGTATTTTACATTTAATGTGATGTTTTATTTGTAGTATTTTCCAAAACGTTGGGATTAAAGTATTAGTGTCTTTAATGACAGACTCCCATAAACCAGTAATGATTTATTGTAAACTGGGGGGCAGTTATTGTAAACTATTATTGTAAATATATTGTATACAGGGGCGGCACGGTGGCTTGGTAGTTGGCACGTTCGCCTCTCAGCGCTAGGGATTCCCGGTTCGAATCCCCATCTGGGTGGAGTTTCCATATTCTCCCCATGTCCGCGTGGGTTTCCTCCGGGTTCTTCCTCCCACAGTCCAAAAACATGGATCAAGTCAATTGAATTCTCCAAATTGCCCCATATAGAGTGTGTCTGTGTGAGTGAGTGTGTGCCCAGCGATGGATTGGCGCCCTGTCCTGGGTGTGTCTGCCCAGCGCCCGAGACATTCTCCCCTGGATGGGCATGGGGAACCCCACCGCGACCCTAATAAAGGAAAAGCGGAAGATAATGAATGAATGAATATTTTATACAGTTGTGTATAATATAACTGTATATTATTATAAATGTTGTATATTGTAAACTGGGGGCGGTTAGCATGTTCTCCTCTCAGCACTAGGGATGAAAGAGGAACTTCCTTTTTTCTGATTGTTTTAGGTCACCCAGAAATAGTGTTTTCATTTTCATCCATTCATTCATTCATCATCTTTTACTTTATCCTCTACTAGGGTCTCGGGGGAGGGAAGACCGTCTCAGGCGCTGACCAGATACACCCAGGACAGGACGCCAATCTATCGCTGAGCACACACTCACTCACACAGACACAATCTATATGGGGCAATTTAGAGCATTCAATTGACCTTGATCCATGTTTTTGGACTGTGGGAGGAAACCGGAGAACCCGGAAGAAACCCACGTGGACACGGGGAGAACATGGAAACTCCACCCAGATTGGGATTCGAACCGGGAATCCCAACGCTGACAGGAGAAAATGCTAACCACTAAGCCACCGTGCCTCCCTTATACACTCAATGCTAGGGTTGAGGGGATATTTTCCATTTCATTCCGGGAAGTTCCACCCTGGACAGGGCTGCAATCTATCGCTGGGCACACACTCACTCATACAGACACACACACTCACAAATATACTCTATATGGGGCAATTTGGAGAATTCTATTGACCTTGATCCATGTTTTTGGACTGTGGGAGGAAACCGGAGGAATCCCTTGTGCTGCGAGACGAGCATGCTATCCACTAACCGGCTGAATTTCAACCTGATTAGGTTTATTCAATTACAACTGTATTTCACACATTGTAACAAAGATTAAATTGGTGGGGCTCTGTGGGTAGCTTTTTTTTTTTTTAATTTTATTTATTCATTCATTTATTCATTATCTCCCGCTTTATCCTCTATTCGCGGTGGGGTTCCCCATGCCATCCAGGGGAGAACGTCTCGAGCGCTGGGCAGATACACCCAGGACAGGGCGCCAATCCATCACTGGGCACACACTCACTCACACAGACACACTTTATATGGGGCAATTTTGAGAATTCAATTAACTTGAGCCCTGTTTTTGGACTGTGGGAGGAAACCGGAGAACCCGGAGGAAACCCACGCAGACACGGGGAGAACATGGAAACTCCACCCAGATGGGGATTCAAACCGGGAATCCCTAGTGCTGAGAGGCGAACGTGCCAACTACTAAGCCACCGTGCCGCCTTTAATTTTATTTATTTATTATATATTTTTTTTATATTGAGAGTGAACAAAATGTCGCTGGCAAGGCTGAACCCAGGGAAGTCATTCAGCATGAAACGGCATAATACAGCGCAAAGGCTTAGCGGAGCAAAACGGGGCTAATGCTGAGAGATAGCTCACTAAATGAGTGCGATGTGACACAATTAATTACTCCAGTTTTCTGATGTGCGCGTATGTGTGTCAGGACCAGAGGGCACGCGCATGTCATTTCCCGAGAA
>JAFMOD010001358.1:327093-341298 GCA_019802435.1 Corydoras maculifer | reverse complement strand
TAGCATGTTCGCCTCTCAGCGCTAGGGATTCCCGGTTCGAATCCCCATCTGGGTGGAGTTTCCATGTTCTCCCCGTGTCTGCGTGGGTTTCCTCCGGGTTCTCCGGTTTCCTCCCACAGTCCAAAAACATGGAACAAGTTAATTGAATTCTCAAAATTGCCCCCTATAGAGTGTGTCTGTGTGAGTGAGTGTGTGCCCAGCGATGGATTGGCGCCCTGTCCTGGGTCTGTCTGCCCAGCACCCGAGACGTTCTCCCCTGGATGGGCATGGGGAACCCCACCGCGACCCTAATAGAGGATAAGCGGAAGATAATGAATGAATGAAAAACAGGAGTATATCAGGAACTGTCCGACTGATTTTCTTAAATGTATACAGACATTATAACACATTTAACACATTTCCACACCCTGTTTCCACACCCTGACATCATTGCATTGTCCTGCTGAAATGATCATGGCGTTCCTGGGAAAAAGCCTTTATTTTAACTGCAGCTTGGGGTTGGGTTTAAATATATTATTCGTTATTCAGATGAAAGTGATTTCAAGCTCATTTCAAATGTAAATTCCAGCAAATGCGTTTGTGGAAAAGGCCCTACCAACTTATAAAGTATAGGACTTGTCCCAGCAGTGTCAAATCAGTAGTGTTAAGGCTGAAAATATCAACCTTTTAGTCCATAATCCAGTCCAATAACAAATAAGCCAGCGCTGCCCGCATTCGGAGTGACTTTCGACAATTTCTAGCATCTTATGAAAAGCTTTTAGAAGAGATTGAAGGCTTACAGCTGTAACTATGAGGCCAACTCCATATCATTGCTCGGGGTTTAGGATTGGGATGTCAGCAAGCTGATTATAGGTGTGTTGGACAGGTGTCAGAAAACTTTCAGCTCTATAATTCTTAATTTTTTTTTATTTATTTATTTTTTATTTATTTTTAAAAAACTTTCCACCATTCGTCCGAATCGCGCGAGGGATATAGGAACGCGACCCGATAAGATGTTGTATAAATCATTCCGACTTGGATTTTCCCTCGAACTCAATTAGATCCGATTGTACGTTTAGAGGAGAACATGTCAAGGGGAACAGATAAAAGCTTGGCGCACGGCTGCGATTACGCCCGATGGCCTCACACAACGGGGAGGATGGAAGAGACGGTTATAATTTGATTTATGTTCCACAGTCAAGCTTATACACACTTACAGATCGAATTACAAATGAATGCTAATGTATGAACATGCATAAGAGGAACACACACTCCAGCGCACATGCGCTCCGTCACGCGCACACAAAAGCATGCTGACGGCTCCAATTCGGCTGATAGGCGGCATTCGCAGAAATGACGACGGTGTCACACGGAAAGCAAATGAAACATGTCTTCCTGTCAAATGCCATGCTCCGTGAATGGATGGCCCTGCAATCTTGCCATCAGCGCCTTATTTCCAAAGAGAAAAAAAAAAAAAAAACGTCGAACGCGCAAGAGCAGAACTTTGCATTAGAAAATAGAGCTCGCATTAGGACTACTTCATACTTTCCAAACCTAAATCTGACAGGGTTGCATTACTTTCCTCCAGGTCGTCTGGACAAAGACAAATATTCCAGACAGGATAGAATTCTTTATTATTTTTAATTTGTGTGTGTGTGTGTGTGTGTGTGTGTGTTATTACATTGTTATTATATTTGTAGAGCTCAGCCCAAACCCAAACTGTGCATTTACGAAAGAAATATTGGATCAGCATTCATTCATTCATTCATTATCTTTCACTTTATCCTCTAGTAGGGTCGCGGGGGGGTTCCCCATGCCCATCCAGGAAAGAACGTCTAGGGCGCTGGGCAGATACACCCAGGACAGGGTGCCAATCTATCGCTGGGCACACACTCACTCACACACACACACTCTATATGAGGCAATTTTAGAATTCAATTGACTTGATCCATGTTTTTGGACTGTGGGAGGAAACCGGAGAACCCGGAGGAAACCCACGCAGACACGGGGAGAACATGGAAACTCCACGCAGATGGGGATTCGAACCTGGAATCCCTAGTGCTGAGAGGAGAATGTGCCAACCACTAAGCCACCATGCCGCCATTGGATCAGCATATGTGTCTATAATTATGGGGCGTCACATAGTGGTTAAAGAGGCAGGGGCATGGATTGGCAGGTTTTCCCACCAATAATAACAGTTCCCTGAGTTTTTCCCGGCATGCATGGCGTTGTGTGTTCTTTTACCATCCATCCATTATCTTCCGCTTTTTCCTCTATTAGGGTCGTGGGGGGTTCCCCATGCCCATCCAGGGGAGAACGTTTCGGGCACTGGGCAGATACACCCAGGACAGGGCGCCAATCTATCGCTGGGCACACACTCACTCACACAGACACACTCTATATGGGGCAATTTGGAGAATTCAATTGACTTGATCCATGTTTTTGGACTGTGGAAGGAAACTGGAGAACCCTGAGGAAATCCATGGGGAGAACATGGAAACTCCACACAGATTCAAACCGGGAATCCCCAGTGCTGAGAGGCAAAGATGCCAACCATTAATCCACCGTGCCGCCCTATAGTCTTTTACCACGTTGCAATATATTTATTAGTTCCTGAACACCATCATATACATTTGTCATACTTACTCTTAAGGATCCTGAGGAGGGTTATATACTCTTTACAATCCACCAAGAAGCGATTCAAGATGTATTTTTTATGTCTTGAAAAATGGATTCCCATGTCACAATACAGTATATTTGTTTAATAACTTAACATCATCATTGTGATTTTTTATATATATATATATATATATATATATATATATATATATATATATATATATATATTCATTATCTTCCACTTTATCCCCTATTAGGGTCGCGGGGGGGTTCCCCATGCCCATCCAGTGGAAAACGTTTCGGGCGCTGGGCAGATACACCCAGGACAGGGCGCCAATCTATCGCTGGGCACACGCTCACTCACGCATACACACGCTATATGGGGCAATTTGGAGAACTCAATTGACTTGATCCACCGGAGGAAACCCTGCAGATACGGGGAGAACATGGAAACTCCACCCAGATGGGGATTCGAACCGGGAATCCCTGGTGCTGAGAAGCGGACGCGCTAACCACTAAGCCACAGTGCCTCATATATATATATATATATATATATATATATATATATATATATATATATATATATATATATATAGTGATAAGCGGCACGGTGGCTTAGTGGTTTGCATGCTTAATTTACTATGACACAGTCATGCATGAGCTTTCCACAACATTCAAACACAGCAGGATAAACAGTTGTCCAAAAAGCATGATGCACCTGTGATGATGGCACTGAATGAAACACCAGGATTCAACCAATGAGACATCTGATCCAATATTATTATCCATGCAGTGTATCGATAATTCATATTTCCGAGCTCCTTCTGAGCATTAAGCCGTATGTTCGGCACCTTTGCTCGATTTTGTTTTGCCGTGTCGCTCTGGGATCCTATGACTCCAACCAGCTTGCCACAGATCCACCCAACTGGGTGAATGCCGAGGGTAGAAAGCCGCCCTGAATTTCCCCTGAAGTGTAATGCTCTTAAGAAAGAGTGGAGTGAAGCATTTGAGAGAGTAATTTTTTTCTTCACTGGCTCAAGCTTCTTTCCGAAAAGGTGTACACAAGAGATGGGGCAATTTACAGTACCCGACACGCACTCAGAAAAAAAAACACACTGCGTATCCGGTGACTTCAGCGGACACCACCTGTATGTTTGGGTCAGAATACTTATTAATGGGAGATTATATGTTTTCTCCTAAGAAGTGAAATGATTGCAATTTCATCCTCAAAGGAAAGAAAGCCTAAGGACAGGAGAGAGAAAAGTGTCGGGGGGGGAAGGTGGAGGGGGGGGACTCTGTGAAATATGACTGTAATTCCGCAGGAGTGCGGCGCGGATTTGCCACTTTCCTCCGACAAAATCCCAACATTTCAAGAGATTAACCTCGGCATGCGATAAATGTTAAACTTCTTTCCCCTCCCTCCAATTTCCTCCGAGCGGACGCTGCGAGCCACAGGCGCGTGCGAGATAAAAAAATGATCACCTAATTCAGTCAAGCACAAAATACATTTCTCGAGTGCAGATCAGAGAGCCGGCTCTCAGCGAGGGAAGCCAAATTCCTCCACCGCAGACGGCTGGCCGGCATATAGCTGGAGATGAAACATAAAATTAGGACGGAGGGTGAAAGACGTAACGACATGGTTGTGTTGGCATGAGGCACAAGGTGGAACACTGTGGGTTGTTCCAACAGTCGTTACTATAGCAACAGGCATGATACAAAACCCAAAAATTAGTTAATAAAGGGTTAATTTATTCATTCATTCATACATTATCTTACGCATTATCCTCTATTAGGGACGCGGGGGGGGGGGGGGTTCTAAAGGCCCATCCAGGGGGAATGTTTTGGGCGCTGGGCAGATACACCCAGGGTAGGATGTCAATCAATCACTAGAAACACACTTACTCACACAAACTTACTCTATATGGGGCAATTTGGAGAATTCAATTGACCTTGAGCCATTTTTTTAGACTGTGGGAGGAAACCGGAGAACCCAGAGGAAACCCACAAGGACACGGGGAGAACATGGAAACACCACCCAGATGGGGATTCGAACTGGGAATCCCTAGCGCTGAGAGGAGAACATACTAACCACTAAGCCACCGTGCCACGGTGATTCATTCATCATCTTCCACCTAATTCTTTACTAGGGACGTGGGGGAGGGTAGTTGTTCCCCATGCCCATCCAGGGGAGAACATTTCGGGCCCTGGGCAGATACACCCAGGACATGGTGCCTACCTATTACTGCACACTCACACAGACACACACACACATACACTCTATATGGGGCAATTTAGAGCATTCAATTTAGATTAAATCTATGTTTTTGGACTGTGGGAGGAAACCGGAGAAGCCTGAGGAAACCCACACAGACACAGAGAGAACATGAAGATTCCACCCAGATTGGGATTCGAACCTGAATCCCCAGCGCTGAGAGGAGAACATGCTAACGTGTGTATGTGTGTGTTTTTCTGCACAGAAGGGTTAAATGTGGAGTAGTAGAGGATAAAGTGGAAGATAATCGGTGGATGTTGAGTTGAGGGCGCCACGGTGGCTTAGTGGTTAGCGAGTTCGCCTCGCAGCGCTGGGTAGGGAGTGTTAGCTCAGTGGTCAGAGTGTTGGGCTATTAATCAGAAGGTTGTGGGTTTATATCCCAGCGATAGATTGGCGCTCTGTCCTGGGTGTATCCGCCCAGCGTCCGAAATGTAATCCCCTAGATGGTCGTGGGGAACCCCCTCCCCCACGACCCTAGTGGAGGATAAAGCGGAAGATAATAGATGGATGTTTTGGGCGGCACAGTGGCTTAGTGATAAGCATGTTCTCCTCTCAGCGCTAGGATTCCCGGTTCGAATCCCCATCTGGGTGGAGTTTGCATGTTCTCCCCGTGTCCGCGTGGGTTTCCTCCAGGTTCTCCGGTTTCCTCCCACAGCCCAAAAACATGGATCAAGTCAATTGACTTCTCTGAATTGCCCCATATAAAGTGTGTGTGGAAGTGAGTGTGTGCTCAGCGATACACCCTGTCCTGGGTGTATCTGCCCAGCGCCTGAAACGTTCTCCCCTGGATGGGCATGGGACCCCCCTCCCCACGACCCTAGTAGATGATGAAGCAGAAGATAATGGACAAATGGATCTGCTTTCTATAGCTGTGTTTAAACATAAAATTATACTGATTTATTACTTTTCCAGACCTGCCTTCTTCCCAAAAACTGTTGGTTTGCTTTGCAGTCGGCTGCGAGGCTGAATTAAAGTGTAACTTTTTTTTATAATTGTGTTTTTTACTCCTAATGTCAAAATATCAGGCAGGTTGGCAAGCATTTAAAAGCCCTTCCTAAGCTCATCTGCGAAAGCTTCTTACTCAATCGAGTAAATAGGTGAAGCCACATGCATTTATTATGCACAGCTCTCGCGGATTCTCTCATCTCTCATTTTCCTCTCAGTTGTTTCTGCAGTCTCACCACCGGGATAGGCTTATAATACATTTATAATCTCGCTCTCCAGGCAGGCGAGTACGCCGTTGTGCTCATCAGCCCTTGTCCCCCACAAACACATTGCTGGATTCCAAAAGTCCAAATAAAGAAGGATTTCTTAACAAGTCGAGAGTCTGACACCAATCTGAAGTGTCTGCGGCTTCCGAGTAATAACCACGATGCAGTTGTGTTGCTGTCCAATAACAGCCGGGTTTCATGCTGGCTGAATGCTCGGTAGATCATCTGCTCACTGAGCACTGCTTTCGGAGAACCTTCCACTACATATCATGTTCAAATCATGTTCGCCTCTATTAGGGTCGCGGGGGGTTCCCCATGCCTATCCAGGGGAGAACATTTCGGGCGCTGGACAGATACATCCAGGACAGGGCGCCAGTCTATTGCTGGGTACACACACACACTCACTCACACACACACACTCTAAATGGGGCAATTTGGAGAATTCAATTGACCTTGATCCATGTTTTTGGACTGTGGGCGGAAACCGGAGAATCCAGAGGAAACCCACGCGGACACGGGGAGAACATGGAAACTCCACCCAGATTGGGATTCAAACCGTGAATCCCTAGTGCTGAGAGGAGAACATGCTAACCACTAAGCCATGCCATATGTATGTATATTATAGTAAATTATAGTTGTACATGTCCATCCATCCATTATCTTCCTCTTTGTCCTCTACTAGAGTCGCGGGGGGGTTCCCCATGCCCATCCAGGGGAGAATGTTTCGGGCGTTGGGCAGATACACCCATTAAAGGGCGCCAATCTATCGCTGGGCACACACTCACTCACACAGGCACACTATATGGAGCAATTTGGAAAACTCAATTGATTTGATCCATGGTTTGATCCACGCGGACACTGGGAAAACATTGAAACTCCACCCAGATGGAGATTCGAACCAGGAATCCCTAGTGCTGAGAGGAGAACATGCTAACCACTAAGCCACTGTGCCGCCCATAATTATATATATAGTTATGTATATTATAGTATATTTGGGATGGCATGTTGGCTTGGTGGTTAGCACGTTCGCTTTGGGGATTCAGGTTCGAATCCCAATCTGGGTGGAGTTTCCATGTTTTCCCAGTGTCCGGATGGGTTTCATTTGTGTTATTCCGGTTTTCTCCCACAGAATTTGTTTACTATAACACAGACGTTTGGGGTACCTGTAACTGCCGCTGTTTCCCCTGGAGATGAATAACACTGAATGTGAGCATACTGTACATGCCCGGAACGGTTGGCAACCTTGTAATCAGCACCCGGGGAGCAATTGGGGTCAGGTTTTCTTTTTTGCCTAAGGGCTCCTCAGCCATAGTAATTGGTGGGACCAGGAATCAAACCGGGGACCTTCAGGTCATAAGGATGGTTCCTTAACCACAAGCCTACGACTGGTCCTTGTCGCAGGCCGTGGTTTTGCAATTTCGATAGCCTTATTCACAGGGTAATGCTACCTTAACCCCCAAAGATCTAGATAAGGTGATAGTGGCAAAGAAAAACTGTTGTTTTTGTCCAAAAGAAACCATGAGAGGACCAAGACTCATAGATTGGGCCATTCGGCCATAACCATTTGGGACACTGATGATGAGCTGAGTCTAACTATGCTGTTCTGTTGCACTACTCGTCTTATTTTTAATCGTTGACGTGAACTTTTGTAATCCATCGTTTCCCCGTTTGTAATTTTGTTAATGAAGAGAAAAAAAAACAATGTTTTGTCGCCCAAAATTGCATGGTAGCCATCATGAGTGTAATTTTCCTTGTGAAGCCATAGTACTTGGTGAGACCAGGAATTAAACCGGGGACCTTCAGGTCATAAGGATGGTTCCTTAACCAAAAGCCTATGACTGGTCCTTGTTGCAGACCATGGTTTTGCAATTTCGATAGCCTCATTCATGGGGTAATGCTACCTTAACCCCCAAAGAGCTAGATAAGGTGATAGTGGCAAAGAAAAACTGTTGTTTTTGTCCAAAAGAAACCATGAGAGGACCAAGACTATAGATAGATTGGGGACTCAACCTCCTTGAGCGGCCATTTAGCCGTAACCATTTGGGACACTGATGATGAGCTGAGTCTAACAATGCTGTTCTGTTGCACTACTCTAGCTACTCGTCTTATTTTTAATCGTTGACGTGAACTTTTGTAATCTTTTGTTTCCCCGTTCGTAATTTTGTTAATGAAGAGGAAAAAAAACAATGTTTTGTCGCCCAAAATTGCATCGTAGCCATTATGAGGGTAATTTTCCTTGTGCAGCTTAATGGGCAAAATGGAAAGTATACGAATATAGATGTTTTCGACTTCAAGGTTTTGATCTGGGTTTAATAAACAAGGCCATTTATGATGGTGATTTAGACTTTTGAATTATTTCAGAGACGTGAATCGGTGGGCTTATAAGTAGTGCAAAGATGAAAGCATAATGAGCGCCAACTCCCGCATCTCGCAAAATGCCACCGCCTCATCTGAATTATGCATGTGGACAAACAGAGAATGACTAATTTATGTCCACTAATGGAACAACAAAGCTGCCCCATTGCCTTGGATTCCTGGGCACAGACTCATTGTGTGAGAGCCAGTTTGGCATAGCTGGAAGGCTGGGTGGGACAGAATATCACTAATTGTCTAAACATTTTCCTCACAAAACCCTTTAAAAGATCCAATTTTGTCTAACATCAGAGACGCCGACGGAATTACCATGCAAAAAATGTTTGATAGTGAATATGAATATATTTTCTTTAATTGGTCAAGTGAGCTAGCATACTAAAGACGCTGTCTGCTGCAGACAGGTGATAATAGGAAGCAGACATCACGAAAACATGACGATTAGCATAAAAATGTCCAATGCGGTGGAACGACTGACCTCTGTTTACCAAGGAAATGTGAGCGAACTCTTAAATAATGATGATGATGATATTAGTACAGTGGAACCGTCTGCTAACGATCGGGAAAATCCAAAATCGATGAAAACTGAGGCACCTTTTTTATTTAAACCAATGTAAATCCAATTAATTTGTTCTAGTGTCCAACGTGCATAAAAACACAGTTTATTAAGTATAAATTTAGAGTTAAGTACTGAAAACATGAATATTAAAGAAGGACGGCACGGTGGCCTAGTGGTTAGCATGTTCACCTCTCATGTTAAAGTGACAGTGGCATGGAATAACTGCTGTTTGTTTCCAGAGGAAACCTTGTGAGAACGAGACTCATTCAATCAAGAATCCCGATCTGGGTCGATTTTCCATCTGTGTCCACGTGGGTTTCTTCCGGGTTCTCTAGTTTCCTCCCACAGTCCAAAAACGTAAATTGAATGCTCTAAATTGACCCATTTATAGTGTGTAAGTGAGTGCCCAGTGAGAGATTGGCACCCTAGTAAAGGATTAAGCATAAGATATTAGTCTTTCCTTAAAGTATAGAACCTAACTGCTTGCCCCTATATGCTGTAGTGTTTGTATGAGTGAGTGTGTGCCCAATGATTGATTGGCGCCCTGTCCTGTGTGTATCTACTCAGCTCCCGAAACGTTCTCCCCTGAATGGGCGTGGGGAACCCCCCACGACCCTGCTAAAGGATTAAGCAGAAGATTATAAGATATTAGTCTTTCCTTAAAGTAAAGAACCTAACTGGTTGCCCCTGTATGCTGTAGTGTGTATCTGTGTGTGTGTGTGTGCCCAGCGCCCAGCACCCTGTCCCCAGATTAGCATCCCGTCCTGGGGGTATCTTCCCAGTGGCTTAAACATTCTCCCCAGAATAGGCATGGGACCCCCCCCACCCCGCAACCCTAGTAGAGAATTAAGCTTGAGATAATTGAAAATTAAAGACTAAGTAAGTAATAATTAAATGCTTAACATTTAACTGAAAGGTTTTGACATTTCTCACCATCTAACAGCTTACCCTAATAAAAAAATATATAAATTTAAATAAGAAATAATAATATCAAATATAGCAGCGTATAATAAAAAGTGTGAATATATATATATATATATATATATATATATATATATATATATATATATATATATATATATATATATATATAAAATAATATTATTATTATTATTATTAGTAGTAGTAGTAGTAATAATACTAATACTTCTACTACTACTAATAATAATAATTAATTCATTCATTATCTTCCGCTTTATCCTCTATTATGGTCGCGGTGGGGTTCTCCATGCCCATCCAGGGGAGAACGTTTCGGGCGCTGGACAGATACACCCAGGACAGGGCGCCAATCCATCGCTGGGCACACACTCACTCACACAGACACACTCTATATGGGGCAATTTGGAGAATTCAATTGACTTGATCCATGTTTTTGGACTGTGGGAGGAAACCGGATAACCTGGAGGAAACCCACGCAGACACGGGGAGAACATGGAAACTTCACCCAGATGGGGATTCGAATCGGGAATCCCTAGCGCTGAGAGGCGAACATGCTAACCACCAAGCCACCATGCCGCAATAATAATAATATTGATAATAATAATAATAATTATTATAATAATAATACAATATAACATATAGCAGCCATGATGAAAACGTGTCACAGTGTTTATGGAGAGTGTCTGTTGATTTAAGTGGAGTTTAGAGACTTACAGCTTCCAGTATGAAGCAGCCTCTCAGTCTTGTTGTTCTGCACTTAATGCTCCACAGCCTCCTGCCTGAGGGGAGCGGGGCAAAGCCCTATTCCTGCATCTGGAGGTGTAAATGTCCATGGTGGTGGGGAGCCTTTACCATACCTTTTAAAGCCAGTAGTCCCATAAGCAGGACCAGGAGGTCTGGTGTCCCCTCATGGTCCCAAACCATGCTAGCAGGTGAACACGCTCTCATCCTAGAAGTGCTGGAATAGGCCGTAGTACCAAATGCAGTTATCATATCAGAATATGTGGCTTAGAAAACAATACAGGAAAATGAGATGGGATGGTGAGTAGGTGGAGAGAGCATGTGGCCAGGTGGAGAAGTAAATGAATAATTGTGTGCTCAGAAGGAAAGGTGGGATGGGTGGGCTGGATAGTATTTCCATGGAGAAACAGTAGGTGGGTGAATTGTGTCGTGTCAACAAAAAACAAACCACCATCATTAAATGACATCACATAGTTAGAAAGTCTAATAAATACAAACTCTGCGACCGTTACACCTGATTATTATTCACTCTCTGCTTGGCCTTGTGATGACATTTCCTGCAAACGATGTAAATATTTGGTCACTTGAAATTGTATCATTGGTCACTTCTTAGAGGCGGCATAGTGGCTTAGTGGTTAATCTGTTCTCCTCTCAGCACTAAGGATTCTCGCTTCGAATCCCCATCTGAGTGGAGTTTCCATGTTCTCCCCGTGTCCACGTGGGTTTCCTCAGGGTTCTCTGGTTTCCTCCCATAGTCCAAAATCATGGATCAAGGTCAATTGAATCATCTAAATTGCCCCATATAGAGTATGTATGTCTGTGAGTAAGTAAGTGTGCGATAGATGGGCGTCCTGTCCTGGGTGTATCTGCCCAGCGCCTGAGACGTTCTCCCCTGGATGGGCATGGGAAATCCCACCTCGATCCTAGTAGAGGATAAAGTGGAAGATTGGGATTCGAACTTGAATTTTATTAGTTTAGTTTTGTATTTTTAACTATTGTAAAAGACTTTGTGGCTTGTTTTGGAATGGGGCATGTTTAATAAACACTTACTTAATAAAGTCCATTTCAGAGCTTGGCTCCGGTCCTCATCCTCAAAATATTTAATAGCAAAACTGAGAATCTTGCCCAGCGATAGATTGGCGCCCTGTCCTGGGTGTATCTGCCCAGCGCCTGAGCGTTCTCCCCTGGATGGGCATGGAGAACCCCCCCGCGACCCTAATAGAGGATAAAGGATAAAGCGGAATATAATGAATGAATGAATGAACTGAGAATCTCAATGTGGTCACGAGGAGAACATAGAAACTCCACCAAGATTGGGATTCGAACTTGAATTGTTGAGAAGCAATAGACACTTACTTACTTACTTACTTACTTACTTACTTACTTACTTACTTACTTACTTACTTACTTAAAGTCCATAGCGAAGCTTGGCTCCTGTCCTCATACGGTCCCACAAAAGTAGTAAGAGAAACTGAAATACGCCGTCACGAGGAGAACATAGAAACTCCATCCAGATTGGGATTCGAACTTGAATTTTATTAGTTTAGTTTTGTATTTATAACTATTGTAAAGGACTGTGTAGCTTACTTTGGAATGGTGCCTGTTTCATAGACACTTACTTACTTAATAAAGTCCATTGCAGACCTTGGCTCAGGTCCTCATACAGTCCCACAAAAGTAATTAATAGAGAAACTGAGAAACTCCGAGAATACCGACGCCATCACGAGGAGAACATAGAAACTCCACCCAGATTGGGATTCGAACTTGAATTGCTGAGAAGAAAAAGACACTTACTTAATAACTTAATAAAAGTCCATTGCAGAGCCTGGCTCCGGTCCTCATAAAGTCCCACAATAGTAATTAATAGAGAAATTATAATGAAGAAACTGAGAAACTCTGAGAATACAGAGAATACCGATGTGGTTATGAGGAGAACATAGAAACTCCACCCAGATTGGGATTTGAACTTAAATTGCTGAGAAGCAGTAATGCCAACCACTATGCCACTATGCCACCCCCAATGTAAATGTAAATGCAAACTATTCTGCTCTTAAACATCCATTTAAAGTGCATTTAGAATTAAAAACAATTGAATTTTCCCCATCAAATCCCAATCTGGGTGGAGTTTCCATGTTCTCCCCGTGTCAGTGTGGGTTTTCTCCGGGTTCTCCGGTTTCCTCCCACAGTCCAAAAACATGAATCAAGTCAACTGAATTCCCCAAATTGCCCCATATAGAGTGTGTCTGTGTGAGTGAGTGTGTGCACAACAATAGATTGGCGTCCTGTCCTGGGTGTATCTGCCCAGCGCCCGAAACGTTCTCCCCTGGATGGGCATGGGAACCCCCCCCCCCCCACCCGCGACCCTAATAGAAGACAAAGCGGAAGATAATGGATGGGATGTATGAATTTCCCCCATTTAATACAAACCCCTGTGTTTTAAACCTTGAACCATCATCAGCGCCAGAAAGTGTTAGACAGCAGTCATGTGATTTAATCGAGTCATAGACCTAGATTTGTCCATTCTTTTGGATCGGCTCTGTGTGCTTAAGACGGGCTGTCTGGTTAACAGAGGAAGGATTGTTCAGGCCTGCCAGGCACACGGGGGGTGCATGTGAACGAGGCTGCTGTTAATACGCCTGAGAAAGGAAGGGGTAACGTTGTCAGAATGCTGAAAGGCTCGCCGAGCGAGAAAAAAGGCACTCCCCGGCACAGGTAAGCGCCTATTGCCACTGTCAGCTTGAATCACATTTCCATGGTTTCCAGCTGATTCTGAAAGCCTGAGGAGAGATGGCGGCGGATTTCGGTCTCGCTCCTGCTCCTTTTAATCTCACGCTCACTTCATTCCTCCAGTCTGTCTGCGGTTATTTATGTTCCTACTTTTCGAACGCCAAGTTTACACTTGTAGCTTAAAGAGGGCAAATAGATCAGCGAGTGCATTATTTACCACGTTAACGTTTACAACCGTGGCCCTGATCGGGATGCACTGTGAAGGCAGTGCTGAAAATCACTAGAGGATGTTCTCCATAACAATTTATTAATGTGTGGTGGAGAACAATAGCTCAGCTGGGAAGGTTGCTGGCACCCGGGTTCCATTCCTTGTTCAGTCTACATGTGTCCTCTCTGTGTGGCGTCACCATGTCCTCCCTGTGATTGCATGGGTTTTCTTCCAGGTCTCTGCTTTTTTTTGTTTGTTTTGGAGACACTAAATGATATTAAAAGAAAATTTTATTATAATTTATACCACATGATACATGGTACATGAGAAATATATATTTATTCATTCATTCATTATCTCCTGCTTATATACAGTGGGTTGCAAAAGTATTCATACCCCTTGAACTTTTCCATATTTTGTCACATTACAACCACAAACATAAATATATTTCACTGGAATTTAATGTGAAAGACCAACACAAAGTGGTATACAATTGTGAAGTGGAATGAAAGTTATACATGAATCAACAATTTTTTTACAAATAAAAAACTGAAAAGTGCGATGTGCAAAATTATTCAGC